>JASMQC010000091.1:0-26714 GCA_031305395.1 Phytophthora citrophthora
AAGTGGGTGCGTTTTGTGAAGTGGGTGCGTTTTGTGAAGTGGGTGCGTTTTGTGAAGTGGGTTAGGGTTTGTTTCTGGTTCGACGCGCGGGTAGCTCAGTGGTAGAGCGTTCGATTGCAGCTCGAAGGGTCACTGGTTCAATCCCGGTCCCGCGCTTGTTGTTGTTGCTCTTGTCCATGCAGACAGTGGGTGACGTGCTCAGCTCGCTCGAGTTTCTTTGCGGATTTCTAGTTTGGTTTTGTCGCGCTCTGTTGTTGACACGGTATGTAGTTGACACGGTATGTAGTTGACACGGTATGTAGTTGACACGGTATGTAGTTGACACGGTGCGTTGTTGCCACGGTGCGTTGTTGCCTCAGTATGTTGTCGCCACGGTGCGTTGTTATCGGCGTGAGTACGCCATCGATCGGCTTGCAACTGTGGCGATGTAGTGCACTTCACGATACGGTAGACGGCCGTCATCTACGTATGGCTTTGCGTGTGTGTATGGATGCTAGTGACTTGCGATGGTCGGTGGGTGCAGAATCCATTCGTTGGACTTCGGATACGTGACGATTCTGCGGTATGTGGTTTGGTGTGTGCAGGGTCACTGGTTCAATCCCGGTCCCGCGCTTGTTGTTGTTGCTCTTGTCCATGCAGACAGTGGGTGACGTGCTCAGCTCGCTCGAGTTTCTTTGCGGATTTCTAGTTTGGTTTTGTCGCGCTCTGTTGTTGACACGGTATGTAGTTGACACGGTATGTAGTTGACACGGTGCGTTGTCCATGCAGACAGTGGGTGACGTGCTCAGCTCGCTCGAGTTTCTTTGCGGATTTCTAGTTTGGTTTTGTCGCGCTCTGTTGTTGACACGGTGGCGTTGTGACACGGTGCGTTGTTGCCACGGTGCGTTGACACGGTATGTAGTTGACACGGTGCGTTGTTGACACGGTGCGTTGTTGCCACGGTGCGTTGTCGCCTCAGTATGTTGTCGCCACGGTGCGTTGTTATCGGCGTGAGTACGCCATCGATCGGCTTGCAACTGTGGCGATGTAGTGCACTTCACGATACGGTATGTGCCGTCATCTACGTATGGCTTTGCGTGTGTGTGATGGATGCTAGTGACTTGCGATGGTCGGTGGGTGCAGAATCCATTCGTTGGACTTCGGATACGTGACGATTCTGCGGTATGTGGTTTGGTGTGTGCGAGGTATGCGGTATGCGGTATGTGTGTGATGTGTGTGTGATGTGTGTGATGTGTGTGTGAGGTGCATGCTGTAGTGGTGTGCATGTGGTGCGTGGGTGCGTTTTGTGAAGTGGGTGCGTTTTGTGAAGTGGGTGAGTTTCTTTGTGAAGTGGGTTAGGGTTTGTTTCTGGTTCGACGCGCGGGTAGCTCAGTGGTAGAGCGTTCGATTGCTCAGCTCGCTCGATCGATTGCAGCTCGTAGTTGTCACGGTGGTTCAATCCCGGTCCCGCGCTTGTTGTTGTTGCTCTTGTCCATGTTGCAGACAGTGGGTGACGTTGTCAGCTCGCTGAGTTCTTTGCGGATTTCTAGTTTCGGTTTTGTCTGTGGCGCTCTGTTGTTGCACACGGTACGGTTGACGGCCGGTATGTAGTTGGCACGGTGTGTTGTTGACACGGTGCTTGTTGCCACGGTGGGTGTCGCCTCAGTATCGTTGTCGCCACGGTGCGTTGTTATCGGCGTGTACGCCATCGATCGGCTTGCAACTGTGGCGATGTAGTGCACTTCACGATACGGTATGTGCCGTCATCTACGTATGGCTTTGCGTGTGTGTGATGGATGCTAGTGACTTGCGATGGTCGGTGGGTGCAGAATCCATTCGTTGGACTTCGGATACGTGACGATTCTGCGGTATGTGGTTTGGTGTGTGGGAGGTATGCGGTAGTGCGGTTATGTGTGTGATGGTTGTGATGCGCGTGTGTGATGTGGAGCGTTCGAGGTGCAGCTCGTAGTGGGTCATGTGGTTCGTGGGTCCCGCGCTTTTGTGAAGTGGGTGCTTGTCCATGTGAAGTGGGTGCGTTTTGTGAAGTGGGTGCGTTTTGTGAAGTGCGGTTTCTAGGTTGGTTTCTGTCGACGCGCGGGTAGCTCAGTGGTAGAGTTGCGTTCGATTGCAGTCGAAGGTGCGTTGTTCAATCCCGGTGCGCTTGTTGTTGTGCTCTCGTCCATGTTGACAGTGGGTGCGTTGCTCAGCTGAGTCGAGTTTCTTTGCGGATTTCTAGTTTGGTTTTGTAGCGCTCTGTTGTTGACACGGTATGAGTTGCACGGTCATGTAGTTGACACGGTGCGTGTGTGACACGGTGCGTTGTTGCCATGGTGCGTTGTCGCCTCAGTATGTTGTCGCCACGTGCGTTCTGCGGCGTGAGTACGGTGTGTGCGGGTTGCGGTATGCGATGTATGCGTGTGTGTATGGATGCTAGTTCATGTGAATCCATTCGTTGGATGTGTGTGTGATGTGTGTGTGATGTGTGTGTGAGGTGCATGCTGTAGTGGTGTTGCATGTGGTAGTGCGTGGTGCGTGGGTGCGTTTTGTGAAGTGGGTGCGTTTTGTGAAGTGGGTGCGTTTTGTGAAGTGGGTGCGTTTTGTGAAGTGGGTGCGTTTTGTGAAGTGGGTTAGGGTTTGTTTCTGGTTCGACGCGCGGGTAGCTCAGTGGTAGAGCGTTCGATTGCAGCTCGAAGGGTCACTGGTTCAATCCCGGTCCCGCGCTTGTTGTTGTTGCTCTTGTCCATGCAGACAGTGGGTGACGTGCTCAGCTCGCTCGAGTTTCTTTGCGGATTTCTAGTTTGGTTTTGTCGCGCTCTGTTGTTGACACGGTATGTAGTTGACACGGTATGTAGTTGACACGGTATGTAGTTGACACGGTGCGTTGTTGACACGGTGCGTTGTTGCCACGGTGCGTTGTCGCCTCAGTATGTTGTCGCCACGGTGCGTTGTTATCGGCGTGAGTACGCCATCGATCGGCTTGCAACTGTGGCGATGAGTGCACTTCACGATACGGTAGACGGCCGTCATCTACGTATGGCTTTGCGTGTGTGTATGGATGCTAGTGACTTGCGATGGTCGGTGGGTGCAGAATCCATTCGTTGGACTTCGGATACGTGACGATTCTGCGGTATGTGGTTTGGTGTGTGCGAGGTATGCGGTATGCGGTATGTGTGTGATGTGTGTGTGATGTGTGTGTGATGTGCCACGTGTGAGGTGCATGCTGTAGTGGTGTGCATGTGGTGCGTGGGTGCGTTTTGTGAAGTGGGTACGCCATGTGAAGTCGGGTGCGTTTTGTGGAAGTGTAGTGCACTTCACGATACGGTAGACGGTGCGTCATTTGTGAAGTGGGTTAGGGTTTGTTTCTGGTTCGACGCGCGGGTAGCTCAGTGGTAGAGCGTTCGATTGCAGCTCGAAGGGTGACTGGTTCAATGCGGTCCCGGCTTGTTGTTGTGCGAGGTATGTCCATGCAGACAGTGGGTGACGTGCTCAGCTCGTCGAGTGCGTCTTTGCGGATTTCTAGTTTGGTTTTGTCGCGCTCTGGTTGTTGGTGCGGTATGTAGTTGACACGGTGTAGTGACACGGTATGTAGTTGACACGGTGCGTTGTTGACACGGTGCGTTGTTGCCACGGTGCGTTGTCGCCTCAGATGTTGGCCACGGTGCGTTGTTATCGGCGTGAGTACGCCATCGATCGGCTTGCTCTGTGGCGATGCGTGCACTTCACGATACGGTAGACGGCCGTCATCTACGTATGGCTTTGCGTGTGTGTATGGATGCTAGTGACTTGCGATGGTCGGTTGTTGGGTGCAGTTGTCCATATGTTGGACTTCGGATACGTGACGATTCAGTACGGTCGTGGTTTCTTGTGCGAGGTATGCGGTATGCGGTATGTCGTGTGATGTGTGTGTGATGTGTGTGTTGATGTGTGTGTGAGGTGCATGCTGTAGTGGTGTGCATGTGGTGCGTTGGGTGACACGTGTGCGTTTTGTGAACGGTGCGTTGTTGTGAAGTGGGTGCGTTTTGTGAAGTATGCGGGTGCGTTTTGTGAAGTGGGTGCGTTTTGTGAAGTGGGTTAGGGTTTGTGCTGGTTCGACGCGCGGTAGCTCAGTGGTAGACGTATGGCTTTGCGTGTGTGTATGGTGCTAGTGACGGTTGCGATGGTCGGTGGGTGCAGAATCCATTCGACAGTGGGTGACGTTCGGATACGTGACGTTTCTGCGGTATGTGGTTTGGTGTGTGCGAGGTATGTTGTATGCGGTATGTGTGTGATGTGTGTGTAGTGTGTGTGATGTGTTGTGACGGTGCAGCTGTAGTGCGTTGTTGCATGTGGTGCGTTGGTGCCTCGTTTTGTCGCCACGGTGCGTTTTGTGAAGTGGGTGCGTTTTGCAACTGGGTGCGTTTTGTGAACTTGGGTGCGTTTTGTGAGTGGGTGCGTTTTGTGAAGTATGGGTTAGCGGTTTGTTTCTGGTTCGACGCGGTGGGTAGAATCCAGTCGTTGGAGCGTTCGGATTGCAACTGTGGCGATGTAGTGCACTTCACTGAGTGATTCTGCGGTATGTGGCACTGTGTGCGAGGTATGCGGTATGCGGTATGTGTGTGATGTGTGTTGATGTGTGTGTGATGTGTTGTGAGGTGCACTGTAGTGGTGTGCATGTGGTGCGCTCGTGCGTTTTGTGATTTCTAGTGGGTGCGTTTTGTGAAGTGGGTGCGTTTTGTGACACGGTGCGTTTTGTTGAACGGTGTAGTTAGGGTTTGTTTGTGGTTCGACGCGCGGTATGCTAGTGTAGAGCGTTCGATTGTTGCTCGAAGGGCGTGGTTCAATCAGTATGGTCGCCGCGGTGCGTTGTTGTTGTGAGTCTTGTCCATGCAGACAGTGGGTGACGTGCAGCTCGCTCACGTTTCGGTTGCGGATTTCTACGTTTGGTTTTGTCGCGTCTGTTGGTTGACACGGTATGTTGTTGACACGGTATGTAGTTGACACGGTATGTAGTTGACACGGTGCGTTGTTGACACGGTGCGTTGTGTGCGAGGTATGCTCAGTATGTTGTCGCCACGGTGTGTGCCATCGATCGGCTTGCAACTGTGGCGTGTAGTGCACTTCACGATACGGTGTGACGGCCGTGCATCTACGTATGGCTTGTGCGTGTGTGTATGGATGCTAGTGACTTGGGATGTCGGTTGGGTGCAGGTGCGTTCGTTGTGACTTCGGTGCGTTTTGACGATTCTGCGGTATGTGGTTTGGTGTGTGCGTTCGTACGCGCGGGTATGCGGTATGAGTTGATTGTGTGTCGATGTGTGTCACTGGTGATCCCGGTCCCGCGCTGTGTTGTTGTTGCTCTTGCATGCTGTAGTGGGTGATGTGGTCAGCGTGGGTGCGAGTTTTGCGGATTTCTAGTTGGTTTTGTGTCGGTGCGTTGTTGACACGGTATGTGCGTTTTGTGAACACGGTATGGGTTGACACGGTATGTAGTTGACGTGCGTTGTGACTCGGTGCGTGTCGCGTTCAGTATGTTGTCGCCACGGTGCGTGGTTATCGGCGTGCCGCCATCGATCGGCTTGCAACTGTGGCGATGTAGTGCACTTCACGATACGGTAGACGGCCGTGCATCTTGTTGTATGGCTTTGCGTTGTGTCCATGCAGACAGTGGGTGCGTGCTCAGCTGGGTGAGTTTCTTTGTTGGATTTCTAGTTTGGTTCTGTCGCGCTCTGTGGTTGGTGGTATGTAGCGGTTGACACGGTATGTAGTTGACACGGTGCGTTGTAGACACGGTGCGTTGTTGTGTGTGCGTTGTCGCCTCAGTATGTTGTCGCCACGGTGCGTTGTTATCGGCGTGAGTACGTTTTGATCGAAGTTGCAACTGTTGGCGTGTAGTGGGTGCACGATTGTGACGGCCGTCATCTAGTATGGCTTTGCGTGTGTGTGGTGGATGCTAGTAGACTTGCGATGGTCGGTGCGTTGCGAATCCATTCGTTGGACTCACGGATACGTTGATCGATTCTGCGGTATGTGGCTTGTTGTGTGCGAGGTATGTGCGGTATGTGTGTGATGTGTGTGTGATGTGTGTGATGTGTGTGTGAGGTGCATGCTGTAGTGGTGTGTGTATGGATGCATGTGGTGCGTGGGTGCGTTTTGTGAAGTGGGTGCGTTTTGTGAAGTATGTGCGTTTTGTGAAGTGTGTGCGTTTTGGTATGCGGTTATGCGGTATGTGTTGATGGTGTCGTGATGCGCGTGTAGCTCAGTGTGTGAGGTGCGATTGCAGTGAAGGGTGCATGTGGTGCAATCCCGGTGCGTTGTTGTTGTTGTCTTGTGCGTTGCAGAAGTGGGTGACGTTTTGTGAAGTGGGTGCGATTTGTGAAGTTTGGGTTAGGGTTTGTTTCTGGTTCGACGCGCGGGTATGCTCAGTGGTAGAGCGTATCGATTGCACGGTGCTTGTAGGGTCACTGGTGCAATCCCGGTCCGGTGCTTGTTGTTGTTGCTCGTCCGGTGCAGACAGTGGGTGCGTGAGTAGCTCGCTCGGTTGCTTTGTGTGATTTGATGGTTTTGTCGCGATCTGTTGTTGACACGGTATGTAGTTGGTGCGGTATGTAGTGTTGACACGGTCGTTGTAGACACGGTGCGTTGTTGACACGGTGCGTCGCCTCAGTATGTTGTCGCCACGGTGCGTTGTTATCGGCGTGAGTACGCCATCGATCGGCTTGCAACTGTGGCGATGTAGTGCACTTCACGATGCCGTCATCTACGTATGGCTTTGCGTGTGTGTATGGATGCTAGTGACTTGCGATGGTCGGTGGGTGCAGAATCCATTCGTTGGACTTCGGATACGTGACGATTCTGCGGTATGTGGTTTGGTGTGTGCGAGGTATGCGGTATGCGGTATGTGTGTGATGTGTGTGTGATGTGTGTGTGAGGTGTGTGTGAGGTGCATGCTGTAGTGGTGTGCATGTGGTGCGTGGGTGCGTTTTGTGAAGTGGGTGCGTTTTGTGAAGTGGGTGCGTTTTGTGAAGTGGGTTAGGGTTTGTTTCTGGTTCGACGCGCGGGTAGCTCAGTGGTAGAGCGTTCGATTGCAGCTCGAAGGGTCACTGGTTCAATCCCGGTCCCGCGCTTGTTGTTGTTGCTCTTGTTGCAGACAGTGGGTGACGTGCTCAGTATGTTGTCGACAGTGCGTTGTTATCGGCGTGACGATCGGTTTTGCAACTGTCTGTTGTTGGCGATGTAGCTCACGATACGGTAGACGGCCGCTCGTGTGTATGGATGCTAGTTTCTTTGCGGATTTCTAGTTTGGTTTTGTCGCGTCTGTTGTTGACACGGTATGTAGTTGAGACGGTATGTAGTTGACCGTTGTAGACACGGTGCGTTATTGCCACGGTGCGTTGTCGCCTCAGTATGTTGTCGCCACGGTGCGTTGTTATCGGCGTGAGTACGCCATCGATCGGCTTGCAACTGTGGCGATGTAGTGCACTTCACGATACGGTAGACGGCCGTCATCTACGTATGGCTTTGCGTGTGTGTATGGATGCTAGTGACTTGCGATGGTCGGTGGGTGCAGAATCCATTCGTTGGACTTCGGATACGTGACGATTCTGCGGTATGTGGTTTGGTGTGTGCGAGGTATGCGGTATGCGGTATGTGTGTGATGTGTGTGTGATGTGTGTGTGATGTGTGTGTGATGTGTGTGTGATGTGTGTGTGAGGTGCATGCTGTAGTGGTGTGCATGTGGTGCGTGGGTGCGTTTTGTGAAGTGGGTGCGTTTTGTGAAGTGGGTGCGTATGTAGTGGATTCTGCGGTATGTGGTTTTGTGAAGTGGGTGCGTTTTGTGAAGTGGGTGCGTTTTGTGAAGTGGGTGCGTTTTGTGAAGTGGGTTAGGGTTTGTTTCTGGTTCGACGCGCGGGTAGCTCAGTGGTAGAGCGTTCGATTGCAGCTCGAAGGGTCACTGGTTCAATCCCGGTCCCGCGCTTGTTGTTGTTGCTCTTGTCCATGCAGACAGTGGGTGACGTGCTCAGCTCGCTCGAGTTTCTTTGCGGATTTCTAGTTTGGTTTTGTCGCGCTCTGTTGTTGACACGGTATGTAGTTGAGACGGTATGTAGTTGACACGGTATGTAGTTGACACGGTGCGTTGTTGACACGGTGCGTTGTTGCCACGGTGCGTTGTCGCCTCAGTATGTTGTCGCCACGGTGCGTTGTTATCGGCGTGAGTACGCCATCGATCGGCTTGCAACTGTGGCGATGTAGTGCACTTCACGATACGGTAGACGGCCGTCATCTACGTATGGCTTTGCGTGTGTGTATGGATGCTAGTACTTGCGATGGTCGGTGGGTGCATCCCGGAATCCATTCGTTGGACTTCGGATACGTGACGATTCTGCGGTATGTGGTTTGGTGTGTGCGAGGTATGCGGTATGCGGTATGTGTGTGATGTGTGTGTGATGTGTGTGTGATGTGTGTGTGAGGTGCATGCTGTAGTGGTGTGCATGTGGTGCGTGGGTGCGTTTTGTGAAGTGGGTGCGTTTTGTGAAGTGGGTTAGGGTTTGTTTCTGGTTCGACGCGCGGGTAGCTCAGTGGTAGAGCGTTCGATTGCAGCTCGAAGGGTCACTGGTTCAATCCCGGTCCCGCGCTTGTTGTTGTTGCTCTTGTCCATGCAGACAGTGGGTGACGTGCTCAGCTCGCTCGAGTTTCTTTGCGGATTTCTAGTTTGGTTTTGTCGCGCTCTGTTGTTGACACGGTATGTAGTTGAGACGGTATGTAGTTGACACGGTGCGTTGTAGACACGGTGCGTTGTAGACACGGTGCGTTGTTATCGTTGGACACGGTGCGTTGTCGCCTCAGTATGTTGTGTACGGTGCGTTGTTACGGCGTGAGTACGCCATCGATGCTGTAGTGGTGTGCATGTGGTGCAACAGTATGTTGTCGCCACGGTGCGATGTAGTGCACTTCACTGTGGCGTAGTACTTCGGTAGACGGCCGTCATCTACGTATGGCTTTGCGTGTGTGTATGGATGCTAGTGACTTGCGATGGTCGGTGGGTGCAGAATCCATTCGTTGGACTTCGGATACGTGACGATTCTGCGGTATGTGGTTTGGTGTGTGCGAGGTATGCGGTATGTGTGTGATGTGTGTGATGTGTGTGTGATGTGTGTGTGATGTGTGTGTGAGGTGCATGCTGTAGTGGTGTGCATGTGGTGCGTGGGTGCGTTTTGTGAAGTGGGTGCGTTTTGTGAAGTGGGTGCGTTTTGTGAAGTGGGTTAGGGTTTGTTTCTGGTTCGACGCGCGGGTAGCTCAGTGGTAGAGCGTTCGATTGCAGCTCGAAGGGTCACTGGTTCAATCCCGGTCCCGCGCTTGTTGTTGTTGTTGTTGCAGCTCGCTCTGTCACTGGTTCAATCCCGGTCCCGCGCTTGTTGTTGTTGCTCTTGTCCATGCAGACAGTGGGTGACGTGCTCAGCTCGCTCGAGTTTCTTTGCGGATTTCTAGTTTGGTTTTGTCGCGCTCTGTTGTTGACACGGTATGTAGTTGACACGGTATGTAGTTGACACGGTGCGTTGTAGACACGGTGCGTTGTTGACACGGTGCGTTGTCGCCTCAGTATGTTGTCGCCACGGTGCGTTGTTATCGGCGTGAGTACGCCATCGATCGGCTTGCAACTGTGGCGATGTAGTGCACTTCACGATACGGTAGACTGCCGTCATCTACGTATGGCTTTGCGTGTGTGTATGGATGCTAGTGACTTGCGATGGTCGGTGGGTGCAGAATCCATTCGTTGGACTTCGGATACGTGACGATTCTGCGGTATGTGGTTTGGTGTGTGCGAGGTATGCGGTATGCGGTATGTGTGTGATGTGTGTGTGATGTGTGTGTGATGTGTGTGTGAGGTGCATGCTGTAGTGGTGTGCATGTGGTGCGTGGTGCGTGAAGTGGGTGCGTTTTGTGAAGTGGGTGCGTTTTGTGAAGTGGGGTGCGGGTAGCTCAGTGGTAGAGCGTTCGATTGCAGCTCGAAGGGTCACTGGTTCAATCCCGGTCCCGCGCTTGTTGTTGTTGTGGTGGGTGACGTGATGTGTGTGTGAGGTGCATTTGTAGTGGTGTGCATGTGGTGCGTGGGTGCGTTTTGTGAAGTGGGTGCGTTTTGTGAAGTGGGTGCGTTTTGTGAAGTGGGTTAGGGTTTGTTTCTGGTTCGACGCGCGGGTAGCTCAGTGGTAGAGCGTTCGATTGCAGCTCGAAGGGTCACTGGTTCAATCCCGGTCCCGCGCTTGTTGTTGTTGCTCTTGTCCATGCAGACAGTGGGTGACGTGCTCAGCTCGCTCGAGTTTCTTTGCGGATTTCTAGTTTGGTTTTGTCGCGCTCTGTTGTTGACACGGTATGTAGTTGAGACGGTATGTAGTTGACACGGTATGTAGTTGACACGGTGCGTTGTTGCCACGGTGCGTTGTTGACACGGTGCGTTGTCGCCACGGTGCGTTGTTATCGGCGTGAGCACGCCATCGATCGGCTTGCAACTGTGGCGATGTAGTGCACTTCACGATACGGTAGACTGCCGTCATCTACGTATGGCTTTGCGTGTGTGTATGGATGCTAGTGACTTGCGATGGTCGGTGACTTGCGATGGTCGGTGTGCAGAATCCATTCGTTGGACTTCGGATACGTGACGATTCTGCGGTATGTGGTTTGGTGTGTGCGAGGTATGCGGTATGTGTGTGATGTGTGTGATGTGTGTGTGATGTGTGTGTGATGTGTGTGTGATGTGTGTGTGAGGTGCATGCTGTAGTGGTGTGCATGTGGTGCGTGGGTGCGTTTTGT
The DNA here is from genome assembly GCA_031305395.1 of Phytophthora citrophthora. Taxonomy (NCBI): domain Eukaryota; phylum Oomycota; class Peronosporomycetes; order Peronosporales; family Peronosporaceae; genus Phytophthora; species Phytophthora citrophthora. The sequence continues at coordinate 10,765 of JASMQC010000091.1, forward strand.
GAAGTGGGTGCGTTTTGTGAAGTGGGTGCGTTTTGTGAAGTGGGTGCGTTTTGTGAAGTGGGTGCGTTTTGTGAAGTGGGTTAGGGTTTGTTTCTGGTTCGACGCGCGGGTAGCTCAGTGGTAGAGCGTTCGATTGCAGCTCGAAGGGTCACTGGTTCAATCCCGGTCCCGCGCTTGTTGTTGTTGCTCTTGTCCATGCAGACAGTGGGTGACGTGCTCAGCTCGCTCGAGTTTCTTTGCGGATTTCTAGTTTGGTTTTGTCGCGCTCTGTTGTTGACACGGTATGTAGTTGAGACGGTATGTAGTTGACACGGTGCAGAATCCATTCGTTGGACTTCGGATACAGTAGACACGGTGCGTTGTTGACACGGTGCGTTATTGACACGGTGCGTTGTCGCCTCAGTATGTTGTCGCCACGGTGCGTTGTTATCGGCGTGAGTACGCCATCGATCGGCTTGCAACTGTGGCGATGTAGTGCACTTCACGATACGGTAGACGGCCGTCATCTACGTATGGCTTTGCGTGTGTGTATGGATGCTAGTGACTTGCGATGGTCGGTGGGTGCAGAATCCATTCGTTGGACTTCGGATACGTGACGATTCTGCGGTATGTGGTTTGGTGTGTGCGAGGTATGCGGTATGCGGTATGTGTGTGATGTGTGTGTGATGTGTGTGTGATGTGTGTGTGAGGTGCATGCTGTAGTGGTGTGCATGTGGTGCGTGGGTGCGTTTTGTGAAGTGGGTGCGTTTTGTGAAGTGGGTGCGTTTTGTGAAGTGGGTGCGTTTTGTGAAGTGGGTGCGTTTTGTGAAGTGGGTTAGGGTTTGTTTCTGGTTCGACGCGCGAGCTCAGTGGTAGAGCGTTCGATTGCAGCTCGAAGGGTCACTGGTTCAATCCCGGTCCCGCGCTTGTTGTTGTTGCTCTTGTCCATGCAGACAGTGGGTGACGTGCTCAGCTCGCTCGAGTTTCTTTGCGGATTTCTAGTTTGGTTTTGTCGCGCTCTGTTGTTGACACGGTATGTAGTTGAGACGGTATGTAGTTGACACGGTGCGTTGTAGACACGGTGCGTTGTTGACACGGTGCGTTATTGACACGGTGCGTTGTCGCCTCAGTATGTTGTCGCCACGGTGCGTTGTTATCGGCGTGAGTACGCCATCGATCGGCTTGCAACTGTGGCGATGTAGTGCACTTCACGATACGGTAGACGGCCGTCATCTACGTATGGCTTTGCGTGTGTGTATGGATGCTAGTGACTTGCGATGGTCGGTGGGTGCAGAATCCATTCGTTGGACTTCGGATACGTGACGATTCTGCGGTATGTGGTTTGGTGTGTGCGAGGTATGCGGTATGCGGTATGTGTGTGATGTGGTGCGTGGGTGTGTGTGTGATGTGTGTGTGATGTGTGTGTGAGGTGCATGCTGTAGTGGTGTGCATGTGGTGCGTGGGTGCGTTTTGTGAAGTGGGTGCGTTTTGTGAAGTGGGTGCGTTTTGTGAAGTGGGTGCGTTTTGTGAAGTGGGTGCGTTTTGTGAAGTGGGTTAGGGTTTGTTTCTGGTTCGACGCGCGGGTAGCTCAGTGGTAGAGCGTTCGATTGCAGCTCGAAGGGTCACTGGTTCAATCCCGGTCCCGCGCTTGTTGTTGTTGCTCTTGTCCATGCAGACAGTGGGTGACGTGCTCAGCTCGCTCGAGTTTCTTTGCGGATTTCTAGTTTGGTTTTGTCGCGCTCTGTTGTTGACACGGTATGTAGTTGAGACGGTATGTAGTTGACACGGTGCGTTGTAGACACGGTGCGTTGTTGACACGGTGCGTTATTGACACGGTGCGTTGTCGCCTCAGTATGTTGTCGCCACGGTGCGTTGTTATCGGCGTGAGTACGCCATCGATCCATTCGTTGGACTTCGGATACGTGACGATTCTGCGGTATGTGGTTTGGTGTGTGCGAGGTTGCGGTATGCGGTATGTGTGTGATGTGTGTGTGATGTGTGTGTGATGTGTGTGTGAGGTGCATGACAGTGGGTGACGTGCTCAGCTCGCTCGAGTTTCGGATTTCTAGTTTGAGTTTTGTCGCGCTCTTTGTTGTGGCTTGCAACTGTGGCGATGTAGTGCACTTCACGATACGGTAGACGGCCGTCATCTACGTATGGCTTTGCGTGTGTGTATGGATGCTAGTGACTTGCGATGGTCGGTGGGTGCAGAATCCATTCGTTGGACTTCGGATACGTGACGATTCTGCGGTATGTGGTTTGGTGTGTGCGAGGTATGCGGTATGCGGTATGTGTGTGATGTGTGTGTGATGTGTGTGTGATGTGTGTGTGATGTGTGTGTGATGTGTGTGTGAGGTGCATGCTGTAGTGGTGTGCATGTGGTGCGTGGGTGCGTTTTGTGAAGTGGGTGCGTTTTGTGAAGTGGGTGCGTTTTGTGAAGTGGGTGCGTTTTGTGAAGTGGGTGCGTTTTGTGAAGTGGGTTAGGGTTTGTTTCTGGTTCGACGCGCGGGTAGCTCAGTGGTAGAGCGTTCGATTGCAGCTCGAAGGGTCACTGGTTCAATCCCGGTCCCGCGCTTGTTGTTGTTGCTCTTGTCCATGCAGACAGTGGGTGACGTGCTCAGCTCGCTCGAGTGGGTGTCGTTTCTTTGCGGATTTCTAGTTTGGTTTTGTCGCGCTCTGTTGTTGACACGGTATGTAGTTGAGACGGTATGTAGTTGACACGGTATGTAGTTGACACGGTGCGTTGTTGCCACGGTGCGTTGTTGACACGGTGCGTTGTCGCCACGGTGCGTTGTTATCGGCGTGAGCACGCCATCGATCGGCTTGCAACTGTGGCGATGTAGTGCACTTCACGATACGGTAGACTGCCGTCATCTACGTATGGCTTTGCGTGTGTGTATGGATGCTAGTGACTTGCGATGGTCGGTGGGTGCAGAATCCATTCGTTGGACTTCGGATACGTGACGATTCTGCGGTATGTGGTTTGGTGTGTGCGAGGTATGCGGTATGTGTGTGATGTGTGTGATGTGTGTGTGATGTGTGTGTGATGTGTGTGTGATGTGTGTGTGAGGTGCATGCTGTAGTGGTGTGCATGTGGTGCGTGGGTGCGTTTTGTGAAGTGGGTGCGTTTTGTGAAGTGGGTGCGTTTTGTGAGTGGGTGCGTTTTGTGAAGTGGGTTAGGGTTTGTTTCTGGTTCGACGCGCGGGTAGCTCAGTGGTAGAGCGTTCGATTGCAGCTCGAAGGGTCACTGGTTCAATCCCGGTCCCGCGCTTGTTGTTGTTGCTCTTGTCCATGCAGACAGTGGGTGACGTGCTCAGCTCGCTCGAGTTTCTTTGCGGATTTCTAGTTTGGTTTTGTCGCGCTCTGTTGTTGACACGGTATGTAGTTGAGACGGTATGTAGTTGACACGGTGCGTTGTAGACACGGTGCGTTGTTGACACGGTGCGTTATTGACACGGTGCGTTGTCGCCTCAGTATGTTGTCGCCACGGTGCGTTGTTATCGGCGTGAGTACGCCATCGATCGGCTTGCAACTGTGGCGATGTAGTGCACTTCACGATACGGTAGACGGCCGTCATCTACGTATGGCTTTGCGTGTGTGTATGGATGCTAGTGACTTGCGATGGTCGGTGGGTGCAGAATCCATTCGTTGGACTTCGATACGTGACGATTCTGCGGTATGTGGTTTGGTGTGTGCGAGGTATGCGGTATGCGGTATGTGTGTGATGTGTGTGTGATGTGTGTGTGATGTGTGTGTGAGGTGCATGCTGTAGTGGTGTGCATGTGGTGCGTGGGTGCGTTTTGTGAAGTGGGTGCGTTTTGTGAAGTGGGTGCGTTTTGTGAAGTGGGTGCGTTTTGTGAAGTGGGTGCGTTTTGTGAAGTGGGTTAGGGTTTGTTTCTGGTTCGACGCGCGGGTAGCTCAGTGGTAGAGCGTTCGATTGCAGCTCGAAGGGTCACTGGTTCAATCCCGGTCCCGCGCTTGTTGTTGTTGCTCTTGTCCATGCAGACAGTGGGTGACGTGCTCAGCTCGCTCGAGTTTCTTTGCGGATTTCTAGTTTGGTTTTGTCGCGCTCTGTTGTTGACACGGTATGTAGTTGAGACGGTATGTAGTTGACACGGTATGTAGTTGACACGGTGCGTTGTAGACACGGTGCGTTGTTGACACGGTGCGTTGTGCCACGCGTGGGTGCGTTTTGTGAAGTGGGTGCGTTTTGTGAAGTGGGTGCGTTGTCGCCACGGTGCGTTGTTATCGGCGTGAGTACGCCATCGATCGGCTTGCAACTGTGGCGATGTAGTGCACTTCACGATACGGTAGACGGCCGTCATCTACGTATGGCTTTGCGTGTGTGTATGGATGCTAGTGACTTGCGATGGTCGGTGGGTGCAGAATCCATTCGTTGGACTTCGGATACGTGACGATTCTGCGGTATGTGGTTTGGTGTGTGCGAGGTATGCGGTATGCGGTATGTGTGTGATGTGTGTGTGATGTGTGTGTGATGTGTGTGTGATGTGTGTGTGAGGTGCATGCTGTAGTGGTGTGCATGTGGTGCGTGGGTGCGTTTTGTGAAGTGGGTGCGTTTTGTGAAGTGGGTGCGTTTTGTGAAGTGGGTTAGGGTTTGTTTCTGGTTCGACGCGCGGGTAGCTCAGTGGTAGAGCGTTCGATTGCAGCTCGAAGGGTCACTGGTTCAATCCCGGTCCCGCGCTTGTTGTTGTTGCTCTTGTCCATGCAGACAGTGGGTGACGTGCTCAGCTCGCTCGAGTTTCTTTGCGGATTTCTAGTTTGGTTTTGTCGCGCTCTGTTGTTGACACGGTATGTAGTTGACACGGTATGTAGTTGACACGGTGCGTTGTAGACACGGTGCGTTGTTGACACGGTGCGTTGTCGCCTCAGTATGTTGTCGCCACGGTGCGTTGTTATCGGCGTGAGTACGCCATCGATCGGCTTGCAACTGTGGCGATGTAGTGCACTTCACGATACGGTAGACGGCCGTCATCTACGTATGGCTTTGCGTGTGTGTATGGATGCTAGTGACTTGCGATGGTCGGTGGGTGCAGAATCCATTCGTTGGACTTCGGATACGTGACGATTCTGCGGTATGTGGTTTGGTGTGTGCGAGGTATGCGGTATGCGGTATGTGTGTGTGTGTGTGATGTGTGTGTGATGTGTGTGTGATGTGTGTGTGAGGTGCATGCTGTAGTGGTGTGCATGTGGTGCGTGGGTGCGTTTTGTGAAGTGGGTGCGTTTTGTGAAGTGGGTGCGTTTTGTGAAGTGGGTGCGTTTTGTGAAGTGGGTGCGTTTTGTGAAGTGGGTTAGGGTTTGTTTCTGGTTCGACGCGCGGGTAGCTCAGTGGTAGAGCGTTCGATTGCAGCTCGAAGGGTCACTGGTTCAATCCCGGTCCCGCGCTTGTTGTTGTTGCTCTTGTCCATGCAGACAGTGGGTGACGTGCTCAGCTCGCTCGAGTTTCTTTGCGGATTTCTAGTTTGGTTTTGTCGCGCTCTGTTGTTGACACGGTATGTAGTTGACACGGTATGTAGTTGACACGGTATGTAGTTGACACGGTGCGTTGTTGCCACGGTGCGTTGTTGCCACGGTGCGTTGTCGCCACGGTGCGTTGTTATCGGCGTGAGCACGCCATCGATCGGCTTGCAACTGTGGCGATGTAGTGCGATGTAGTTCACGATACGGTAGACTGCCGTCATCTACGTATGGCTTTGCGTGTGTGTATGGATGCTAGTGACTTGCGATGGTCGGTGGGTGCAGAATCCATTCGTTGGACTTCGGATACGTGACGATTCTGCGGTATGTGGTTTGGTGTGTGCGAGGTATGCGGTATGCGGTATGTGTGTGATGTGTGTGTGATGTGTGTGTGATGTGTGTGTGAGGTGCATGCTGTAGTGGTGTGCATGTGGTGCGTGGGTGCGTTTTGTGAAGTGGGTGCGTTTTGTGAAGTGGGTGCGTTTTGTGAAGTGGGTGCGTTTTGTGAAGTGGGTTAGGGTTTGTTTCTGGTCGACGCGCGGGTAGCTCAGTGGTAGAGCGTTCGATTGCAGCTCGAAGGGTCACTGGTTCAATCCCGGTCCCGCGCTTGTTGTTGTTGCTCTTGTCCATGCAGACAGTGGGTGACGTGCTCAGCTCGCTCGAGTTTCTTTGCGGATTTCTAGTTTGGTTTTGTCGCGCTCTGTTGTTGACACGGTATGTAGTTGACACGGTATGTAGTTGACACGGTGCGTTGTAGACACGGTGCGTTGTTGACACGGTGCGTTGTCGCCTCAGTATGTTGTCGCCACGGTGCGTTGTTATCGGCGCTCTGCCATCGATCGGCTTGCAACTGTGGCGATGTAGTGCACTTCACGATACGGTAGACGGCCGTGTCTACGTATGGGTGCGTTGTGTGTATGGGTGCTGTGACTTGCGATGTCGGTGTGCAGAATCCATTTGTTGGACTTCGGATACGTGACGATTCTGTGGTATGTGGTTCGGTGTGTGCGAGGTATGCGGTATGCGGTATGTGTGTGATGTGTGTGTGCTCTTGTGTGTGTGATGTGTGTGTGAGGTGCAGCTGTAGTGGTGTGCATGTGGTTCGTGGGTGCGTTTTGTGAAGTGGTTGCGTTTTGTGAAGTGGGTGCGTTTTCGATCGGCTTGCACTTCACGATACGGTAGACGGCCTGAAGTGGGTGCGTTTTGTGAAGTGGGTGCGTTTTGTGAAGTGGGTAGAGGGTTTGTATGGTTTGACGTGTGTGTAGCTCAGTGTAGTGCGTTGATTGCAGCTCGAAGGGTCACTGGTTCAATCCCGGTGCGCTTGTTGTTGTTGCTGACGTCCATGCAGACAGTGGGTGACGTGCTGTGCGAGGCTCGAGTTTCTTTGCGGATTTCTAGTTTGGTTTTGTCGCGCTCTGTTGTTGTGACGGTATGTAGTTGACACGGTGCATGTGGTTGACACGGTGCGTTGCGCCACGGTTGTTGTTGCCACGGTGCGTTGTCGCCAGTGGGTGCGTTGTTATCGGCGTGAGCACGCCATCGATGGTTTTGCAACTGTGGGGATGTAGTTGACACGGGTACGATAGGTAGACTGCGTCATCTACGTATGGCTTTGCGTGTGTGTATGGATGCTAGTGACTTGCGATGGTCGGTGGGTGCAGAATCCATTCGTTGGACTTCGCGGTTGTTGACGTGACGATTCTGCGGTATGTGGTTTGGTGTGTGCGAGGTATGCGGTATGTGTGTGATGTGTGTGATGTGTGTGTGATGTGTGTGTGATGTGTGTGTGAGGTGCATGCTGTAGTGGTGTGCATGTGGTGCGTGGGTGCGTTTTGTGAAGTGGGTGCGTTTTGTGAAGTGGGTGCGTTTTGTGAAGTGGGTTAGGGTTTGTTTCTGGTTCGACGCGCGGGTAGCTCAGTGGTAGAGCGTTCGATTGCAGCTCGAAGGGTCACTGGTTCAATCCCGGTCCCGCGCTTGTTGTTGTTGCTCTTGTCCATGCAGACAGTGGGTGACGTGCTCAGCTCGCTCGAGTTTCTTTGCGGATTTCTAGTTTGGTTTTGTCGCGCTCTGTTGTTGACACGGTATGTAGTTGAGACGGTATGTAGTTGACACGGTATGTAGTTGACACGGTGCGTTGTTGCCACGGTGCGTTGTTGACACGGTGCGTTGTCATGCAGACAGTGGGTGACGTGCTCACGGTGCGGTTGTTTTGTCGCGCTCTGTTGTTGACACGGTATGTAGTTGAGACGGTATGTAGTTGACACGGTATGTAGTTGACACGGTGCGTTGTTGCCACGGTGCGTTGTTGACACGGTGCGTTGTCGCCACGGTGCGTTGTTATCGGCGTGAGCACGCCATCGATCGGCTTGCAACTGTGGCGATGTAGTGCACTTCACGATACGGTAGACGGCCGTCATCTACGTATGGCTTTGCGTGTGTGTATGGATGCTAGTGACTTGCGATGGTCGGTGGGTGCAGAATCCATTCGTTGGACTTCGGATACGTGACGATTCTGCGGTATGTGGTTTGGTGTGTGCGAAGTGGGTTAGGGTTTGTTTCTGGTTCGACGCGCGGGTATGTGTGGTGAGCGTGATTGTGTCGAAGGGTCACTGGTTCAATCCCTGATGTGTGTGTGAGGTGCATGCTGTAGTGGTGTGCATGTGGTGCGTGGGTGCGTTTTGTGAAGTGGGTGCGTTTTGTGAAGTGGGTTAGGGTTTGTTTCTGGTTCGACGCGCGGGTAGCTCAGTGGTAGAGCGTTCGATTGCAGCTCGAAGGGTCACTGGTTCAATCCCGGTCCCGCGCTTGTTGTTGTTGCTCTTGTCCATGCAGACAGTGGGTGACGTGCTCAGCTCGCTCGAGTTTCTTTGCGGATTTCTAGTTTGGTTTTGTCGCGCTCTGTTGTTGACACGGTATGTAGTTGACACGGTATGTAGTTGACACGGTGCGTTGTAGACACGGTGCGTTGTTGACACGGTGCGTTATTGACACGGTGCGTTGTCGCCTCAGTATGTTGTCGCCACGGTGCGTTGTTATCGGCGTGAGTACGCCATCGATCGGCTTGCAACTGTGGCGATGTAGTGCACTTCACGATACGGTAGACGGCCGTCATCTACGTATGGCTTTGCGTGTGTGTATGGATGCTAGTGACTTGCGATGGTCGGTGGGTGCAGAATCCATTCGTTGGACTGCGGTGGATACGTGACGATTCTGCGGTATGTGGTTTGGTGTGTGCGAGGTATGCGGTATGCGGTATGTGTGTGATGTGTGTGTGATGTGTGTGTGATGTGTGTGTGATGTGTGTGTGAGGTGCATGCTGTAGTGGTGTGCATGTGGTGCGTGGGTGCGTTTTGTGAAGTGGGTGCGTTTTGTGAAGTGGGTGCGTTTTGTGAAGTGGGTGCGTTTTGTGAAGTGGGTTAGGGTTTGTTTCTGGTTCGACGCGCGGGTAGCTCAGTGGTAGAGCGTTCGATTGCAGCTCGAAGGGTCACTGGTTCAATCCCGGTCCCGCGCTTGTTGTTGTTGCTCTTGTCCATGCAGACAGTGGGTGACGTGCTCAGCTCGCTCGAGTTTCTTTGCGGATTTCTAGTTTGGTTTTGTCGCGCTCTGTTGTTGACACGGTATGTAGTTGACACGGTATGTAGTTGACACGGTGCGTTGTAGACACGGTGCGTTGTTGACACGGTGCGTTATTGACACGGTGCGTTGTCGCCTCAGTATGTTGTCGCCACGGTGCGTTGTTATCGGCGTGAGTACGCCATCGATCGGCTTGCAACTGTGGCGATGTAGTGCACTTCACGATACGGTAGACGGCCGTCATCTACGTATGGCTTTGCGTGTGTGTATGGATGCTAGTGACTTGCGATGGTCGGTGGGTGCAGAATCCATTCGTTGGACTTCGGATACGTGACGATTCTGCGGTATGTGGTTTGGTGTGTGCGAGGTATGCGGTATGCGGTATGTGTGTGATGTGTGTGTGATGTGTGTGTGATGTGTGTGTGAGGTGCATGCTGTAGTGGTGTGCATGTGGTGCGTGGGTGCGTTTTGTGAAGTGGGTGCGTTTTGTGAAGTGGGTGCGTTTTGTGAAGTGGGTGCGTTTTGTGAAGTGGGTGCGTTTTGTGAAGTGGGTGCGTTTTGTGAAGTGGGTTAGGGTTTGTTTCTGGTTCGACGCGCGGGTAGCTCAGTGGTAGAGCGTTCGATTGCAGCTCGAAGGGTCACTGGTTCAATCCCGGTCCCGCGCTTGTTGTTGTTGCTCTTGTCCATGCAGACAGTGGGTGACGTGCTCAGCTCGCTCGAGTTTCTTTGCGGATTTCTAGTTTGGTTTTGTCGCGCTCTGTTGTTGACACGGTATGTAGTTGAGACGGTATGTAGTTGACACGGTGCGTTGTAGACACGGTGCGTTGTTGCCACGGTGCGTTGTTGCCACGGTGCGTTGTTGCCACGGTGCGTTGTCGCCTCAGTATGTTGTCGCCACGGTGCGTTGTTATCGGCGTGAGTACGCCATCGATCGGCTTGCAACTGTGGCGATGTAGTGCACTTCACGATACGGTAGACGGCCGTCATCTACGTATGGCTTTGCGTGTGTGTATGGATGCTAGTGACTTGCGATGGTCGGTGGGTGCAGAATCCATTCGTTGGACTTCGGATACGTGACGATTCTGCGGTATGTGGTTTGGTGTGTGCGAGGTATGCGGTATGCGGTATGTGTGTGATGTGTGTGTGATGTGTGTGTGATGTGTGTGTGATGTGTGTGTGAGGTGCATGCTGTAGTGGTGTGCATGTGGTGCGTGGGTGCGTTTTGTGAAGTGGGTGCGTTTTGTGAAGTGGGTGCGTTTTGTGAAGTGGGTTAGGGTTTGTTTCTGGTTCGACGCGCGGGTAGCTCAGTGGTAGAGCGTTCGATTGCAGCTCGAAGGGTCACTGGTTCAATCCCGGTCCCGCGCTTGTTGTTGTTGCTCTTGTCCATGCAGACAGTGGGTGACGTGCTCAGCTCGCTCGAGTTTCTTTGCGGATTTCTAGTTTGGTTTTGTCGCGCTCTGTTGTTGACACGGTATGTAGTTGACACGGTATGTAGTTGACACGGTGCGTTGTAGACACGGTGCGTTGTTGACACGGTGCGTTGTCGCCTCAGTATGTTGTCGCCACGGTGCGTTGTTATCGGCGTGAGTACGCCATCGATCGGCTTGCAACTGTGGCGATGTAGTGCACTTCACGATACGGTAGACGGCCGTCATCTACGTATGGCTTTGCGTGTGTGTATGGATGCTAGTGACTTGCGATGGTCGGTGGGTGCAGAATCCATTCGTTGGACTTCGGATACGTGACGATTCTGCGGTATGTGGTTTGGTGTGTGCGAGGTATGCGGTATGCGGTATGTGTGTGATGTGTGTGTGATGTGTGTGTGATGTGTGTGTGATGTGTGTGTGAGGTGCATGCTGTAGTGGTGTGCATGTGGTGCGTGGGTGCGTTTTGTGAAGTGGGTGCGTTTTGTGAAGTGGGTGCGTTTTGTGAAGTGGGTTAGGGTTTGTTTCTGGTTCGACGCGCGGGTAGCTCAGTGGTAGAGCGTTCGATTGCAGCTCGAAGGGTCACTGGTTCAATCCCGGTCCCGCGCTTGTTGTTGTTGCTCTTGTCCATGCAGACAGTGGGTGACGTGCTCAGCTCGCTCGAGTTTCTTTGCGGATTTCTAGTTTGGTTTTGTCGCGCTCTGTTGTTGACACGGTATGTAGTTGACACGGTATGTAGTTGACACGGTGCGTTGTTGACACGGTGCGTTGTTGCCATGGTGCGTTGTTGACACGGTGCGTTGTCGCCACGGTGCGTTGTTATCGGCGTGAGCACGCCATCGATCGGCTTGCAACTGTGGCGATGTAGTGCACTTCACGATACGGTAGACTGCCGTCATCTACGTATGGCTTTGCGTGTGTGTATGGATGCTAGTGACTTGCGATGGTCGGTGGGTGCAGAATCCATTCGTTGGACTTCGGATACGTGACGATTCTGCGGTATGTGGTTTGGTGTGTGCGAGGTATGCGGTATGTGTGTGATGTGTGTGATGTGTGTGTGATGTGTGTGTGATGTGTGTGTGAGGTGCATGCTGTAGTGGTGTGCATGTGGTGCGTGGGTGCGTTTTGTGAAGTGGGTGCGTTTTGTGAAGTGGGTTAGGGTTTGTTTCTGGTTCGACGCGCGGGTAGCTCAGTGGTAGAGCGTTCGATTGCAGCTCGAAGGGTCACTGGTTCAATCCCGGTCCCGCGCTTGTTGTTGTTGCTCTTGTCCATGCAGACAGTGGGTGACGTGCTCAGCTCGCTCGAGTTTCTTTGCGGATTTCTAGTTTGGTTTTGTCGCGCTCTGTTGTTGACACGGTATGTAGTTGACACGGTATGTAGTTGACACGGTGCGTTGTTGACACGGTGCGTTGTTGCCATGGTGCGTTGTTGACACGGTGCGTTGTCGCCACGGTGCGTTGTTATCGGCGTGAGCACGCCATCGATCGGCTTGCAACTGTGGCGATGTAGTGCACTTCACGATACGGTAGACTGCCGTCATCTACGTATGGCTTTGCGTGTGTGTATGGATGCTAGTGACTTGCGATGGTCGGTGGGTGCAGAATCCATTCGTTGGACTTCGGATACGTGACGATTCTGCGGTATGTGGTTTGGTGTGTGCGAGGTATGCGGTATGTGTGTGATGTGTGTGATGTGTGTGTGATGTGTGTGTGATGTGTGTGTGAGGTGCATGCTGTAGTGGTGTGCATGTGGTGCGTGGGTGCGTTTTGTGAAGTGGGTGCGTTTTGTGAAGTGGGTGCGTTTTGTGAAGTGGGTTAGGGTTTGTTTCTGGTTCGACGCGCGGGTAGCTCAGTGGTAGAGCGTTCGATTGCAGCTCGAAGGGTCACTGGTTCAATCCCGGTCCCGCGCTTGTTGTTGTTGCTCTTGTCCATGCAGACAGTGGGTGACGTGCTCAGCTCGCTCGAGTTTCTTTGCGGATTTCTAGTTTGGTTTTGTCGCGCTCTGTTGTTGACACGGTATGTAGTTGACACGGTATGTAGTTGACACGGTATGTAGTTGACACGGTGCGTTGTTGCCACGGTGCGTTGTTGCCTCAGTATGTTGTCGCCACGGTGCGTTGTTATCGGCGTGAGCACGCCATCGATCGGCTTGCAACTGTGGCGATGTAGTGCACTTCACGATACGGTAGACTGCCGTCATCTACGTATGGCTTTGCGTGTGTGTATGGATGCTAGTGACTTGCGATGGTCGGTGGGTGCAGAATCCATTCGTTGGACTTCGGATACGTGACGATTCTGCGGTATGTGGTTTGGTGTGTGCGAGGTATGCGGTATGCGGTATGTGTGTGATGTGTGTGTGATGTGTGTGTGATGTGTGTGTGATGTGTGTGTGAGGTGCATGCTGTAGTGGTGTGCATGTGGTGCGTGGGTGCGTTTTGTGAAGTGGGTGCGTTTTGTGAAGTGGGTGCGTTTTGTGAAGTGGGTTAGGGTTTGTTTCTGGTTCGACGCGCGGGTAGCTCAGTGGTAGAGCGTTCGATTGCAGCTCGAAGGGTCACTGGTTCAATCCCGGTCCCGCGCTTGTTGTTGTTGCTCTTGTCCATGCAGACAGTGGGTGACGTGCTCAGCTCGCTCGAGTTTCTTTGCGGATTTCTAGTTTGGTTTTGTCGCGCTCTGTTGTTGACACGGTATGTAGTTGACACGGTATGTAGTTGACACGGTGCGTTGTTGCCACGGTGCGTTGTTGCCACGGTGCGTTATTGCCACGGTGCGTTGTTGCCACGGTGCGTTGTCGCCACGGTGCGTTGTTATCGGCGTGAGTACGCCATCGATCGGCTTGCAACTGTGGCGATGTAGTGCACTTCACGATACGGTAGACTGCCGTCATCTACGTATGGCTTTGCGTGTGTGTATGGATGCTAGTGACTTGCGATGGTCGGTGGGTGCAGAATCCATTCGTTGGACTTCGGATACGTGACGATTCTGCGGTATGTGGTTTGGTGTGTGCGAGGTATGCGGTATGCGGTATGTGTGTGATGTGTGTGTGATGTGTGTGTGATGTGTGTGTGATGTGTGTGTGAGGTGCATGCTGTAGTGGTGTGCATGTGGTGCGTGGGTGCGTTTTGTGAAGTGGGTGCGTTTTGTGAAGTGGGTGCGTTTTGTGAAGTGGGTTAGGGTTTGTTTCTGGTTCGACGCGCGGGTAGCTCAGTGGTAGAGCGTTCGATTGCAGCTCGAAGGGTCACTGGTTCAATCCCGGTCCCGCGCTTGTTGTTGTTGCTCTTGTCCATGCAGACAGTGGGTGACGTGCTCAGCTCGCTCGAGTTTCTTTGCGGATTTCTAGTTTGGTTTTGTCGCGCTCTGTTGTTGACACGGTATGTAGTTGACACGGTATGTAGTTGACACGGTGCGTTGTTGCCACGGTGCGTTGTTGCCACGGTGCGTTATTGCCACGGTGCGTTGTTGCCTCAGTATGTTGTCGCCACGGTGCGTTGTTATCGGCGTGAGTACGCCATCGATCGGCTTGCAACTGTGGCGATGTAGTGCACTTCACGATACGGTAGACTGCCGTCATCTACGTATGGCTTTGCGTGTGTGTATGGATGCTAGTGACTTGCGATGGTCGGTGGGTGCAGAATCCATTCGTTGGACTTCGGATACGTGACGATTCTGCGGTATGTGGTTTGGTGTGTGCGAGGTATGCGGTATGCGGTATGTGTGTGATGTGTGTGTGATGTGTGTGTGATGTGTGTGTGAGGTGCATGCTGTAGTGGTGTGCATGTGGTGCGTGGGTGCGTTTTGTGAAGTGGGTGCGTTTTGTGAAGTGGGTGCGTTTTGTGAAGTGGGTGCGTTTTGTGAAGTGGGTTAGGGTTTGTTTCTGGTTCGACGCGCGGGTAGCTCAGTGGTAGAGCGTTCGATTGCAGCTCGAAGGGTCACTGGTTCAATCCCGGTCCCGCGCTTGTTGTTGTTGCTCTTGTCCATGCAGACAGTGGGTGACGTGCTCAGCTCGCTCGAGTTTCTTTGCGGATTTCTAGTTTGGTTTTGTCGCGCTCTGTTGTTGACACGGTATGTAGTTGACACGGTATGTAGTTGACACGGTGCGTTGTTGCCACGGTGCGTTGTTGCCTCAGTATGTTGTCGCCACGGTGCGTTGTTATCGGCGTGAGCACGCCATCGATCGGCTTGCAACTGTGGCGATGTAGTGCACTTCACGATACGGTAGACTGCCGTCATCTACGTATGGCTTTGCGTGTGTGTATGGATGCTAGTGACTTGCGATGGTCGGTGGGTGCAGAATCCATTCGTTGGACTTCGGATACGTGACGATTCTGCGGTATGTGGTTTGGTGTGTGCGAGGTATGCGGTATGCGGTATGTGTGTGATGTGTGTGTGATGTGTGTGTGATGTGTGTGTGATGTGTGTGTGAGGTGCATGCTGTAGTGGTGTGCATGTGGTGCGTGGGTGCGTTTTGTGAAGTGGGTGCGTTTTGTGAAGTGGGTGCGTTTTGTGAAGTGGGTTAGGGTTTGTTTCTGGTTCGACGCGCGGGTAGCTCAGTGGTAGAGCGTTCGATTGCAGCTCGAAGGGTCACTGGTTCAATCCCGGTCCCGCGCTTGTTGTTGTTGCTCTTGTCCATGCAGACAGTGGGTGACGTGCTCAGCTCGCTCGAGTTTCTTTGCGGATTTCTAGTTTGGTTTTGTCGCGCTCTGTTGTTGACACGGTATGTAGTTGACACGGTATGTAGTTGACACGGTATGTAGTTGACACGGTATGTAGTTGACACGGTGCGTTGTTGCCACGGTGCGTTGTTGCCTCAGTATGTTGTCGCCACGGTGCGTTGTTATCGGCGTGAGTACGCCATCGATCGGCTTGCAACTGTGGCGATGTAGTGCACTTCACGATACGGTAGACTGCCGTCATCTACGTATGGCTTTGCGTGTGTGTATGGATGCTAGTGACTTGCGATGGTCGGTGGGTGCAGAATCCATTCGTTGGACTTCGGATACGTGACGATTCTGCGGTATGTGGTTTGGTGTGTGCGAGGTATGCGGTATGCGGTATGTGTGTGATGTGTGTGTGATGTGTGTGTGATGTGTGTGTGAGGTGCATGCTGTAGTGGTGTGCATGTGGTGCGTGGGTGCGTTTTGTGAAGTGGGTGCGTTTTGTGAAGTGGGTGCGTTTTGTGAAGTGGGTTAGGGTTTGTTTCTGGTTCGACGCGCGGGTAGCTCAGTGGTAGAGCGTTCGATTGCAGCTCGAAGGGTCACTGGTTCAATCCCGGTCCCGCGCTTGTTGTTGTTGCTCTTGTCCATGCAGACAGTGGGTGACGTGCTCAGCTCGCTCGAGTTTCTTTGCGGATTTCTAGTTTGGTTTTGTCGCGCTCTGTTGTTGACACGGTATGTAGTTGACACGGTATGTAGTTGACACGGTATGTAGTTGACACGGTATGTAGTTGACACGGTGCGTTGTTGCCACGGTGCGTTGTTGCCTCAGTATGTTGTCGCCACGGTGCGTT
>JASMQC010000092.1:0-25418 GCA_031305395.1 Phytophthora citrophthora
AGTAAGAGCGACTCGAGCGTGTTCCGGATTGGGTGTGCAAGGGCTGGGTTAGACGCTCTTATGGTGTAATGGTTAGCACTCTGGACTTTGAATCCAGCGATCCGGGTTCAAATCCCGGTAGGAGCTTGTTTTTGCGCGGCGTTAGAAGGGTGATGTGTGGGTGCTGCAGTGGTTGTGTTGTGATGTTTGTGAGTGCTGTTTGAATGTTGATTTGTGTGTGTATCCGTTTGTGCTGGTCTTATGGTGTAATGGTTAGCACTCTGGACTCTGAATCCAGCGATCCGGGTTCAAATCCCGGTAGGACCTCGTTTTGCACCGCTCCTGCCGGCACCACCACGTCCCGGTTGTTGCTACTCTTTGCACTAGTCCTGCCTGACGTATTACCCCATCCTACGCCGCTGTGGCATTCACTCTCGTGCCTCTGACCATACAAGCCGTCGCTGCCAACTCAATGGACCAGATGGCACCGGATAGACGGCACGGTCAACTCACACACGTATCAACTTTGCTGTCAGTGGCAGGCCGTCATCCGACGCATTCTACCATCACCCATCCATCCTCCGCGGCTAGGACGCGGTCCATGTGTCTTGTACGTGCGGAGCTGCGACGGGAAAGGCGGCCTGCAGATCGAAGCACGCAACGCAGAAGAGCGATGAAAGAGAACGAGAGAGGCGGTAGCTAATGAACCATCTCGTTCTCGTGGAAGAGTGGTGGGAAAGGAAGCTGGCACCGTCAATGCCTGTCACGAGCAATAGCAGTGCCGATTGTGGAATGCGTGCGTGTTCGATAAACGGACGGTTGGAGGTGGGGATCGAAGCGGTGTGGTCAACGATAGGAGAATGTGTGAGGGGACTTGGAGTTGGCGGTGGAGTGTGTGTGTGTGGTGAGGATAGATGTATCTGCATGAGGGCGTGCAGTGTGCGTGATGATGGAGAGTAAGAGCGACTCGAGCGTGTTCCGGATTGGGTGTGCAAGGGCTGGGTTAGACGCTCTTATGGTGTAATGGTTAGCACTCTGGACTTTGAATCCAGCGATCCGGGTTCAAATCCCGGTAGGAGCTTGTTTTTGCGCGGCGTTAGAAGGGTGATGTGTGGGTGCTGCAGTGGTTGTGTTGTGATGTTTGTGAGTGCTGTTTGAATGTTGATTTGTGTGTGTATCCGTTTGTGCTGGTCTTATGGTGTAATGGTTAGCACTCTGGACTCTGAATCCAGCGATCCGGGTTCAAATCCCGGTAGGACCTCGTTTTGCACCGCTCCTGCCGGCACCACCACGTCCCGGTTGTTGCTACTCTTTGCACTAGTCCTGCCTGACGTATTACCCCATCCTACGCCGCTGTGGCATTCACTCTCGTGCCTCTGACCATACAAGCCGTCGCTGCCAACTCAATGGACCAGATGGCACCGGATAGACGGCACGGTCAACTCACACACGTATCAACTTTGCTGTCAGTGGCAGGCCGTCATCCGACGCATTCTACCATCACCCATCCATCCTCCGCGGCTAGGACGCGGTCCATGTGTCTTGTACGTGCGGAGCTGCGACGGGAAAGGCGGCCTGCAGATCGAAGCACGCAACGCAGAAGAGCGATGAAAGAGAACGAGAGAGGCGGTAGCTAATGAACCATCTCGTTCTCGTGGAAGAGTGGTGGGAAAGGAAGCTGGCACCGTCAATGCCTGTCACGAGCAATAGCAGTGCCGATTGTGGAATGCGTGCGTGTTCGATAAACGGACGGTTGGAGGTGGGGATCGAAGCGGTGTGGTCAACGATAGGAGAATGTGTGAGGGGACTTGGAGTTGGCGGTGGAGTGTGTGTGTGTGGTGAGGATAGATGTATCTGCATGAGGGCGTGCAGTGTGCGTGATGATGGAGAGTAAGAGCGACTCGAGCGTGTTCCGGATTGGGTGTGCAAGGGCTGGGTTAGACGCTCTTATGGTGTAATGGTTAGCACTCTGGACTTTGAATCCAGCGATCCGGGTTCAAATCCCGGTAGGAGCTTGTTTTTGCGCGGCGTTAGAAGGGTGATGTGTGGGTGCTGCAGTGGTTGTGTTGTGATGTTTGTGAGTGCTGTTTGAATGTTGATTTGTGTGTGTATCCGTTTGTGCTGGTCTTATGGTGTAATGGTTAGCACTCTGGACTCTGAATCCAGCGATCCGGGTTCAAATCCCGGTAGGACCTCGTTTTGCACCGCTCCTGCCGGCACCACCACGTCCCGGTTGTTGCTACTCTTTGCACTAGTCCTGCCTGACGTATTACCCCATCCTACGCCGCTGTGGCATTCACTCTCGTGCCTCTGACCATACAAGCCGTCGCTGCCAACTCAATGGACCAGATGGCACCGGATAGACGGCACGGTCAACTCACACACGTATCAACTTTGCTGTCAGTGGCAGGCCGTCATCCGACGCATTCTACCATCACCCATCCATCCTCCGCGGCTAGGACGCGGTCCATGTGTCTTGTACGTGCGGAGCTGCGACGGGAAAGGCGGCCTGCAGATCGAAGCACGCAACGCAGAAGAGCGATGAAAGAGAACGAGAGAGGCGGTAGCTAATGAACCATCTCGTTCTCGTGGAAGAGTGGTGGGAAAGGAAGCTGGCACCGTCAATGCCTGTCACGAGCAATAGCAGTGCCGATTGTGGAATGCGTGCGTGTTCGATAAACGGACGGTTGGAGGTGGGGATCGAAGCGGTGTGGTCAACGATAGGAGAATGTGTGAGGGGACTTGGAGTTGGCGGTGGAGTGTGTGTGTGTGGTGAGGATAGATGTATCTGCATGAGGGCGTGCAGTGTGCGTGATGATGGAGAGTAAGAGCGACTCGAGCGTGTTCCGGATTGGGTGTGCAAGGGCTGGGTTAGACGCTCTTATGGTGTAATGGTTAGCACTCTGGACTTTGAATCCAGCGATCCGGGTTCAAATCCCGGTAGGAGCTTGTTTTTGCGCGGCGTTAGAAGGGTGATGTGTGGGTGCTGCAGTGGTTGTGTTGTGATGTTTGTGAGTGCTGTTTGAATGTTGATTTGTGTGTGTATCCGTTTGTGCTGGTCTTATGGTGTAATGGTTAGCACTCTGGACTCTGAATCCAGCGATCCGGGTTCAAATCCCGGTAGGACCTCGTTTTGCACCGCTCCTGCCGGCACCACCACGTCCCGGTTGTTGCTACTCTTTGCACTAGTCCTGCCTGACGTATTACCCCATCCTACGCCGCTGTGGCATTCACTCTCGTGCCTCTGACCATACAAGCCGTCGCTGCCAACTCAATGGACCAGATGGCACCGGATAGACGGCACGGTCAACTCACACACGTATCAACTTTGCTGTCAGTGGCAGGCCGTCATCCGACGCATTCTACCATCACCCATCCATCCTCCGCGGCTAGGACGCGGTCCATGTGTCTTGTACGTGCGGAGCTGCGACGGGAAAGGCGGCCTGCAGATCGAAGCACGCAACGCAGAAGAGCGATGAAAGAGAACGAGAGAGGCGGTAGCTAATGAACCATCTCGTTCTCGTGGAAGAGTGGTGGGAAAGGAAGCTGGCACCGTCAATGCCTGTCACGAGCAATAGCAGTGCCGATTGTGGAATGCGTGCGTGTTCGATAAACGGACGGTTGGAGGTGGGGATCGAAGCGGTGTGGTCAACGATAGGAGAATGTGTGAGGGGACTTGGAGTTGGCGGTGGAGTGTGTGTGTGTGGTGAGGATAGATGTATCTGCATGAGGGCGTGCAGTGTGCGTGATGATGGAGAGTAAGAGCGACTCGAGCGTGTTCCGGATTGGGTGTGCAAGGGCTGGGTTAGACGCTCTTATGGTGTAATGGTTAGCACTCTGGACTTTGAATCCAGCGATCCGGGTTCAAATCCCGGTAGGAGCTTGTTTTTGCGCGGCGTTAGAAGGGTGATGTGTGGGTGCTGCAGTGGTTGTGTTGTGATGTTTGTGAGTGCTGTTTGAATGTTGATTTGTGTGTGTATCCGTTTGTGCTGGTCTTATGGTGTAATGGTTAGCACTCTGGACTCTGAATCCAGCGATCCGGGTTCAAATCCCGGTAGGACCTCGTTTTGCACCGCTCCTGCCGGCACCACCACGTCCCGGTTGTTGCTACTCTTTGCACTAGTCCTGCCTGACGTATTACCCCATCCTACGCCGCTGTGGCATTCACTCTCGTGCCTCTGACCATACAAGCCGTCGCTGCCAACTCAATGGACCAGATGGCACCGGATAGACGGCACGGTCAACTCACACACGTATCAACTTTGCTGTCAGTGGCAGGCCGTCATCCGACGCATTCTACCATCACCCATCCATCCTCCGCGGCTAGGACGCGGTCCATGTGTCTTGTACGTGCGGAGCTGCGACGGGAAAGGCGGCCTGCAGATCGAAGCACGCAACGCAGAAGAGCGATGAAAGAGAACGAGAGAGGCGGTAGCTAATGAACCATCTCGTTCTCGTGGAAGAGTGGTGGGAAAGGAAGCTGGCACCGTCAATGCCTGTCACGAGCAATAGCAGTGCCGATTGTGGAATGCGTGCGTGTTCGATAAACGGACGGTTGGAGGTGGGGATCGAAGCGGTGTGGTCAACGATAGGAGAATGTGTGAGGGGACTTGGAGTTGGCGGTGGAGTGTGTGTGTGTGGTGAGGATAGATGTATCTGCATGAGGGCGTGCAGTGTGCGTGATGATGGAGAGTAAGAGCGACTCGAGCGTGTTCCGGATTGGGTGTGCAAGGGCTGGGTTAGACGCTCTTATGGTGTAATGGTTAGCACTCTGGACTTTGAATCCAGCGATCCGGGTTCAAATCCCGGTAGGAGCTTGTTTTTGCGCGGCGTTAGAAGGGTGATGTGTGGGTGCTGCAGTGGTTGTGTTGTGATGTTTGTGAGTGCTGTTTGAATGTTGATTTGTGTGTGTATCCGTTTGTGCTGGTCTTATGGTGTAATGGTTAGCACTCTGGACTCTGAATCCAGCGATCCGGGTTCAAATCCCGGTAGGACCTCGTTTTGCACCGCTCCTGCCGGCACCACCACGTCCCGGTTGTTGCTACTCTTTGCACTAGTCCTGCCTGACGTATTACCCCATCCTACGCCGCTGTGGCATTCACTCTCGTGCCTCTGACCATACAAGCCGTCGCTGCCAACTCAATGGACCAGATGGCACCGGATAGACGGCACGGTCAACTCACACACGTATCAACTTTGCTGTCAGTGGCAGGCCGTCATCCGACGCATTCTACCATCACCCATCCATCCTCCGCGGCTAGGACGCGGTCCATGTGTCTTGTACGTGCGGAGCTGCGACGGGAAAGGCGGCCTGCAGATCGAAGCACGCAACGCAGAAGAGCGATGAAAGAGAACGAGAGAGGCGGTAGCTAATGAACCATCTCGTTCTCGTGGAAGAGTGGTGGGAAAGGAAGCTGGCACCGTCAATGCCTGTCACGAGCAATAGCAGTGCCGATTGTGGAATGCGTGCGTGTTCGATAAACGGACGGTTGGAGGTGGGGATCGAAGCGGTGTGGTCAACGATAGGAGAATGTGTGAGGGGACTTGGAGTTGGCGGTGGAGTGTGTGTGTGTGGTGAGGATAGATGTATCTGCATGAGGGCGTGCAGTGTGCGTGATGATGGAGAGTAAGAGCGACTCGAGCGTGTTCCGGATTGGGTGTGCAAGGGCTGGGTTAGACGCTCTTATGGTGTAATGGTTAGCACTCTGGACTTTGAATCCAGCGATCCGGGTTCAAATCCCGGTAGGAGCTTGTTTTTGCGCGGCGTTAGAAGGGTGATGTGTGGGTGCTGCAGTGGTTGTGTTGTGATGTTTGTGAGTGCTGTTTGAATGTTGATTTGTGTGTGTATCCGTTTGTGCTGGTCTTATGGTGTAATGGTTAGCACTCTGGACTCTGAATCCAGCGATCCGGGTTCAAATCCCGGTAGGACCTCGTTTTGCACCGCTCCTGCCGGCACCACCACGTCCCGGTTGTTGCTACTCTTTGCACTAGTCCTGCCTGACGTATTACCCCATCCTACGCCGCTGTGGCATTCACTCTCGTGCCTCTGACCATACAAGCCGTCGCTGCCAACTCAATGGACCAGATGGCACCGGATAGACGGCACGGTCAACTCACACACGTATCAACTTTGCTGTCAGTGGCAGGCCGTCATCCGACGCATTCTACCATCACCCATCCATCCTCCGCGGCTAGGACGCGGTCCATGTGTCTTGTACGTGCGGAGCTGCGACGGGAAAGGCGGCCTGCAGATCGAAGCACGCAACGCAGAAGAGCGATGAAAGAGAACGAGAGAGGCGGTAGCTAATGAACCATCTCGTTCTCGTGGAAGAGTGGTGGGAAAGGAAGCTGGCACCGTCAATGCCTGTCACGAGCAATAGCAGTGCCGATTGTGGAATGCGTGCGTGTTCGATAAACGGACGGTTGGAGGTGGGGATCGAAGCGGTGTGGTCAACGATAGGAGAATGTGTGAGGGGACTTGGAGTTGGCGGTGGAGTGTGTGTGTGTGGTGAGGATAGATGTATCTGCATGAGGGCGTGCAGTGTGCGTGATGATGGAGAGTAAGAGCGACTCGAGCGTGTTCCGGATTGGGTGTGCAAGGGCTGGGTTAGACGCTCTTATGGTGTAATGGTTAGCACTCTGGACTTTGAATCCAGCGATCCGGGTTCAAATCCCGGTAGGAGCTTGTTTTTGCGCGGCGTTAGAAGGGTGATGTGTGGGTGCTGCAGTGGTTGTGTTGTGATGTTTGTGAGTGCTGTTTGAATGTTGATTTGTGTGTGTATCCGTTTGTGCTGGTCTTATGGTGTAATGGTTAGCACTCTGGACTCTGAATCCAGCGATCCGGGTTCAAATCCCGGTAGGACCTCGTTTTGCACCGCTCCTGCCGGCACCACCACGTCCCGGTTGTTGCTACTCTTTGCACTAGTCCTGCCTGACGTATTACCCCATCCTACGCCGCTGTGGCATTCACTCTCGTGCCTCTGACCATACAAGCCGTCGCTGCCAACTCAATGGACCAGATGGCACCGGATAGACGGCACGGTCAACTCACACACGTATCAACTTTGCTGTCAGTGGCAGGCCGTCATCCGACGCATTCTACCATCACCCATCCATCCTCCGCGGCTAGGACGCGGTCCATGTGTCTTGTACGTGCGGAGCTGCGACGGGAAAGGCGGCCTGCAGATCGAAGCACGCAACGCAGAAGAGCGATGAAAGAGAACGAGAGAGGCGGTAGCTAATGAACCATCTCGTTCTCGTGGAAGAGTGGTGGGAAAGGAAGCTGGCACCGTCAATGCCTGTCACGAGCAATAGCAGTGGTATCTGCATGAGGGCGTGCAGTGTGCGTGATGATGGAGAGTAAGAGCGACTCGAGCGTGTTCCGGATTGGGTGTGCAAGGGCTGGGTTAGACGCTCTTATGGTGTAATGGTTAGCACTCTGGACTTTGAATCCAGCGATCCGGGTTCAAATCCCGGTAGGAGCTTGTTTTTGCGCGGCGTTAGAAGGGTGCCTCTGACCATACAAGCCGTCGCTGCCAACTCAATGGACCAGATGGCACCGGATAGACGGCACGGTCAACTCACACACGTATCAACTTTGCTGTCAGTGGCAGGCCGTCATCCGACGCATTCTACCATCACCCATCCATCCTCCGCGGCTAGGACGCGGTCCATGTGTCTTGTACGTGCGGAGCTGCGACGGGAAAGGCGGCCTGCAGATCGAAGCACGCAACGCAGAAGAGCGATGAAAGAGAACGAGAGAGGCGGTAGCTAATGAACCATCTCGTTCTCGTGGAAGAGTGGTGGGAAAGGAAGCTGGCACCGTCAATGCCTGTCACGAGCAATAGCAGTGCCGATTGTGGAATGCGTGCGTGTTCGATAAACGGACGGTTGGAGGTGGGGATCGAAGCGGTGTGGTCAACGATAGGAGAATGTGTGAGGGGACTTGGAGTTGGCGGTGGAGTGTGTGTGTGTGGTGAGGATAGATGTATCTGCATGAGGGCGTGCAATGTGCGTGATGATGGAGAGTAAGAGCGACTCGAGCGTGTTCCGGATTGGGTGTGCAAGGGCTGGGTTAGACGCTCTTATGGTGTAATGGTTAGCACTCTGGACTTTGAATCCAGCGATCCGGGTTCAAATCCCGGTAGGAGCTTGTTTTTGCGCGGCGTTAGAAGGGTGATGTGTGGGTGCTGCAGTGGTTGTGTTGTGATGTTTGTGAGTGCTGTTTGAATGTTGATTTGTGTGTGTATCCGTTTGTGCTGGTCTTATGGTGTAATGGTTAGCACTCTGGACTCTGAATCCAGCGATCCGGGTTCAAATCCCGGTAGGACCTCGTTTTGCACCGCTCCTGCCGGCACCACCACGTCCCGGTTGTTGCTACTCTTTGCACTAGTCCTGCCTGACGTATTACCCCATCCTACGCCGCTGTGGCATTCACTCTCGTGCCTCTGACCATACAAGCCGTCGCTGCCAACTCAATGGACCAGATGGCACCGGATAGACGGCACGGTCAACTCACACACGTATCAACTTTGCTGTCAGTGGCAGGCCGTCATCCGACGCATTCTACCATCACCCATCCATCCTCCGCGGCTAGGACGCGGTCCATGTGTCTTGTACGTGCGGAGCTGCGACGGGAAAGGCGGCCTGCAGATCGAAGCACGCAACGCAGAAGAGCGATGAAAGAGAACGAGAGAGGCGGTAGCTAATGAACCATCTCGTTCTCGTGGAAGAGTGGTGGGAAAGGAAGCTGGCACCGTCAATGCCTGTCACGAGCAATAGCAGTGCCGATTGTGGAATGCGTGCGTGTTCGATAAACGGACGGTTGGAGGTGGGGATCGAAGCGGTGTGGTCAACGATAGGAGAATGTGTGAGGGGACTTGGAGTTGGCGGTGGAGTGTGTGTGTGTGGTGAGGATAGATGTATCTGCATGAGGGCGTGCAGTGTGCGTGATGATGGAGAGTAAGAGCGACTCGAGCGTGTTCCGGATTGGGTGTGCAAGGGCTGGGTTAGACGCTCTTATGGTGTAATGGTTAGCACTCTGGACTTTGAATCCAGCGATCCGGGTTCAAATCCCGGTAGGAGCTTGTTTTTGCGCGGCGTTAGAAGGGTGATGTGTGGGTGCTGCAGTGGTTGTGTTGTGATGTTTGTGAGTGCTGTTTGAATGTTGATTTGTGTGTGTATCCGTTTGTGCTGGTCTTATGGTGTAATGGTTAGCACTCTGGACTCTGAATCCAGCGATCCGGGTTCAAATCCCGGTAGGACCTCGTTTTGCACCGCTCCTGCCGGCACCACCACGTCCCGGTTGTTGCTACTCTTTGCACTAGTCCTGCCTGACGTATTACCCCATCCTACGCCGCTGTGGCATTCACTCTCGTGCCTCTGACCATACAAGCCGTCGCTGCCAACTCAATGGACCAGATGGCACCGGATAGACGGCACGGTCAACTCACACACGTATCAACTTTGCTGTCAGTGGCAGGCCGTCATCCGACGCATTCTACCATCACCCATCCATCCTCCGCGGCTAGGACGCGGTCCATGTGTCTTGTACGTGCGGAGCTGCGACGGGAAAGGCGGCCTGCAGATCGAAGCACGCAACGCAGAAGAGCGATGAAAGAGAACGAGAGAGGCGGTAGCTAATGAACCATCTCGTTCTCGTGGAAGAGTGGTGGGAAAGGAAGCTGGCACCGTCAATGCCTGTCACGAGCAATAGCAGTGCCGATTGTGGAATGCGTGCGTGTTCGATAAACGGACGGTTGGAGGTGGGGATCGAAGCGGTGTGGTCAACGATAGGAGAATGTGTGAGGGGACTTGGAGTTGGCGGTGGAGTGTGTGTGTGTGGTGAGGATAGATGTATCTGCATGAGGGCGTGCAGTGTGCGTGATGATGGAGAGTAAGAGCGACTCGAGCGTGTTCCGGATTGGGTGTGCAAGGGCTGGGTTAGACGCTCTTATGGTGTAATGGTTAGCACTCTGGACTTTGAATCCAGCGATCCGGGTTCAAATCCCGGTAGGAGCTTGTTTTTGCGCGGCGTTAGAAGGGTGATGTGTGGGTGCTGCAGTGGTTGTGTTGTGATGTTTGTGAGTGCTGTTTGAATGTTGATTTGTGTGTGTATCCGTTTGTGCTGGTCTTATGGTGTAATGGTTAGCACTCTGGACTCTGAATCCAGCGATCCGGGTTCAAATCCCGGTAGGACCTCGTTTTGCACCGCTCCTGCCGGCACCACCACGTCCCGGTTGTTGCTACTCTTTGCACTAGTCCTGCCTGACGTATTACCCCATCCTACGCCGCTGTGGCATTCACTCTCGTGCCTCTGACCATACAAGCCGTCGCTGCCAACTCAATGGACCAGATGGCACCGGATAGACGGCACGGTCAACTCACACACGTATCAACTTTGCTGTCAGTGGCAGGCCGTCATCCGACGCATTCTACCATCACCCATCCATCCTCCGCGGCTAGGACGCGGTCCATGTGTCTTGTACGTGCGGAGCTGCGACGGGAAAGGCGGCCTGCAGATCGAAGCACGCAACGCAGAAGAGCGATGAAAGAGAACGAGAGAGGCGGTAGCTAATGAACCATCTCGTTCTCGTGGAAGAGTGGTGGGAAAGGAAGCTGGCACCGTCAATGCCTGTCACGAGCAATAGCAGTGCCGATTGTGGAATGCGTGCGTGTTCGATAAACGGACGGTTGGAGGTGGGGATCGAAGCGGTGTGGTCAACGATAGGAGAATGTGTGAGGGGACTTGGAGTTGGCGGTGGAGTGTGTGTGTGTGGTGAGGATAGATGTATCTGCATGAGGGCGTGCAGTGTGCGTGATGATGGAGAGTAAGAGCGACTCGAGCGTGTTCCGGATTGGGTGTGCAAGGGCTGGGTTAGACGCTCTTATGGTGTAATGGTTAGCACTCTGGACTTTGAATCCAGCGATCCGGGTTCAAATCCCGGTAGGAGCTTGTTTTTGCGCGGCGTTAGAAGGGTGATGTGTGGGTGCTGCAGTGGTTGTGTTGTGATGTTTGTGAGTGCTGTTTGAATGTTGATTTGTGTGTGTATCCGTTTGTGCTGGTCTTATGGTGTAATGGTTAGCACTCTGGACTCTGAATCCAGCGATCCGGGTTCAAATCCCGGTAGGACCTCGTTTTGCACCGCTCCTGCCGGCACCACCACGTCCCGGTTGTTGCTACTCTTTGCACTAGTCCTGCCTGACGTATTACCCCATCCTACGCCGCTGTGGCATTCACTCTCGTGCCTCTGACCATACAAGCCGTCGCTGCCAACTCAATGGACCAGATGGCACCGGATAGACGGCACGGTCAACTCACACACGTATCAACTTTGCTGTCAGTGGCAGGCCGTCATCCGACGCATTCTACCATCACCCATCCATCCTCCGCGGCTAGGACGCGGTCCATGTGTCTTGTACGTGCGGAGCTGCGACGGGAAAGGCGGCCTGCAGATCGAAGCACGCAACGCAGAAGAGCGATGAAAGAGAACGAGAGAGGCGGTAGCTAATGAACCATCTCGTTCTCGTGGAAGAGTGGTGGGAAAGGAAGCTGGCACCGTCAATGCCTGTCACGAGCAATAGCAGTGCCGATTGTGGAATGCGTGCGTGTTCGATAAACGGACGGTTGGAGGTGGGGATCGAAGCGGTGTGGTCAACGATAGGAGAATGTGTGAGGGGACTTGGAGTTGGCGGTGGAGTGTGTGTGTGTGGTGAGGATAGATGTATCTGCATGAGGGCGTGCAATGTGCGTGATGATGGAGAGTAAGAGCGACTCGAGCGTGTTCCGGATTGGGTGTGCAAGGGCTGGGTTAGACGCTCTTATGGTGTAATGGTTAGCACTCTGGACTTTGAATCCAGCGATCCGGGTTCAAATCCCGGTAGGAGCTTGTTTTTGCGCGGCGTTAGAAGGGTGATGTGTGGGTGCTGCAGTGGTTGTGTTGTGATGTTTGTGAGTGCTGTTTGAATGTTGATTTGTGTGTGTATCCGTTTGTGCTGGTCTTATGGTGTAATGGTTAGCACTCTGGACTCTGAATCCAGCGATCCGGGTTCAAATCCCGGTAGGACCTCGTTTTGCACCGCTCCTGCCGGCACCACCACGTCCCGGTTGTTGCTACTCTTTGCACTAGTCCTGCCTGACGTATTACCCCATCCTACGCCGCTGTGGCATTCACTCTCGTGCCTCTGACCATACAAGCCGTCGCTGCCAACTCAATGGACCAGATGGCACCGGATAGACGGCACGGTCAACTCACACACGTATCAACTTTGCTGTCAGTGGCAGGCCGTCATCCGACGCATTCTACCATCACCCATCCATCCTCCGCGGCTAGGACGCGGTCCATGTGTCTTGTACGTGCGGAGCTGCGACGGGAAAGGCGGCCTGCAGATCGAAGCACGCAACGCAGAAGAGCGATGAAAGAGAACGAGAGAGGCGGTAGCTAATGAACCATCTCGTTCTCGTGGAAGAGTGGTGGGAAAGGAAGCTGGCACCGTCAATGCCTGTCACGAGCAATAGCAGTGCCGATTGTGGAATGCGTGCGTGTTCGATAAACGGACGGTTGGAGGTGGGGATCGAAGCGGTGTGGTCAACGATAGGAGAATGTGTGAGGGGACTTGGAGTTGGCGGTGGAGTGTGTGTGTGTGGTGAGGATAGATGTATCTGCATGAGGGCGTGCAATGTGCGTGATGATGGAGAGTAAGAGCGACTCGAGCGTGTTCCGGATTGGGTGTGCAAGGGCTGGGTTAGACGCTCTTATGGTGTAATGGTTAGCACTCTGGACTTTGAATCCAGCGATCCGGGTTCAAATCCCGGTAGGAGCTTGTTTTTGCGCGGCGTTAGAAGGGTGATGTGTGGGTGCTGCAGTGGTTGTGTTGTGATGTTTGTGAGTGCTGTTTGAATGTTGATTTGTGTGTGTATCCGTTTGTGCTGGTCTTATGGTGTAATGGTTAGCACTCTGGACTCTGAATCCAGCGATCCGGGTTCAAATCCCGGTAGGACCTCGTTTTGCACCGCTCCTGCCGGCACCACCACGTCCCGGTTGTTGCTACTCTTTGCACTAGTCCTGCCTGACGTATTACCCCATCCTACGCCGCTGTGGCATTCACTCTCGTGCCTCTGACCATACAAGCCGTCGCTGCCAACTCAATGGACCAGATGGCACCGGATAGACGGCACGGTCAACTCACACACGTATCAACTTTGCTGTCAGTGGCAGGCCGTCATCCGACGCATTCTACCATCACCCATCCATCCTCCGCGGCTAGGACGCGGTCCATGTGTCTTGTACGTGCGGAGCTGCGACGGGAAAGGCGGCCTGCAGATCGAAGCACGCAACGCAGAAGAGCGATGAAAGAGAACGAGAGAGGCGGTAGCTAATGAACCATCTCGTTCTCGTGGAAGAGTGGTGGGAAAGGAAGCTGGCACCGTCAATGCCTGTCACGAGCAATAGCAGTGCCGATTGTGGAATGCGTGCGTGTTCGATAAACGGACGGTTGGAGGTGGGGATCGAAGCGGTGTGGTCAACGATAGGAGAATGTGTGAGGGGACTTGGAGTTGGCGGTGGAGTGTGTGTGTGTGGTGAGGATAGATGTATCTGCATGAGGGCGTGCAATGTGCGTGATGATGGAGAGTAAGAGCGACTCGAGCGTGTTCCGGATTGGGTGTGCAAGGGCTGGGTTAGACGCTCTTATGGTGTAATGGTTAGCACTCTGGACTTTGAATCCAGCGATCCGGGTTCAAATCCCGGTAGGAGCTTGTTTTTGCGCGGCGTTAGAAGGGTGATGTGTGGGTGCTGCAGTGGTTGTGTTGTGATGTTTGTGAGTGCTGTTTGAATGTTGATTTGTGTGTGTATCCGTTTGTGCTGGTCTTATGGTGTAATGGTTAGCACTCTGGACTCTGAATCCAGCGATCCGGGTTCAAATCCCGGTAGGACCTCGTTTTGCACCGCTCCTGCCGGCACCACCACGTCCCGGTTGTTGCTACTCTTTGCACTAGTCCTGCCTGACGTATTACCCCATCCTACGCCGCTGTGGCATTCACTCTCGTGCCTCTGACCATACAAGCCGTCGCTGCCAACTCAATGGACCAGATGGCACCGGATAGACGGCACGGTCAACTCACACACGTATCAACTTTGCTGTCAGTGGCAGGCCGTCATCCGACGCATTCTACCATCACCCATCCATCCTCCGCGGCTAGGACGCGGTCCATGTGTCTTGTACGTGCGGAGCTGCGACGGGAAAGGCGGCCTGCAGATCGAAGCACGCAACGCAGAAGAGCGATGAAAGAGAACGAGAGAGGCGGTAGCTAATGAACCATCTCGTTCTCGTGGAAGAGTGGTGGGAAAGGAAGCTGGCACCGTCAATGCCTGTCACGAGCAATAGCAGTGCCGATTGTGGAATGCGTGCGTGTTCGATAAACGGACGGTTGGAGGTGGGGATCGAAGCGGTGTGGTCAACGATAGGAGAATGTGTGAGGGGACTTGGAGTTGGCGGTGGAGTGTGTGTGTGTGGTGAGGATAGATGTATCTGCATGAGGGCGTGCAATGTGCGTGATGATGGAGAGTAAGAGCGACTCGAGCGTGTTCCGGATTGGGTGTGCAAGGGCTGGGTTAGACGCTCTTATGGTGTAATGGTTAGCACTCTGGACTTTGAATCCAGCGATCCGGGTTCAAATCCCGGTAGGAGCTTGTTTTTGCGCGGCGTTAGAAGGGTGATGTGTGGGTGCTGCAGTGGTTGTGTTGTGATGTTTGTGTGAGTGCTGTTTGAATGTTGATTTGTGTGTGTATCCGTTTGTGCTGGTCTTATGGTGTAATGGTTAGCACTCTGGACTCTGAATCCAGCGATCCGGGTTCAAATCCCGGTAGGACCTCGTTTTGCACCGCTCCTGCCGGCACCACCACGTCCCGGTTGTTGCTACTCTTTGCACTAGTCCTGCCTGACGTATTACCCCATCCTACGCCGCTGTGGCATTCACTCTCGTGCCTCTGACCATACAAGCCGTCGCTGCCAACTCAATGGACCAGATGGCACCGGATAGACGGCACGGTCAACTCACACACGTATCAACTTTGCTGTCAGTGGCAGGCCGTCATCCGACGCATTCTACCATCACCCATCCATCCTCCGCGGCTAGGACGCGGTCCATGTGTCTTGTACGTGCGGAGCTGCGACGGGAAAGGCGGCCTGCAGATCGAAGCACGCAACGCAGAAGAGCGATGAAAGAGAACGAGAGAGGCGGTAGCTAATGAACCATCTCGTTCTCGTGGAAGAGTGGTGGGAAAGGAAGCTGGCACCGTCAATGCCTGTCACGAGCAATAGCAGTGCCGATTGTGGAATGCGTGCGTGTTCGATAAACGGACGGTTGGAGGTGGGGATCGAAGCGGTGTGGTCAACGATAGGAGAATGTGTGAGGGGACTTGGAGTTGGCGGTGGAGTGTGTGTGTGTGGTGAGGATAGATGTATCTGCATGAGGGCGTGCAGTGTGCGTGATGATGGAGAGTAAGAGCGACTCGAGCGTGTTCCGGATTGGGTGTGCAAGGGCTGGGTTAGACGCTCTTATGGTGTAATGGTTAGCACTCTGGACTTTGAATCCAGCGATCCGGGTTCAAATCCCGGTAGGAGCTTGTTTTTGCGCGGCGTTAGAAGGGTGATGTGTGGGTGCTGCAGTGGTTGTGTTGTGATGTTTGTGAGTGCTGTTTGAATGTTGATTTGTGTGTGTATCCGTTTGTGCTGGTCTTATGGTGTAATGGTTAGCACTCTGGACTCTGAATCCAGCGATCCGGGTTCAAATCCCGGTAGGACCTCGTTTTGCACCGCTCCTGCCGGCACCACCACGTCCCGGTTGTTGCTACTCTTTGCACTAGTCCTGCCTGACGTATTACCCCATCCTACGCCGCTGTGGCATTCACTCTCGTGCCTCTGACCATACAAGCCGTCGCTGCCAACTCAATGGACCAGATGGCACCGGATAGACGGCACGGTCAACTCACACACGTATCAACTTTGCTGTCAGTGGCAGGCCGTCATCCGACGCATTCTACCATCACCCATCCATCCTCCGCGGCTAGGACGCGGTCCATGTGTCTTGTACGTGCGGAGCTGCGACGGGAAAGGCGGCCTGCAGATCGAAGCACGCAACGCAGAAGAGCGATGAAAGAGAACGAGAGAGGCGGTAGCTAATGAACCATCTCGTTCTCGTGGAAGAGTGGTGGGAAAGGAAGCTGGCACCGTCAATGCCTGTCACGAGCAATAGCAGTGCCGATTGTGGAATGCGTGCGTGTTCGATAAACGGACGGTTGGAGGTGGGGATCGAAGCGGTGTGGTCAACGATAGGAGAATGTGTGAGGGGACTTGGAGTTGGCGGTGGAGTGTGTGTGTGTGGTGAGGATAGATGTATCTGCATGAGGGCGTGCAATGTGCGTGATGATGGAGAGTAAGAGCGACTCGAGCGTGTTCCGGATTGGGTGTGCAAGGGCTGGGTTAGACGCTCTTATGGTGTAATGGTTAGCACTCTGGACTTTGAATCCAGCGATCCGGGTTCAAATCCCGGTAGGAGCTTGTTTTTGCGCGGCGTTAGAAGGGTGATGTGTGGGTGCTGCAGTGGTTGTGTTGTGATGTTTGTGAGTGCTGTTTGAATGTTGATTTGTGTGTGTATCCGTTTGTGCTGGTCTTATGGTGTAATGGTTAGCACTCTGGACTCTGAATCCAGCGATCCGGGTTCAAATCCCGGTAGGACCTCGTTTTGCACCGCTCCTGCCGGCACCACCACGTCCCGGTTGTTGCTACTCTTTGCACTAGTCCTGCCTGACGTATTACCCCATCCTACGCCGCTGTGGCATTCACTCTCGTGCCTCTGACCATACAAGCCGTCGCTGCCAACTCAATGGACCAGATGGCACCGGATAGACGGCACGGTCAACTCACACACGTATCAACTTTGCTGTCAGTGGCAGGCCGTCATCCGACGCATTCTACCATCACCCATCCATCCTCCGCGGCTAGGACGCGGTCCATGTGTCTTGTACGTGCGGAGCTGCGACGGGAAAGGCGGCCTGCAGATCGAAGCACGCAACGCAGAAGAGCGATGAAAGAGAACGAGAGAGGCGGTAGCTAATGAACCATCTCGTTCTCGTGGAAGAGTGGTGGGAAAGGAAGCTGGCACCGTCAATGCCTGTCACGAGCAATAGCAGTGCCGATTGTGGAATGCGTGCGTGTTCGATAAACGGACGGTTGGAGGTGGGGATCGAAGCGGTGTGGTCAACGATAGGAGAATGTGTGAGGGGACTTGGAGTTGGCGGTGGAGTGTGTGTGTGGTGAGGATAGATGTATCTGCATGAGGGCGTGCAGTGTGCGTGATGATGGAGAGTAAGAGCGACTCGAGCGTGTTCCGGATTGGGTGTGCAAGGGCTGGGTTAGACGCTCTTATGGTGTAATGGTTAGCACTCTGGACTTTGAATCCAGCGATCCGGGTTCAAATCCCGGTAGGAGCTTGTTTTTGCGCGGCGTTAGAAGGGTGATGTGTGGGTGCTGCAGTGGTTGTGTTGTGATGTTTGCACTAGTCCTGTTTGAATGTTGATTACCCCATCCTACGTGCTTCCGCGGCTAGGACGCGGTCCATGTGTCTTGTACGTGCGGAGCTGCGACGGGAAAGGCGGCCTGCAGATCGAAGCACGCAACGCAGAAGAGCGATGAAAGAGAACGAGAGAGGCGGTAGCTAATGAACCATCTCGTTCTCGTGGAAGAGTGGTGGGAAAGGAAGCTGGCACCGTCAATGCCTGTCACGAGCAATAGCAGTGCCGATTGTGGAATGCGTGCGTGTTCGATAAACGGACGGTTGGAGGTGGGGATCGAAGCGGTGTGGTCAACGATAGGAGAATGTGTGAGGGGACTTGGAGTTGGCGGTGGAGTGTGTGTGTGTGTGTGGTGAGGATAGATGTATCTGCATGAGGGCGTGCAGTGTGCGTGATGATGGAGAGTAAGAGCGACTCGAGCGTGTTCCGGATTGGGTGTGCAAGGGCTGGGTTAGACGCTCTTATGGTGTAATGGTTAGCACTCTGGACTTTGAATCCAGCGATCCGGGTTCAAATCCCGGTAGGAGCTTGTTTTTGCGCGGCGTTAGAAGGGTGATGTGTGGGTGCTGCAGTGGTTGTGTTGTGATGTTTGTGAGTGCTGTTTGAATGTTGATTTGTGTGTGTATCCGTTTGTGCTGGTCTTATGGTGTAATGGTTAGCACTCTGGACTCTGAATCCAGCGATCCGGGTTCAAATCCCGGTAGGACCTCGTTTTGCACCGCTCCTGCCGGCACCACCACGTCCCGGTTGTTGCTACTCTTTGCACTAGTCCTGCCTGACGTATTACCCCATCCTACGCCGCTGTGGCATTCACTCTCGTGCCTCTGACCATACAAGCCGTCGCTGCCAACTCAATGGACCAGATGGCACCGGATAGACGGCACGGTCAACTCACACACGTATCAACTTTGCTGTCAGTGGCAGGCCGTCATCCGACGCATTCTACCATCACCCATCCATCCTCCGCGGCTAGGACGCGGTCCATGTGTCTTGTACGTGCGGAGCTGCGACGGGAAAGGCGGCCTGCAGATCGAAGCACGCAACGCAGAAGAGCGATGAAAGAGAACGAGAGAGGCGGTAGCTAATGAACCATCTCGTTCTCGTGGAAGAGTGGTGGGAAAGGAAGCTGGCACCGTCAATGCCTGTCACGAGCAATAGCAGTGCCGATTGTGGAATGCGTGCGTGTTCGATAAACGGACGGTTGGAGGTGGGGATCGAAGCGGTGTGGTCAACGATAGGAGAATGTGTGAGGGGACTTGGAGTTGGCGGTGGAGTGTGTGTGTGGTGAGGATAGATGTATCTGCATGAGGGCGTGCAGTGTGCGTGATGATGGAGAGTAAGAGCGACTCGAGCGTGTTCCGGATTGGGTGTGCAAGGGCTGGGTTAGACGCTCTTATGGTGTAATGGTTAGCACTCTGGACTTTGAATCCAGCGATCCGGGTTCAAATCCCGGTAGGAGCTTGTTTTTGCGCGGCGTTAGAAGGGTGATGTGTGGGTGCTGCAGTGGTTGTGTTGTGATGTTTGTGAGTGCTGTTTGAATGTTGATTTGTGTGTGTATCCGTTTGTGCTGGTCTTATGGTGTAATGGTTAGCACTCTGGACTCTGAATCCAGCGATCCGGGTTCAAATCCCGGTAGGACCTCGTTTTGCACCGCTCCTGCCGGCACCACCACGTCCCGGTTGTTGCTACTCTTTGCACTAGTCCTGCCTGACGTATTACCCCATCCTACGCCGCTGTGGCATTCACTCTCGTGCCTCTGACCATACAAGCCGTCGCTGCCAACTCAATGGACCAGATGGCACCGGATAGACGGCACGGTCAACTCACACACGTATCAACTTTGCTGTCAGTGGCAGGCCGTCATCCGACGCATTCTACCATCACCCATCCATCCTCCGCGGCTAGGACGCGGTCCATGTGTCTTGTACGTGCGGAGCTGCGACGGGAAAGGCGGCCTGCAGATCGAAGCACGCAACGCAGAAGAGCGATGAAAGAGAACGAGAGAGGCGGTAGCTAATGAACCATCTCGTTCTCGTGGAAGAGTGGTGGGAAAGGAAGCTGGCACCGTCAATGACTGTCACGAGCAATAGCAGTGCCGATTGTGGAATGCGTGCGTGTTCGATAAACGGACGGTTGGAGGTGGGGATCGAAGCGGTGTGGTCAACGATAGGAGAATGTGTGAGGGGACTTGGAGTTGGCGGTGGAGTGTGTGTGTGGTGAGGATAGATGTATCTGCATGAGGGCGTGCAGTGTGCGTGATGATGGAGAGTAAGAGCGACTCGAGCGTGTTCCGGATTGGGTGTGCAAGGGCTGGGTTAGACGCTCTTATGGTGTAATGGTTAGCACTCTGGACTTTGAATCCAGCGATCCGGGTTCAAATCCCGGTAGGAGCTTGTTTTTGCGCGGCGTTAGAAGGGTGATGTGTGGGTGCTGCAGTGGTTGTGTTGTGATGTTTGTGAGTGCTGTTTGAATGTTGATTTGTGTGTGTATCCGTTTGTGCTGGTCTTATGGTGTAATGGTTAGCACTCTGGACTCTGAATCCAGCGATCCGGGTTCAAATCCCGGTAGGACCTCGTTTTGCACCGCTCCTGCCGGCACCACCACGTCCCGGTTGTTGCTACTCTTTGCACTAGTCCTGCCTGACGTATTACCCCATCCTACGCCGCTGTGGCATTCACTCTCGTGCCTCTGACCATACAAGCCGTCGCTGCCAACTCAATGGACCAGATGGCACCGGATAGACGGCACGGTCAACTCACACACGTATCAACTTTGCTGTCAGTGGCAGGCCGTCATCCGACGCATTCTACCATCACCCATCCATCCTCCGCGGCTAGGACGCGGTCCATGTGTCTTGTACGTGCGGAGCTGCGACGGGAAAGGCGGCCTGCAGATCGAAGCACGCAACGCAGAAGAGCGATGAAAGAGAACGAGAGAGGCGGTAGCTAATGAACCATCTCGTTCTCGTGGAAGAGTGGTGGGAAAGGAAGCTGGCACCGTCAATGACTGTCACGAGCAATAGCAGTGCCGATTGTGGAATGCGTGCGTGTTCGATAAACGGACGGTTGGAGGTGGGGATCGAAGCGGTGTGGTCAACGATAGGAGAATGTGTGAGGGGACTTGGAGTTGGCGGTGGAGTGTGTGTGTGTGTGTGGTGAGGATAGATGTATCTGCATGAGGGCGTGCAGTGTGCGTGATGATGGAGAGTAAGAGCGACTCGAGCGTGTTCCGGATTGGGTGTGCAAGGGCTGGGTTAGACGCTCTTATGGTGTAATGGTTAGCACTCTGGACTTTGAATCCAGCGATCCGGGTTCAAATCCCGGTAGGAGCTTGTTTTTGCGCGGCGTTAGAAGGGTGATGTGTGGGTGCTGCAGTGGTTGTGTTGTGATGTTTGTGAGTGCTGTTTGAATGTTGATTTGTGTGTGTATCCGTTTGTGCTGGTCTTATGGTGTAATGGTTAGCACTCTGGACTCTGAATCCAGCGATCCGGGTTCAAATCCCGGTAGGACCTCGTTTTGCACCGCTCCTGCCGGCACCACCACGTCCCGGTTGTTGCTACTCTTTGCACTAGTCCTGCCTGACGTATTACCCCATCCTACGCCGCTGTGGCATTCACTCTCGTGCCTCTGACCATACAAGCCGTCGCTGCCAACTCAATGGACCAGATGGCACCGGATAGACGGCACGGTCAACTCACACACGTATCAACTTTGCTGTCAGTGGCAGGCCGTCATCCGACGCATTCTACCATCACCCATCCATCCTCCGCGGCTAGGACGCGGTCCATGTGTCTTGTACGTGCGGAGCTGCGACGGGAAAGGCGGCCTGCAGATCGAAGCACGCAACGCAGAAGAGCGATGAAAGAGAACGAGAGAGGCGGTAGCTAATGAACCATCTCGTTCTCGTGGAAGAGTGGTGGGAAAGGAAGCTGGCACCGTCAATGCCTGTCACGAGCAATAGCAGTGCCGATTGTGGAATGCGTGCGTGTTCGATAAACGGACGGTTGGAGGTGGGGATCGAAGCGGTGTGGTCAACGATAGGAGAATGTGTGAGGGGACTTGGAGTTGGCGGTGGAGTGTGTGTGTGGTGAGGATAGATGTATCTGCATGAGGGCGTGCAGTGTGCGTGATGATGGAGAGTAAGAGCGACTCGAGCGTGTTCCGGATTGGGTGTGCAAGGGCTGGGTTAGACGCTCTTATGGTGTAATGGTTAGCACTCTGGACTTTGAATCCAGCGATCCGGGTTCAAATCCCGGTAGGAGCTTGTTTTTGCGCGGCGTTAGAAGGGTGATGTGTGGGTGCTGCAGTGGTTGTGTTGTGATGTTTGTGAGTGCTGTTTGAATGTTGATTTGTGTGTGTATCCGTTTGTGCTGGTCTTATGGTGTAATGGTTAGCACTCTGGACTCTGAATCCAGCGATCCGGGTTCAAATCCCGGTAGGACCTCGTTTTGCACCGCTCCTGCCGGCACCACCACGTCCCGGTTGTTGCTACTCTTTGCACTAGTCCTGCCTGACGTATTACCCCATCCTACGCCGCTGTGGCATTCACTCTCGTGCCTCTGACCATACAAGCCGTCGCTGCCAACTCAATGGACCAGATGGCACCGGATAGACGGCACGGTCAACTCACACACGTATCAACTTTGCTGTCACTGGCAGGCCGTCATCCGACGCATTCTACCATCACCCATCCATCCTCCGCGGCTAGGACGCGGTCCATGTGTCTTGTACGTGCGGAGCTGCGACGGGAAAGGCGGCCTGCAGATCGAAGCACGCAACGCAGAAGAGCGATGAAAGAGAACGAGAGAGGCGGTAGCTAATGAACCATCTCGTTCTCGTGGAAGAGTGGTGGGAAAGGAAGCTGGCACCGTCAATGACTGTCACGAGCAATAGCAGTGCCGATTGTGGAATGCGTGCGTGTTCGATAAACGGACGGTTGGAGGTGGGGATCGAAGCGGTGTGGTCAACGATAGGAGAATGTGTGAGGGGACTTGGAGTTGGCGGTGGAGTGTGTGTGTGTGAGGATAAATGTATCTGCATGAGGGCGTGCAGTGTGCGTGATGATGGAGAGTAAGAGCGACTCGAGCGTGTTCCGGATTGGGTGTGCAAGGGCTGGGTTAGACGCTCTTATGGTGTAATGGTTAGCACTCTGGACTCTGAATCCAGCGATCCGGGTTCAAATCCCGGTAGGACCTCGTTTTGCACCGCTCCTGCCGGCACCACCACGTCCCGGTTGTTGCTACTCTTTGCACTAGTCCTGCCTGACGTATTACCCCATCCTACGCCGCTGTGGCATTCACTCTCGTGCCTCTGACCATACAAGCCGTCGCTGCCAACTCAATGGACCAGATGGCACCGGATAGACGGCACGGTCAACTCACACACGTATCAACTTTGCTGTCAGTGGCAGGCCGTCATCCGACGCATTCTACCATCACCCATCCATCCTCCGCGGCTAGGACGCGGTCCATGTGTCTTGTACGTGCGGAGCTGCGACGGGAAAGGCGGCCTGCAGATCGAAGCACGCAACGCAGAAGAGCGATGAAAGAGAACGAGAGAGGCGGTAGCTAATGAACCATCTCGTTCTCGTGGAAGAGTGGTGGGAAAGGAAGCTGGCACCGTCAATGCCTGTCACGAGCAATAGCAGTGCCGATTGTGGAATGCGTGCGTGTTCGATAAACGGACGGTTGGAGGTGGGGATCGAAGCGGTGTGGTCAACGATAGGAGAATGTGTGAGGGGACTTGGAGTTGGCGGTGGAGTGTGTGTGTGTGTGTGGTGAGGATAGATGTATCTGCATGAGGGCGTGCAGTGTGCGTGATGATGGAGAGTAAGAGCGACTCGAGCGTGTTCCGGATTGGGTGTGCAAGGGCTGGGTTAGACGCTCTTATGGTGTAATGGTTAGCACTCTGGACTTTGAATCCAGCGATCCGGGTTCAAATCCCGGTAGGAGCTTGTTTTTGCGCGGCGTTAGAAGGGTGATGTGTGGGTGCTGCAGTGGTTGTGTTGTGATGTTTGTGAGTGCTGTTTGATGTTGATTTGTGTGTGTATCCGTTTGTGCTGGTCTTATGGTGTAATGGTTAGCACTCTGGACTCTGAATCCAGCGATCCGGGTTCAAATCCCGGTAGGACCTCGTTTTGCACCGCTCCTGCCGGCACCACCACGTCCCGGTTGTTGCTACTCTTTGCACTAGTCCTGCCTGACGTATTACCCCATCCTACGCCGCTGTGGCATTCACTCTCGTGCCTCTGACCATACAAGCCGTCGCTGCCAACTCAATGGACCAGATGGCACCGGATAGACGGCACGGTCAACTCACACACGTATCAACTTTGCTGTCAGTGGCAGGCCGTCATCCGACGCATTCTACCATCACCCATCCATCCTCCGCGGCTAGGACGCGGTCCATGTGTCTTGTACGTGCGGAGCTGCGACGGGAAAGGCGGCCTGCAGATCGAAGCACGCAACGCAGAAGAGCGATGAAAGAGAACGAGAGAGGCGGTAGCTAATGAACCATCTCGTTCTCGTGGAAGAGTGGTGGGAAAGGAAGCTGGCACCGTCAATGCCTGTCACGAGCAATAGCAGTGCCGATTGTGGAATGCGTGCGTGTTCGATAAACGGACGGTTGGAGGTGGGGATCGAAGCGGTGTGGTCAACGATAGGAGAATGTGTGAGGGGACTTGGAGTTGGCGGTGGAGTGTGTGTGTGTGTGTGGTGAGGATAGATGTATCTGCATGAGGGCGTGCAGTGTGCGTGATGATGGAGAGTAAGAGCGACTCGAGCGTGTTCCGGATTGGGTGTGCAAGGGCTGGGTTAGACGCTCTTATGGTGTAATGGTTAGCACTCTGGACTTTGAATCCAGCGATCCGGGTTCAAATCCCGGTAGGAGCTTGTTTTTGCGCGGCGTTAGAAGGGTGATGTGTGGGTGCTGCAGTGGTTGTGTTGTGATGTTTGTGAGTGCTGTTTGAATGTTGATTTGTGTGTGTATCCGTTTGTGCTGGTCTTATGGTGTAATGGTTAGCACTCTGGACTCTGAATCCAGCGATCCGGGTTCAAATCCCGGTAGGACCTCGTTTTGCACCGCTCCTGCCGGCACCACCACGTCCCGGTTGTTGCTACTCTTTGCACTAGTCCTGCCTGACGTATTACCCCATCCTACGCCGCTGTGGCATTCACTCTCGTGCCTCTGACCATACAAGCCGTCGCTGCCAACTCAATGGACCAGATGGCACCGGATAGACGGCACGGTCAACTCACACACGTATCAACTTTGCTGTCAGTGGCAGGCCGTCATCCGACGCATTCTACCATCACCCATCCATCCTCCGCGGCTAGGACGCGGTCCATGTGTCTTGTACGTGCGGAGCTGCGACGGGAAAGGCGGCCTGCAGATCGAAGCACGCAACGCAGAAGAGCGATGAAAGAGAACGAGAGAGGCGGTAGCTAATGAACCATCTCGTTCTCGTGGAAGAGTGGTGGGAAAGGAAGCTGGCACCGTCAATGCCTGTCACGAGCAATAGCAGTGCCGATTGTGGAATGCGTGCGTGTTCGATAAACGGACGGTTGGAGGTGGGGATCGAAGCGGTGTGGTCAACGATAGGAGAATGTGTGAGGGGACTTGGAGTTGGCGGTGGAGTGTGTGTGTGTGTGTGGTGAGGATAGATGTATCTGCATGAGGGCGTGCAGTGTGCGTGATGATGGAGAGTAAGAGCGACTCGAGCGTGTTCCGGATTGGGTGTGCAAGGGCTGGGTTAGACGCTCTTATGGTGTAATGGTTAGCACTCTGGACTTTGAATCCAGCGATCCGGGTTCAAATCCCGGTAGGAGCTTGTTTTTGCGCGGCGTTAGAAGGGTGATGTGTGGGTGCT
>JASMQC010000093.1:0-25403 GCA_031305395.1 Phytophthora citrophthora
GTTGTTGTTGCTCTTGTCCATGCAGACAGTGGGTGACGTGCTCAGCTCGCTCGAGTTTCTTTGCGGATTTCTAGTTTGGTTTTGTCGCGCTCTGTTGTTGACACGGTATGTAGTTGACACGGTATGTAGTTGACACGGTGCGTTGTAGACACGGTGCGTTGTTGACACGGTGCGTTGTTGCCACGGTGCGTTGTTGCCACGGTGCGTTGTCGCCACGGTGCGTTGTTATCGGCGTGAGTACGCCATCGATCGGCTTGCAACTGTGGCGATGTAGTGCACTTCACGATACGGTAGACTGCCGTCATCTACGTATGGCTTTGCGTGTGTGTATGGATGCTAGTGACTTGCGATGGTCGGTGGGTGCAGAATCCATTCGTTGGACTTCGGATACGTGACGATTCTGCGGTATGTGGTTTGGTGTGTGCGAGGTATGCGGTATGCGGTATGTGTGTGATGTGGTGTGATGTGTGTGTGATGTGTGATGTGACGGTGCATGCTGGTAGTGGTGTGCATGCGTGGTGCGTGCGGTGCGGTATGTGTGTGAGTGT
Organism: Phytophthora citrophthora; assembly: GCA_031305395.1. Taxonomy (NCBI): domain Eukaryota; phylum Oomycota; class Peronosporomycetes; order Peronosporales; family Peronosporaceae; genus Phytophthora; species Phytophthora citrophthora. The sequence continues at coordinate 549 of JASMQC010000093.1, forward strand.
GTGTGATTGTGAAGTGGGTGTGATGTGTGTGTGAGGTGCATGCTGTAGTGGTGTGCATGTGGTGCGTTTTGTGAAGTGGGTGCGTTTTGTGAAGTGGGTGCGTTTTGTGAAGTGGGTGCGTTTTGTGAAGTGGGTTAGGGTTTGTTTCTGGTTCGACGCGCGGGTAGCTCAGTGGTAGAGCGTTCGATTGCAGCTCGAAGGGTCACTGGTTCAATCCCGGTCCCGCGCTTGTTGTTGTTGCTCTTGTCCATGCAGACAGTGGGTGACGTGCTCAGCTCGCTCGAGTTTCTTTGCGGATTTCTAGTTTGGTTTTGTCGCGCTCTGTTGTTGACACGGTATGTAGTTGACACGGTATGTAGTTGACACGGTGCGTTGTAGACACGGTGCGTTGTTGACACGGTGCGTTGTTGACACGGTGCGTTGTTGCCACGGTGCGTTGTTATCGGCGTGAGCACGCCATCGATCGGCTTGCAACTGTGGCGATGTAGTGCACTTCACGATACGGTAGACTGCCGTCATCTACGTATGGCTTTGCGTGTGTGTATGGATGCTAGTGACTTGCGATGGTCGGTGGGTGCAGAATCGGTATGTGGTTTGGTGTGTGCAGGTAATCGTTGGACTTGTGTGATACGTGACGATTCTGCGGTATGTGGTTTGGTGTGTGCGAGGTATGCGGTATGCGGTATGTGTGTGATGTGTGTGTGATGTGTGTGTGATGTGTGTGTGATGTGTGTGTGAGGTGCATGCTGTAGTGGTGTGCATGTGGTGCGTGGGTGCGTTTTGTGAAGTGGGTGCGTTTTGTGAAGTGGGTGCGTTTTGTGAAGTGGGTGCGTTTTGTGAAGTGGGTTAGGGTTTGTTTCTGGTTCGACGCGCGGGTAGCTCAGTGGTAGAGCGTTCGATTGCAGCTCGAAGGGTCACTGGTTCAATCCCGGTCCCGCGCTTGTTGTTGTTGCTCTTGTCCATGCAGACAGTGGGTGACGTGCTCAGCTCGCTCGAGTTTCTTTGCGGATTTCTAGTTTGGTTTTGTCGCGCTCTGTTGTTGACACGGTATGTAGTTGACACGGTATGTAGTTGACACGGTGCGTTGTAGACACGGTGCGTTGTTGACACGGTGCGTTGTTGACACGGTGCGTTGTGTGCCACGGTGCGTTGTTATCGGCGTGTATGGCCGCCATCGATCGGCTTGCAACTGTGGCGATGTAGTGCACTTCACGATACGGTAGACTGCCGTCATCTACGTATGGCTTTGCGTGTGTGTATGGATGCTAGTGACTTGCGATGGTCGGTGGGTGCAGAATCCATTCGTTGGATTTCGGATACGTGACGATTCTGCGGTATGTGGTTTGGTGTGTGCGAGGTATGCGGTATGCGGTATGTGTGTGATGTGTGTGTGATGTGTGTGTGATGTGTGTGTGATGTGTGTGTGATGTGTGTGTGAGGTGCATGCTGTAGTGGTGTGCATGTGGTGCGTGGGTGCGTTTTGTGAAGTGGGTGCGTTTTGTGAAGTGGGTGCGTTTTGTGAAGTGGGTGCGTTTTGTGAAGTGGGTTAGGGTTTGTTTCTGGTTCGACGCGCGGGTAGCTCAGTGGTAGAGCGTTCGATTGCAGCTCGAAGGGTCACTGGTTCAATCCCGGTGGGTGCGTTGTTGTTGGTTGCTCTTGTGATGCAGACAGTGGGTGACGTGCTCAGCTCGCTCGAGTTTCTTTGCGTTTTGTGAAGTGGGTTGGGTTCGGACTCTGGTAGTTCGACGCGCGGGTAGCTCAGTGGTAGAGCGTTCGATTGCAGCTCGAAGGGTCACTGGTTCAATCCCGGTCCCGCGCTTGTTGTTGTTGCTCTTGTCCATGCAGACAGTGGGTGACGTGCTCAGTCGCTCGAGTTTCTTTGCGGTTTGTAGTTTGGTTTTGTCGCGCTCTGTTGTTGACACGGTATGTAGTTGACACGGTGTGTTGACACGGTGCGTTGTGACACGGTGCGTTGTTGACACGGTGCGTTGTTGACACGGTGCGTTGTCGCCTCAGTATGTTGTCGCCACGGTGCGTTGTTATCGGCGTGAGTACGCCATCGATCGGCTTGCAACTGTGGCGATGTAGTGCACTTCACGATACGGTAGACTGCCGTCATCTACGTATGGCTTTGCGTGTGTGTATGGATGCTAGTGACTTGCGATGGTCGGTGGGTGCAGAATCCATTCGTTGGACTTCGGATACGTGACGATTCTGCGGTATGTGGTTTGGTGTGTGCGAGGTATGCGGTATGTGTGCGATGTGTATGTGTGTGATGTGTGTGTGATGTGTGAGGTGCATGCTGTGATGTGTGTGTGATGCGTGTGTGTGAGGTGCATGCTGTAGTGGTGTGCATGTGGTGCGTGGGTGCGTTTTGTGAAGTGGGTGCGTTTTGTGAAGTGGGTGCGTTTTGTGAAGTGGGTGCGTTTTGTGAAGTGGGTGCGTTTTGTGAAGTGGGTTAGGGTTTGTTTCTGGTTCGACGCGCGGGTAGCTCAGTGGTAGAGCGTTCGATTGCAGCTCGAAGGGTCACTGGTTCAATCCCGGTCCCGCGCTTGTTGTTGTTGCTCTTGTCCATGCAGACAGTGGGTGACGTGCTCAGCTCGCTCGAGTTTCTTTGCGGATTTCTAGTTTGGTTTTGTCGCGCTCTGTTGTTGACACGGTATGTAGTTGACACGGTATGTAGTTGACACGGTGCGTTGTAGACACGGTGCGTTGTTGACACGGTGCGTTGTTGCCACGGTGCGTTGTTGCCACGGTGCGTTGTCGCCACGGTGCGTTGTTATCGGCGTGAGTACGCCATCGATCGGCTTGCAACTGTGGTTTGATGTAGTGCACTTCACGATGCGGTAGACTGCCGTCATCTACGTATGGCTTTGCGTGTGTGTGATGGATGCTAGTGACTTGCGATGGTCGGTGGGTGCAGAATCCATTCGTTGGACTTCGGATACGTGACGATTCTGCGGTATGTGGTTTGGTGTGTGCGAGGTATGCGGTATGCGGTATGTGTGTGATGTGTGTGTGATGTGTGTGTGATGTGTGTGTGATGTGTGTGTGAGGTGCATGCTGTAGTGGTGTGCATGTGGTGCGTGGGTGCGTTTTGTGAAGTGGGTGCGTTTTGTGAAGTGGGTGCGTTTTGTGAAGTGGGTGCGTTTTGTGAAGTGGGTTAGGGTTTGTTTCTGGTTCGACGCGCGGGTAGCTCAGTGGTAGAGCGTTCGATTGCAGCTCGAAGGGTCACTGGTTCAATCCCGGTCCCGCGCTTGTTGTTGTTGCTCTTGTCCATGCAGACAGTGGGTGACGTGCTCAGCTCGCTCGAGTTTCTTTGCGGATTTCTAGTTTGGTTTTGTCGCGCTCTGTTGTTGACACGGTATGTAGTTGACACGGTATGTAGTTGACACGGTGCGTTGTAGACACGGTGCGTTGTTGACACGGTGCGTTGTTGCCACGGTGCGTTGTTGCCACGGTGCGTTGTCGCCACGGTGCGTTGTTATCGGCGTGAGTACGCCATCGATCGGCTTGCAACTGTGGCGATGTAGTGCACTTCACGATACGGTAGACTGCCGTCATCTACGTATGGCTTTGCGTGTGTGTATGGATGCTAGTGACTTGCGATGGTCGGTGGGTGCAGAATCCATTCGTTGGACTTCGGATACGTGACGATTCTGCGGTATGTGGTTTGGTGTGTGCGAGGTATGCGGTATGCGGTATGTGTGTGATGTGTGTGTGATGTGTGTGTGATGTGTGTGTGAGGTGCATGCTGTAGTGGTGTGCATGTGGTGCGTGGGTGCGTTTTGTGAAGTGGGTGCGTTTTGTGAAGTGGGTGCGTTTTGTGAAGTGGGTGCGTTTTGTGAAGTGGGTTAGGGTTTGTTTCTCGGGTTCACGATACGGTAGACGCGTCGGGTACGTATCAGTGTGTAGAGTGACTTGCGATTTCGATTGCAGCTCGAAGGGTCACTGGTTCAATCCCGGTCCCGCGCTTGTTGTTGTTGCTCTTGTCCATGCAGACAGTGGGTGACGTGCTCAGCTCGCTCGAGTTTCTGTGCGGATTTCTAGTTTGGGTCGCGCTCTGTTGTTGACACGGTATGTAGTTGACACGGTATGTAGTTGACACGGTGCGTTGTTGCCACGGTGCGTTGTTGCCACGGTGCGTTGTCGCCACGGTGCGTTGTTATCGGCGTGAGTACGCCATCGATCGGCTTGCAACTGTGGCGATGTAGTGCACTTCACGATACGGTAGACTGCCGTCATCTACGTATGGCTTTGCGTGTGTGTATGGATGCTAGTGACTTGCGATGGTCGGTGGGTGCAGAATCCATTCGTTGGACTTCGGATACGTGACGATTCTGCGGTATGTGGTTTGGTGTGTGCGAGGTATGCGGTACACGGTATGTGTGTGATGTGTGTGTGATGTGTGTGTGACACGTGTGATGTGTGTGTGAGGTGCCATGCGGAGTGGTGTGCATGTGGTGCGTGGGTGCGTTTTGTGAAGTGAGTGCGTTTTGTGAAGTAGACTGCCGTCATCTACGTATGGCTTTGCGTGTGTGTATGGGCTAGTGACTTGCGATGGTCGGTGGGTGCAGAATCCGTTCGATTGGAGCTTCGGATAGGGTCACTGGTTCAATCTGCGGTATGTGGCTTGTTGTTGTTGCTCTTGTCCATGCGGACAGTGCGGTGACGTGCTGTGATGCTCGCTCGTGATGTGTGTCTTTGCGGATTTCTAGTTTGGTGTTTGTCGCGCATGCTGTTGTGTGACACGGTATGTGGGTGACACGGTATGTAGTGGGTGACACGGTTTGTAGTGACACGGTGCGTTGTTGCCAGTGGGTGCGTTGTTGTGACGGTGCGTTGTCGCCACGGTGCGTTGTCTGGTTCGATCGCGCGTGGTAGCTCAGTGGTAGAGCGTTCGATTGCAGCTCGAAGGGTCACGGTTCAGATCCCGGTCCCGCGCGTATGGCTTTGCGTGTGTGTATGGATGCTAGTGACTTCCATGCAGACAGTGGGTGACGTGCTCAGCTCGCTCGAGTTTCGTTTGCGGATTTCTAGTTTGGTTTTGTCGCGCTCTGTTGTTGACACGGTATGTAGTTGACACGGTATGTAGTTGACACGGTATGTAGTTGACACGGTGCGTTGTTGCCACGGTGTGCGTTGTTGCCACGGTGCGTTGTCGCCACGGTGCGTTGTTATGGCGTGAGTGCCATGTGAAGTGCTTGCAACTGTGGTGATGTAGTGCACTTCACGATTTCGGTTAGACTGCGCGTCATCTACGTATGGCTTTGCGTGTGTGTATGGATGCTAGTGACTTGCGATGGTCGGTGGGTGCAGAATCCATTGTTGTTGTTGGATACGTGACGATTCTGCGGTATGTGTTTGGTGTGTGCGAGGCTGCGAGTATGCGGTATGTGTGTGATGTGTGTGTGATGTGTGTGTGATGTGTGTCGTGATGTGTGTGTGAGGTGCATGCTGTAGTGGTGTGCATGTGGTGCGTGGGTGCGTTTTGTGAAGTGGGTGCGTTTTGTGAAGTGGGTGCGTTTTGTGAAGTGGGTGCGTTTTGTGAAGTGGGTTAGGGTTTGTTTCTGGTTCGACGCGCGGGTAGCTCAGTGGTAGAGCGTTCGATTGCAGCTCGAAGGGTCACTGGTTCAATCCCGGTCCCGCGCTTGTTGTTGTTGCTCTTGTCCATGCAGACAGTGGGTGACGTGCTCAGCTCGCTCGAGTTTCTTTGCGGATTTCTAGTTTGGTTTTGTGCGCGCGGTATCTATGTGTGTTGACACGGTATGTAGTTGATGTGTGTGGTATGTGTAGTGTGGTATGTGTTGACACGGTGCGTTGTGTGACACGGTGCGTTGTTGACACGGTGCGTTGTCGCCTCGTATGTTGTGCCACGGTGCGTTGTTATGTGAGTACGCCATCGATCGGCTTGCAACTGTGGCGATGTAGTGCACTTCACGATACGGTAGACTGCCGTCATCTACGTATGGCTTTGCGTGTGTGTATGGATGCTAGTGACTTGCGATGGTCGGTGGGTGCAGAATCCATTCGTTGGACTTCGGATACGTGACGATTCTGCGGTATGTGGTTTGGTGTGTGCGAGGTATGCGGTTTGCGGTATGTGTGTGATGTGTGTGGTGTTTGTGTGATGTGTGTTGAGGGCATGCTGTTACACGTGTGCATGTGGTGCGTGGGTGCGTTTTGTGAAGTGGGTGCGTTGTTGAACGGTGCGTTGTTGTGAAGTGGGTGCGTTGTTGTGAAGTGGGTGCGTTTTGTGAAGTGGGTTAGGGTTTGTTTCGTGGTTCGCGCATCGGGTTGCAACAGTGGTAGTAGTGCACGATTGCACGAAGGGTAGACTGGTTCATCCCGTATGTCCCGCGTGTTGTTGGTTGTTGCTCTTGTCCATGCATTCGTGGGTGACGTGCTCAGCTCGCTCGAGTTTCTTTGCGGATTTCTAGTTTGGTTTTGTCGTGCTCTGTTGTTGACACGGTATGTAGTTGACACGGTATGTAGTTGACACGGTGCGTTGTAGACACGGTGCGTTGTTGACACGGTGCGTTGTTGAAGTGGGTGCGTTTTGCCACGGTGCGTTTTGTCGCCACGGTTAGCGTTTGTTATCGGCGTGAGTACGCCATCGATCGGCTTGCAACTGTGGCGATGTAGTGCACTTCACGATACGGTAGACTGCCGTCATCTACGTATGGCTTTGCGTGTGTGTATGGATGCTAGTGACTTGCGATGGTCGGTGGGTGCAGAATCCATTCGTTGGACTTCGGATACGTGACGATTCTGCGGTATGTGGTTTGGTGTGTGCGAGGTATGCGGTATGCGGTATGTGTGTGATGTGTGTGTGATGTGTGTGTGATGTGTGTGTGAGGTGCATGCTGTAGTGGTGTGCATGTGGTGCGTGGGTGCGTTTTGTGAAGTGGGTGCGTTTTGTGAAGTGGGTGCGTTTTGTGAAGTGGGTGCGTTTTGTGAAGTGGTGACGTGCTCAGCTCGCTCGAGTTTCTTTGCGGATTTCTAGTTTGGTTTTGTGTAGGGTTTGTTTCTGGTTCGACGCGCGGGTAGCTCAGTGGTAGAGCGTTCGATTGCAGCTCGAAGGGTCACTGGTTCAATCCCGGTCCCGCGCTTGTTGTTGTTGCTCTGTGTCCATGCAGACAGTGGGTGACGTGCTCAGCTCGTAGTGGTTGCTGTGCGGATTTCTGTTTGGTTTTGTGCGCTGCGTTGTGTGACACGGTGGGTGCGGTATGTAGTTGACACGGTATGTAGTGACACGGTGCGTTGTTGCCACGGTTTGTTGTTGCCGACGGTGCGTTGTCGCCAGTGGTGCGTTGTTATCGGCGTGAGTACGCCATCGATCGGCTTGCAACTGTGTTGATGTAGTGCTTTCATGATAGTGGGTGACGTGCCGTCATCTACGTATGGCTTTGCGTGTGTGTATGGATGCTAGTTTGCGATGGTTGGGTGCAGAATCTGTTCGTTGGACTTCGGTATGTAGTGACGATTCGGCTACTGCGGTATGTGGTTTGGTGTGTGCGAGGTATGCGGTATGCGGTATGTGTGTGATGTGTGTGTGATGTGTGTGTGATGTGTGTGTGACGGTGCGTTGCTTAGTGGTGTGCATGTGGTGCGTGGGTGCGTTTTGTGAAGTGGGTGCGTTTAGTGAAGTGGGTGCGTTTTGTGAAGTGGGTGCGTTTTGTGAAGTGGGTTAGGGTTTGTTTCTGGTTCGACGCGCGGGTAGCTCAGTGGTAGAGCGTTCGATTGCAGCTCGAAGGGTCACTGGTTCAATCCCGGTCCCGCGCTTGTTGTTGTTGCTCTTGTCCATGCAGACAGTGGGTGACGTGCTCAGCTCGCTCGAGTTTCTTTGCGGATTTCTAGTTTGGTTTTGTCGCTAGTGACTTGCTCTGTTGTGTGACACGGTGCGTTGTGACTTCGGTAGTTGACACGGTATGCGTTGACACGGTGCGTTGTAGACACGGTGCGTTGTGTGACACGGTGCGTTGTTGCCACGGTGCGTTAGGGTTTGCCACGGTGCGTTGTCGCCACGGTGCGTTGTTATCAGTGAGTACGCGTTCGATCGGCTTGCAACTGTGGCGATGGGTGCACTTCACGATACGGTAGACTGCCGTCATCTACGTATGGCTTTGCGTGTGTGTTCTGCTTGACTTGCGATGGTCAGTGGGTGCAGATCCATTCGTTGCAGCTCGATACGTGACGATTCTGCGGTATGTGGTTTGGTGTTGTGCTCTTGTATGCGGACATGCGGTATGTGTGTGATCGTGTGTGTGATTGTGCGGATGTGTAGTTGAGGTGCATTTGTCGGTGTGCATGTTGTTGCACGGTGCGTTGTGAAGTGGGTGCGTTTTGTAGTGGGTGCGTTTTGTGAAGTGGGTGCGTTTTGTGAAGTGGGTGCGTTTTGTGAAGTGGGTTAGGCGTTTGTTTCTGGTTGCGCGGGTAGCTTGGTAGAGCGTTCGATTGAGCAGAATCATTCGTTGGAATACGTGACGGTCTGCGGTATGTGGTTTGCGTTGTTGCCACGGTGCGTTGTTGCCACGGCGTGTCCATGCAGACAGTGGGTGACGTGCTCAGCTCGCTCGAGTTTCTTTGCGGATTTCTAGTTTGGTTTGTGTCGCGCTCTGTTGTTGACACGGTATGTAGTTGACACGGTATGTGTTGACACGGTATGTGTGTGTGATGTGTGTGTGAGGTGCATGCTGTAGTGGTGTGCATGTGGTGCGTGGGTGCGTTTTGTGAAGTGGGTGCGTTTTGTGAAGTGGGTGCGTTTTGTGAAGTGGGTGCGTTTTGTGAAGTGGGTTAGGGTTTGTTTCTGGTTCGACGCGCGGGTAGCTCAGTGGTAGAGCGTTCGATTGCAGCTCGAAGGGTCACTGGTTCAATCCCGGTCCCGCGCTTGTTGTTGTTGCTCTTGTCCATGCAGACAGTGGGTGACGTGCTCAGCTCGCTCGATGTGGTTTGGTGTGTGCGAGGTTTCGGTATGCGGTATGTGTGTGATGTGTGTGTGATGTGTGTGTGATGTGTGTGTGAGGTGCATGCTGTAGTGGTGTGCATTGTCGGTGCGTATGTGCGTGTAGTGCAGTGGGTGCGTTTGCCACGGTGAAGTGGGTGCGTTTTGTGAAGTCGATCGGTGCGTTTTGCACTTCACGAACGGTGGGTTAGGGTGTGTGTTTCTAGTGACTTGCGATGGTCGGTGGGTGCAGAATCCATTCGTTGGACTTCGGATACGTGACGATTCTGCGGTATGTGGTTTGGTGTGTGCGAGGTATGCGGTATGCGGTATGTGTGTGATGTGTGTGTGATGTGTGTGTGATGTGTGTGTGAGGTGCATGCTGTAGTGGTGTGCATGTGGTGCGTGGGTGCGTTTTGTGAAGTTGACACGGTGCGTTTTGTGAAGTGGGTGCGTTTTGTGAAGTGGGTGCGTTTTGTGCCAGGGTGCGTTTTATCGGCGTGAGCACGCCAGTCGGCTTGCAACTTGGCGATGTAGGGCACTTCACGATACGGTAGACTGCCGTCATCTACGTATGGCTTTGTGTGTGTATGGATGCTAGTGACTTCGATGGTCGGTGGGTGCAGAATCCCGGTCCCGCGCTTCGTTGTTGTCTTCTGCAGACAGTGGGTGACGTGCTCAGTATCGGTATCGGTTTGCGGATGTGTTCTAGTTTGGTTTTGTCGCGCTCTGTTGTTGACACGGTATGTAGTTGACACGGTATGTAGTTGACACGGTATGTAGTTGACACGGTGCGTTGTTGCCACGGTGCGTTGTTGCCACGGTGCGTTGTCGCCACGGTGCGTTGTTATCGGCGTGAGCACGCCATCGATCGGCTTGCAACTGTGGCGATGTAGTGCACTTCACGATACGGTAGACTGCCGTCATCTACGTATGGCTTTGCGTGTGTGTATGGATGCTAGTGACTTGCGATGGTCGGTGGGTGCAGAATCCATTCGTGGACTTCGGATACGTGACGATTCTGCGGTATGTGGTTTGGTGTGTGCGAGGTATGCGGTATGCGGTTTGTGTGATGTGTCTGTAGTGGTGTGCATGTGGTGCGTGGGTGCGTGTGACATGTGTGTGTAGTGACACGGTATGTAGTTGACACGGTATGTAGTTGACACGGTGTTGTTGCCGTGGGTGCGTTGTGTGCCACGGTGCGTTGTCGCCAGTGGGTGCGTTTTGTGAAGTGGGTGCGTTTTGTGAAGTGGGTGCGTTTTGTGAAGTGGGTTAGGGTTTGTTTCTGGTTCGACGCGCGGGTAGCTCAGTGGTAGAGCGTTCGATTGCAGCTCGAAGGGTCACTGGTTCAATCCCGGTCCCGCGCTTGTTGTTGTTGCTCTTGTCCATGCAGACAGTGGGTGACGTGCTCAGCTCGCTCGAGTTTCTTTGCGGATTTCTAGTTTGGTTTTGTCGCGCTCTGTTGTTGACACGGTATGTAGTTGACACGGTATGTAGTTGACACGGTGCGTTGTTGCCATGGTGCGTTGTTGACACGGTGTTGTTGCCACGGTGCGTTGTTTGTTGTCGCCACGGTGCGTTTTGTGCACGCCAGTGGGTTAGGCGTTTGTTTCTGGTTCGACGCGCGTTTTGTCGCGCTCTGTAGCTCGATGTAGTGGTAGAGCGTTCGATGCAGCTCGTGGGTCACTGGTTCAATCCATTCGTTGGACTTCGGATACGTGACGATTCTGCGGTATGTGGTTTGGTGTGTGCGAGGTATGCGGTATGCGGTATGTGTGTGATGTGTGTGTGATGTGTGTGTGATGTGTGTGTGAGGTGCATGCTGTAGTGGTGTGCATGTGGTGCGTGGGTGCGTTTTGTGAAGTGGGTGCGTTTTGTGAAGTGGGTGCGTTTTGTGAAGTGGGTGCGTTTTGTGAAGTGGGTTAGGGTTTGTTTCTGGTTCGACGCTTGCGGGTAGCTCAGTGGTAGAGCGTCGATTGCAGCTCGAAGGGTCACTGGTTCAATCCCGGTCCCGCGCTTGTGTGTTGTTGCTCTTGTCCATGCAGACAGTGGGTGCAGAATCCATTCGCTGGACTTCGGATACGTGACGATTCTGCGGTTTGGTTTTGTGTGCGCTCTGTATGCGGTATGACACGGTATGTAGTGTTGTGTGGACGTGTGCGAGGTATGCGGTTATGCGGTATGTGTGTGATGTGTGTATGAGTGTGACACGGTATGTAGTTGACACGGTGCGTTGTTGCCACGGTGCGTTGTGCCAGTGGGTGCGTTGTCGCCACGGTGCGTTGTTATCGGCGTGAGTACGCCATCGATCGGCTTGCAACTGTAGCGAGTGTAGAGCACTTGCAGCTCGATACGGTAGACTGCCGTCATCTACGTATGGCTTTGCGCTTGTGTGTATGGTTGCTAGTGACTTGCGATGGTCGGTGACGTGCAGAATCCATTCGTTGGACTTCGGATACGTTCGATTCTGCGTTTTGTCGGTTTGGTGTGTGCGACGGTATGCGGTATGCGGTATGTAGTGTGACACGTGTGAGGTGCATGCTGTAGTGGTGTGCGTGTGGTGCGTGGGTGCGTTTTGTGAAGTGCGGTGCGTTTTGTGAAGTGGGTGCGTTTTGTGAAGTGTGCGTTTTGTGAAGTGGGTTGACGATGGTCGGTGGGTGCGCGGGTAGTGGGTTCGGTGAGGGTGCAGAATCGTGAGTACGCCATCGATCGGTTGCAACTGTGGCGATCCGGTACGCGCACTTCAGTGTAGAGCGTTGTTGCAGCTGCACTGGTCAATCCCGGTCCCGCGCTATGTGTTGTTGCTCTTGTCCATGCAGACAGTGGGTGACGTGCTCAGCTCGCTCGAGTTTCTTTGCGGATTTCTAGTTTGGTTTTGTCGCGCTCTGTTGTTGACACGGTATGTAGTTGACACGGTATGTAGTTGACACGGTGCGTTGTAGACACGGTGCGTTGTTGACACGGTGCGTTGTTGCCACGGTGCGTTGTTGCCACGGTGCGTTGTCGCCACGGTGCGTTGTTATCGGCGTGAGTACGCCATCGATCGGCTTGCAACTGTGGCGATGTAGTGCACTTCACGATACGGTAGACTGCCGTCATCTACGTATGGCTTTGCGTGTGTGTATGGATGCTAGTGACTTGCGATGGTCGGTGGGTGCAGAATCCATTCGTTGACTCGAACGGGTTGCGGACTCCCGTGTGTGCGCGATGCGTGTCCATGATGTGGTGTTGCTGCGGTGTGGTTTGGTGTGTGTAGTTTGTATGCATGTGTGTGACGGTGTGTGTGACGTTGGACTTCGGATACGTGACGATTCTGCGGTATGTGGTTTGGTGTGTGCGAGGTATGCGGTATGGTGTGTGAGGTGCATGCTGTAGTGGTGTGCATGTGGTGCGTGGGTGCGTTTTGTGAAGTGGGTGCGTTTTGTGAAGTGGGTGCGTTTTGTGAAGTGGGTGCGTTTTGTGAAGTGGGTTAGGGTTTGTTTCTGGTTCGACGCGCGGGTAGCTCAGTGGTAGAGCGTTCGATTGCAGCTCGAAGGGTCACTGGTTCAATCCCGGTCCCGCGCTTGTTGTTGTTGCTCTTGTCCATGCAGACAGTGGGTGACGTGCTCAGCTCGCTCGAGTTTCTTTGCGGATTTCTAGTTTGGTTTTGTCGCGCTCTGTTGTTGACACGGTATGTAGTTGACACGGTATGTAGTTGACACGGTGCGTTGTTGACACGGTGCGTTGTTGCCATGGTGCGTTGTTGACACGGTGCGTTTTGTTGCGACGGTGCGGTTGCCACGGTGCGTTGTGATGGTGCGTTGATGTGTGTGAGAGGTGCATCTGTAGTCGGTGTGCATGTGGTGCGTGTAGTGCGTTTTGTGAAGTGGGTGCGTTTTGTGAAGTGGGTGCGTTTTGTGTAGTCGATCGGCTTGCAACTGTGGCGATGTAGTGCACTTCACGTAAGTAGACTGGGTTGTTTCTACGTATGACGCGGGTTGCGTGGTGTATGGATGCTAGTGACTTGCGATGGTCGGTGGGTGCAGAATCCATTCGTTGGACTTCGGATACGTGACGATTCTGCGGTATGTGGTTTGGTGTGTGCGAGGTATGCGGTATGCGGTATGTGTGTGATGTGTGTGTGATGTGTGTGTGATGTGTGTGTGAGGTGCATGCTGTAGTGGTGTGCATGTGGTGCGTGGGTGCGTTTTGTGAAGTGGGTGCGTTTTGTGAAGTGGGTGCGTTTTGTGAAGTGGGTGCGTTTTGTGAAGTGGGTTAGGGTTTGTTTCTGGTTCGACGCGCGGGTAGCTCAGTGGTAGAGCGTTCGATTGCAGCTCGAAGGGTCACTGGTTCAATCCCGGTCCCGCGCTTGTATGTTGTTGCGTGTTGTCCATGCTAGTGACAGTGGGGTGACGTGCTCAGCTCGCTCGAGTTTCTTTGCGGATTTCTAGTTTGGTTTTGTCTGTTGTTGACACGGTATGTGTTGACACATGTTGCACTTGTCCACGTTGTGAGGTGTGCGTTGTGATGTGGTGCGTTGTCGCCACGGTGCGTTGCGGTATGTGTGTGATGTGTGTGTGATCGATCGTGCTTGCAACTGTGTGCATGTAGTGTGTTCACGTACGGTTTTGTGAAGTGGGTGCGTTGTGAAGTGGGTGCGTTTTGTGAAGTGGGTGCGTTTTGTGATGGTGCGGTTAGGGTGCTGGTTCGACCATTCGGGACTAGCTCAGTGGTGAGCGATTCGATTGCAGGTATGGGTTTGGTTGTGCCGGTCCCGTATGCGCTTGTTGTGTGTTGGATGTGTCCATGCAGACGGTGGGTGCGTGCTCAGCTGGCATGTCGGTTTCGTGCGGATTTCTAGTTGTGGTTTTGTGTGCGCTCTGTATGTGGATGCGGTATGTGAAGTGGGTGACACGGTGTGTGACACGTGTGCGTTGTAGACACGGTGTGTTGTTGACGTAGTGGTGTCGCTCAGTGGTAGTGCGTTCGTGTGCAGCCATCGAATCGGGTCACTGTGGCGATGTAGTGCACTTCACCGGTCCCGCGCATTGTTGTATGGCTTTGCGTGTGTGTAGACAGTGGCTAGTGACTTGCGCTCAGCTCGGTGGGTGCAGAATTTGCGGATTTCGGTTTGGTTTTGTCGCGTATGTGTTGGTGTGTGCGAGGTATGTAGTATGCGGTATGTGTGTGATGTGTGTGTGTTGTTGACACGATGTTGTTGCCAGGTGCATGCTGTTGACACGGTGTGCATGTTGCACGGTGCGTTGTTGCCACGGTGCGTTGTGCCAGTGGGTGCGTTGTTGAAGTGGGTGCGTTTTGCCAGTCGGTTAGGGTTTGTTGCAACTGTGCGTTCGACGCGCGGGTAGCTCGTCATCTACGTAGGCTTTGCGTGTCGATGGATGCTAGTGCTTGCTGATGGTCGGTGGGTGCACATTGGTTCACTTCGGATACGGTCGATTCTGCGGTATGTGTTTGGTTGTTGCGAGGTTGCGGTATGCAGACACTTGTGGGTGATGTGTGTGTGATGTGTGCGGATTGTGTGTGAGGTGCATGCTGTAGTGGTGTGCATGTGGTGATGTGTTGACACGGTATTAGTGACACGGTGCGTTTTGTGAAGTGGGTGCGTTTTGTGAAGTGGGTGCGTTTTGTGACACGGTGCGTTGTTGCCACGGTGGTTTGTTTCTGGTTCGACGCGCGGGTAGCTCAGTGGTAGAGCGTTCGATTGCAGCTCGAAGGGTCACTGGTTCAATCCCGGTCCCGCGCTTGTTGTTGTTGCTCTTGTCCATGCAGACAGTGGGTGACGTGCTCGTCGCTCGATGGTTTGCGTGTGTGTATGGATGCTAGTTTGCGTGGTTTGTGCAGAATCCATTCGTTGGACTTCGGATATGTGACGATTCTGCGGTATGTGGTTTGGTTGTGCGAGGTGCGGTTGCGGTATGTGTTGTGATGTGTGTGTGATGTGTGTGTGTTGTGTGTGAGGTGCATGCTGTAGTGGTGAGCATGTGTTCAATCCCGGTCCCGCGCTTGTTGTTGTTGCTCTTGTCCATGCTGCGGGGTGCGTTTTGTGAAGTGGGTGCGTTTTGTGACGGTGGGTGCGTCATGTGAAGTGGGTGGCGTTTTGCGAAGTGGGTTAGGGTTTGTTTCTAGTGACTTGCGATGGTCGGTGGGTGCAGAATCCATTCGTTGGACTTCGGATACGTGACGATTCTGCGGTATGTGGTTTGGTGTGTGCGAGGTATGCGGTATGCGGTATGTGTGTGATGTGTGTGTGATGTGTGTGTGATGTGTGTGTGAGGTGCATGCTGTAGTGGTGTGCATGTGGTGCGTGGGTGCGTTTTGTGACAGTGGGTGCGTTTTGTGAAGTGGGTGCGTTTTGTGAAGTGGGTTGTTTGTTTCTGGTTCGACGCGTTGGTATCGGCGTGAGCACGCCATCGATCGGCTTGCAGCTGTGGCGATGTAGTGCACTTCACGATACGGTAGACTGCCGTCATCTACGTATGCAGCGTGTGTGATGGATGCTAGTCTTGTTTGGTCGGTGGGTGCAGAATCCATTCGTTGGACTTCGGATACGTGACGATTGACACGGTATGTAGTTGACACGGTGCGTTGTTGACACGGTGCGTTGTTGCCATGGTGCGTTGTTGACACGGTGCGTTGTTGCCACGGTGCGTTGTTGCCACGGTGCGTTGTCGCCACGGTGCGTTGTTGTCGGCGTGAGCACGCCATCGATCGGCTTGCAACTGTGGCGATGTAGTGCACTTCACGATACGGTAGACTGCCGTCGATCTACGTATGGCTTTGCGTGTGTGTATGGATGCTAGTGACTTGCATGGTCGGTGGGTGCAGAATCCATTCGTTGGACTTCGGATACGTGACCCTGCGCTTGTTGGTTGTTGCGAGGTCGGTCCATGCAGACAGTGGGTGATGTGCTGTGCTGATGCTCGAGTGTTGTTTGCGGATTTCTATGTTTGGTTTTGTCGCGCATGTTGTTGACACGGTATGTAGTTGACACGGTTTGTAGTTGTGGGTGCGTTGTTGACACGGTGCGTTGTTGCCATGGTGCGTTGTTGACACGGTGCGTTGTTGCCACGGTGCGTTTTGTGAACGGTGCGTTGGCCACGGTGCGTTGTTATCGGCGTTCGATCGGCTTGTTTCTGGTTCGACGCGCGGGTAGCTCAGTGGTAGAGCGTTCGATTGCAGCTCGAAGGGTCACTGGTTCAATCCCGGTCCCGCGCTTGTTGTTGTTGCTCTTGTCCATGCAGACAGTGGGTGACGTGCTCAGCTCGCTCGAGTTTCTTTGCGGATTTCTAGTTTGGTTTTGTCGCGCTCTGTTGTTGACACGGTATGTAGTTGACACGGGTGCATGCTGTAGTGCGTTGTTGCACGGTGCGTTGGTGCCACGTGCGTTGTGCCACGGTGCGTTGTGTGCCACGGTGCGTTTTGTGAGCAGTGGGTGCGTTGTTGTGAAGTGGGTTAGCGTTTGTTTCTGGTTCGACGGCGGGTAGCATTCGTGGTAGAGCGTTCGATTGCAGCTCGAAGGGTCACTGGTTCAATCCCGGTCCCGCGCTTGTTGTTGTTGCTCTTGTCCATGCAGACAGTGGGTGACGTGCTATCGAGTTTCTTTGCGGATTTCTAGTTTGGTTTTGTCGCGGTGTTGTTGACGAGGTATGCGGTATGCGGTATGTGTGTGATGTGTGTGTGATGTGTGTGTGATGTGTGTGTGAGGTGCATGCTGTAGTGGTGTGCATGTGGTGCGTGGGTGCGTTTTGTGAAGTGGGTGCGTTTTGTGAAGTGGGTGCGTTTTGTGAAGTGGGTGCGTTTTGTGAAGTGGGTTAGGGTTTGTTTCTGGTTCGACGCGCGGGTAGCTCAGTGGTAGAGCGTTCGATTGCAGCTCGAAGGGTCACTGGTTCAATCCCGGTCCCGCGCTTGTTGTTGTTGCTCTTGTCCATGCAGACAGTGGGTGACGTGCTCAGCTGCTGATTTCTAGTTTGGTTTTGTCGCGCTCTGTTGTTGACACGGTATGTAGTTGACACGGTATGTAGTTGACACGGTGCGTTGTTGTGCCATGGTGCGTTGTTGACATGTGTGCGTGTGATGTGTGTGTGATGTTGTGTGAGGTGCATGCTGTAGTGGTGTGCATGTGGTGCGTGGGTGCGTTTTGTGAAGTGGGTGCGTTGAAGTGGGTGCGTTTTGCCACGGTGCGTTTTGTGAAGTGGGTTAGGGTTTGTTTCGGCGTGAGCACGCCATCGATCGGCTTGCAACTGTGGCGATGTAGTGCACTTCACGATACGGTAGACTGCCGTCATCTACGTATGGCTTTGCGTGTGTGTATGGATGCTAGTGACTTGCGATGGTCGGTGGGTGCAGAATCCATTCGTTGGACTTCGGATACGTGACGATTCTGCGGTATGTGGTTTGGTGTGTGCGAGGTATGCGGTATGCGGTATGTGTGTGATGTGCGTTGTGTGTGTGTGATGTTGTTGATGGTGCGTGTGTGACACGGTGCATGTTGCCACGGTGCGTTGTGCCACGGTGCGTTGTCGTGGGTGCGTTTTGTGAAGTGGGTGCGTTTTGTGAAGTGGCTTGTTTGTTTCTGTGACGCGCGGGTAGCTCAGTCGAAGGGTCTAGAGGTAGTGCACTTCACGATACGGTAGACTGCCGTTCAATCCCGGTATGCGCTTGTTGTGTGTTGCTCTTGTCCATGCAGACAGTGGGTGACGTGCTCAGCTCGCTCGAGTTTCTTTGCGGATTTCTAGTTTGGTTTTGTCGCGCTCTGTTGTTGACACGGTATGTAGTTGACACGGTATGTAGTTGACACGGTGCGTTGTTGACACGGTGCGTTGTTGCCATGGTGCGTTGTTGACACGGTGCGTTGTTGCCACGGTGCGTTGTTGCCACGGTGCGTTGTCGCCACGGTGCGTTGTTATCGGCGTGAGCACGCCATCGATCGGCTTGCAACTGTGGCGATGTAGTGCACTTCACGATACGGTAGACTGCCGTCATCTACGTATGGCTTTGCGTGTGTGTATGGATGCTAGTGACTTGCGATGGTCGGTGGGTGCAGAATCCATTCGTTGGACTTCGGATACGTGACGATTCTGCGGTATGTGGTTTGGTGTGTGCGAGGTATGCTCTGTTGTTGACACGGTATGTAGTTGACACGGTATGTAGTTGATGTGCGTGTTGACACGGTGCATTGTTGCCAGTGGTGTGCATGTTGGTGCGTGGGTGCGTTTTGTGAACGGTGCGTTGTTGTGAACGGTGCGTTGTGAAGTGGGTGCGTTTTGTGAAGTGGGTTAGGGTTTGTTTCTGGTTCGACGCGCGGGTAGCTCAGTGGTAGAGCGTTCGATTGCAGCTCGAAGGGTCACTGGTTCAATCCCGGTCCCGCGCTTGTTGTTGTTGCTCTTGTCCATGCAGACAGTGGGTGACGTGCTCAGCTCGCTCGAGTTTCTTTGCGGATTTCTAGTTTGGTTTTGTCGCGCTCTGTTGTTGACACGGTATGTAGTTGACACGGTATGTAGTTGACACGGTATGTAGTTGACACGGTATGTAGTTGACACGGTGCGTTGTTGCGTGGGTGCGTTTTGCCAGTGGGTGCGTTGTGACACGGTGCGTTTTGTGAAGTGGGTGCGTGCCATTTGTGAAGTGGGTTAGGGTTTGTTTCTGGTTCGACGCGCGGGTACGCTCAGTGGTGAGCGTTCGAGTGCACGATCGAACTGGTCTACTGGCTTTGCGTGTGTGTATGGATGCTAGTGACTTGCGATGGTCGGTGGGTGCAGAATCCATTCGTTGGACTTCGGATACGTGACGATTCTGCGGTATGTGGTTTGGTGTGTGCGAGGTATGCGGTATGCGGTATGTGTGTGATGTGTGTGTGATGTGTGTGTGATGTGTGTGTGAGGTGCATGCTGTAGTGGTGTGCATGTGGTGCGTGGGTGCGTTTTGTGAAGTGGGTGCGTTTTGTGAAGTGGGTGCGTTTTGTGAAGTGGGTTAGGGTTTGTTTCTGGTTCGACGCGCGGGTAGCTCAGTGGTAGAGCGTTCGATTCACGATACGGTAGACTGCCGTCATCTACGTATGGCTTTGCGTGTGTGTATGGATGCTAGTGACTTGTGGTGGGTGGTGGGTGAGTTTCTTTGCATTCGGTCCCGCGTGACGATTCTGCTCTTGGTATGTGGTTTGGTGTGTGCGAGGTATGCGGTATGCGGTATGTGTGTGCGGATTTCTAGTTTGGTTTTGTCGCGCTCTGTTGTTGACACGGTATGTAGTTGACACGGTATGTAGTTGACACGGTGCGTTGTTGACACGGTGCGTTGTTGCCACGGTGCGTTGTCGCCACGGTGCGTTGTTATCGGCGTGAGTACGCCATCGATCGGCTTGCAACTGTGGCGATGTAGTGCACTTCACGATACGGTAGACTGCCGTCATCTACGTATGGCTTTGCGTGTGTGTATGGATGCTAGTGACTTGCGATGGTCGGTGGGTGCAGAATCCATTCGTTGGACTTCGGATACGTGACGATTCTGCGGTATGTGGTTTGGTGTGTGCGCTCTGTTGTTGACACGGTATGTAGTTGACACGGTATGTAGTTGACACGGTGTGTGTGATGTGTGTGTGATGTGTGTGTGATGTGTGTGTGTGAGGTGCATGCTGGTGCGTGTGCATGTGGTGCGTGGGTGCGTTTTGTGGCGTGGGTGCCATCGATCGGTGCAACTGTGGCGTGTAGTGAAGTGGGTGCGTTTTGTGAAGTGGGTTAGGGTTTGTTTCTGGTTCGACGCGCGGGTAGCTCAGTGGTAGAGCGTTCGATTGCAGCTCGAAGGGTCACTGGTTCAATCCCGGTCCCGCGCTTGTTGTTGTTGCTCTTGTCCATGCAGACAGTGGGTGACGTGCTCAGCTCGCTCGAGTTTCTTTGCGGATTTCTAGTTTGGTTTTGTCGCGCTCTGTTGTTGACACGGTATGTAGTTGACACGGTATGTAGTTGACACGGTGCGTTGTTGCCACGGTGCGTTGTCGCCTCAGTATGTTGTCACCACGGTGCGTTGTTATCGGCGTGAGCACGCCATCGATCGGCTTGCAACTGTGGCGATGTAGTGCACTTCACGATACGGTAGACTGCCGTCATCTGCGGTGATGTGTATGGCTTTGCGTGTGTGTATGGATGCTAGTGTTGCGATGGTCGGTGGGTGCAGAATCCATTCGTTGGACTTCGGATACGTGACGATTCTGCGGTATGTGCGTTTGTTGTGTGCGAGGTATGCGGTATGCGGTATGTGAAGTGTGTGATTGTGTGTGATGTGTGTGTGATGTTGACGTGATGTGCTCAGTGGTGAGGTGCATGCTGTAGTGACTGTGCAATGTGGTGCGTGGGTGCGTTTTGTGAAGTGGGTGCGTTTTGTGAAGTGGGTGCGTTTGTGAAGTGGGTTATGGGTTTGTTTCTGGTTCGACGCGCGGGTAGTCAGTGGTAGAGCGTTCGTTGCACTCGGTAGGGTGACGTTCAATCCCGGTCCCGCGCTTGGTGTTGTTGCTCACGGTCCATGCAGACAGTGGGTGACGTGCTGTGCTCGCTCGTGCGTCTTTGCGGATTGTCTAGTTTGGTTTTGTCGCGCTTGTTGTTGAGGTGGTATGTAGTTGACACGCACGAGTTGTGTAGTTGACACGGTGCGTTGTTGCCACGGTGCGTTGTCGCCTCAGTATGTTGTCGCCACGGTGCGTTGTTATCGGCGTGAGCACGCCATCGATCGGCTTGCAACTGTGGCGATGTAGTGCACTTCACGATACGGTAGACTGCCGTCATCTACGTATGGCTTTGCGTGTGTGTATGGATGCTAGTGACTTGCGATGGTCGGTGGGTGCAGAATCCATTCGTTGGACTTCGGATACGTGACGATTCTGCGGTATGTGGTTTGGTGTGTGCGAGGTATGCGGTATGCGGTATGTGTGTGATGTGTGTGTGATGTGTGTGTGATGTGTGTGTGATGTGTGTGTGAGGTGCATGCTGTAGTGATGTGCATGTGGTGCGTGGGTGCGTTTTGTGAAGTGGGTGCGTTTTGTGAAGTGGGTGCGTTTTGTGAAGTGGGTGCGTTTTGTGAAGTGGGTTAGGGTTTGTTTCTGGTTCGACGCGCGGGTAGCTCAGTGGTAGAGCGTTCGAATGTGTATGGATGCTAGTGACTTGCGATGGTCGGTGGGTGCAGCTCCATTCGTTGGTTTCGATTGCAGCTCGAAGGGTCACTGGTTCAATCCCGGTCCCGCGCTTGTTGTTGTTGCTCTTGTCCATGCACGGTGGGTGACGGTGCTTGCTCGCTCGAGTTTGTTGTGCGGGTGCGTTTGTTTTGGGTGCGCTCTGTCGGTTGCACTGTGGTATGTAGTGCACTTATGTAGGTGACACGGTGCGTCATCTGTTGCTTTGCACGGTGCGTTGTCGCCTCAGTATGTTGTCGCCACGGTGCGTTGTTATCGGCGTGAGCACGCCATCGATGGCTTGCAACTGTGGCGATGTAGTGGTTCACGATACGGTAGACTGCGGTCATCTACGTATGGCTTTGCGTGTGTGTATGGATGCTAGTGACTTGCGATGGTCGGTGGGTGCAGAATGCATGCTGTAGTGATGTGCATGTGGTGCGATTCTGCGTTTTGTATGTGGTTTGCGTGTGTGCGAGTGGAGCGGTATGCGGTATGTGTGTGATGTGTGTGTGATGTGTGTGTGATGTGTGTGTGATGTGTGTGTGAGGTGCATGCTGTAGTGATGTGCATGTGGTGCGTGGGTGCGTTTTTGAAGTGGGTGCGTTTTGTGAAGTGTGCGTTTTGTGAAGTGGGTGCGTTTTGTGAAGTGGGTTAGGGTTTGTTTCTGGTTCGACGCGCGGGTAGCTCAGTGGTAGAGCGTTCGATTGCAGCTCGAAGGGTCACTGGTTCAATCCCGGTCCCGCGCTTGTTGTTGTTGCTCTTGTCCATGCAGACAGTGGGTGACGTGCTCAGCTCGCTCGAGTTTCTTTGCGGATTTCTAGTTTGGTTTTGTCGCGCTCTGTTGTTGACACGGTATGTAGTTGACACGGTATGTAGTTGACACGGTGCGTTGTTGACACGGTGCGTTGTTGCCATGGTGCGTTGTTGACACGGTGCGTTGTTGCCACGGTGCGTTGTTGACACGGTGCGTTGTCGCCACGGTGCGTTGTTATCGGCGTGAGTACGCCATCGATCGGCTTGCAACTGTGGCGATGTAGTGCACTTCACGATACGGTAGACTGCCGGCTTTGAGTGGTTGAGCGATGACTTAGACTGCCGTCATCTGGTATCGGTGCGTGTGCATGGAATCTTGCATGGTCGGTGGGTGACCATTCGTTGGACTTCGGATACGTGACGATTCTGCGGTATGTGGTTTGGTGTGTGCGAGGTATGCGGTATGCGGTATGTGTGTGATGTGTGTGTGATGTGTGTGTGATGTGTGTGTGAGGTGCATGCTGTAGTGGTGTGCATGTGGTGCGTGGGTGCGTTTTGTGAAGTGGGTGCGTTTTGTGAAGTGGGTGCGTTTTGTGAAGTGGGTGCGTTTTGTGAAGTGGGTGCGTTTTGTGAAGTGGGTTAGGGTTTGTTTCTGGTTCGACGCGCGGGTAGCTCAGTGGTAGAGCGTTCGATTGCAGCTCGAAGGGTCACTGGTTCAATCCCGGTCCCGCGCTTGTTGTTGTTGCTCTTGTCCAGTGGGTGCGTGCTTGCTCGACTTTGCGGGTCTACTGTTGTGACACGGTATGTAGTTGACACTGCGGTATGTGTGTGATGTGTGGTATGTAGTTGCGGATTTCAGTTTGGTTTTGTGCGCTCTGTTGTTGACACGGAGTTGACACGGTATGTAGTGACACGGTGCGTTGTGACACGGTGCGTTGTGACACGGTGCGTTGTTGCCACGGTGCGTTGTTGCCACGGTGCGTTGTCGCCACGGTGCGTTGTTATCGGCGTGAGTACGCCATCGATCGGCTTGCAACTGTGGCGATGTAGTGCACTTCACGATACGGTAGACTGCCGTCATCTACGTATGGCTTTGCGTGTGTGTATGGATGCTAGTGACTTGCGATGGTCGGTGGGTGCAGAATCCATTCGTTGGACTTCGGATACGTGACGATTCTGCGGTATGTGGTTTGGTGTGTGCGAGGTATGCGGTATGCGGTATGTGTGTGACACGGTATGTGTTGTGACGGTGCGTTGTAGACACGGTGCGTTGTTGCACGGTGCGTTGTGCCACGGTGCGTTGTGCCACGGTGCGTTGTGAAGTGGGTTATCGGTGCGGTGCGTTTTGTTTCTGGTTCGACGCGCGGGTAGCTCAGTGGTAGAGCGTTCGATTGCAGCTCGAAGGGTCACTGGTTCAATCCCGGTCCCGCGCTTGTTGTTGTTGCTCTTGTCCATGCAGACAGTGGGTGACGTGCTCAGCTCGCTCGAGTTTCTTTGCGGATTTCTAGTTTGGTTTTGTCGCGCTCTGTTGTTGACACGGTATGTAGTTGACACGGTATGTAGTTGACACGGTGCGTTGTTGACACGGTGCGTTGTTGCCATGGTGCGTTGTTGACACGGTGCGTTGTTGCCACGGTGCGTTGTTGCCACGGTGCGTTGTCGCCACGGTGCGTTGTTATCGGCGTGAGCACGCCATCGATCGGCTTGCAACTGTGGCGATGTAGTGCACTTCACGATACGGTAGACTGTGTCATCACGTATGGCTTTGCGTGTGTGTATGGATGACACGGTGCGTTGACACGGCGTGTGCCCGTGCGGTTGCGTTGTCGTTGTTAGTGTAGTGACTTGCGACTGCCGTCATCTACGTATGGCTTTGCGTGTGTGTATGGATGCTAGTGACTTGCGATGGTCGGTGGGTGCAGAATCCATTCGTTGGACTTCGGATACGTGACGATTCTGCGGTATGTGGTTTGGTGTGTGCGAGGTATGCGGTATGCGGTATGTGTGTGATGTGTGTGTGATGTGTGTGTGATGTGTGTGTGAGGTGCATGCTGTAGTGGTGTGCATGTGGTGCGTGGGTGCGTTTTGTGAAGTGGGTGCGTTTTGTGAAGTGGGTGCGTTTTGTGAAGTGGGTTAGGGTTTGTTTCTGGTTCGACGCGCGGGTAGCTCAGTGGTAGAGCGTTCGATTGCAGCTCGAAGGGTCACTGGTTCAATCCCGGTCCCGCGCTTGTTGTTGTTGCTCTTGTCCATGCAGACAGTGGGTGACGTGCTCAGCTCGCTCGAGTTTCTTTGCGGATTTCTAGTTTGGTTTTGTCGCGCTCTGTTGTTGACACGGTATGTAGTTGACACGGTATGTAGTTGACACGGTGCGTTGTTGCCACGGTGCGTTGTCGCCTCAGTATGTTGTCGCCACGGTGCGTTGTTATCGGCGTGAGCACGCCATCGATCGGCTTGCAACTGTGGCGATGTAGTGCACTTCACGATACGGTAGACTGCCGTCATCTACGTATGGCTTTGCGTGTGTGTATGGATGCTAGTGACTTGCGATGGTCGGTGGGTGCAGAATCCATTCGTTGGACTTCGGATACGTGACGATTCTGCGGTATGTGGTTTGGTGTGTGCGAGGTATGCGGTATGCGGTATGTGTGTGATGTGTGTGTGATGTGTGTGTGATGTGTGTGTGAGGTGCATGCTGTAGTGGTGTGCATGTGGTGCGTGGGTGCGTTTTGTGAAGTGGGTGCGTTTTGTGAAGTGGGTGCGTTTTGTGAAGTGGGTGCGTTTTGTGAAGTGGGTTAGGGTTTGTTTCTGGTTCGACGCGCGGGTAGCTCAGTGGTAGAGCGTTCGATTGCAGCTCGAAGGGTCACTGGTTCAATCCCGGTCCCGCGCTTGTTGTTGTTGCTCTTGTCCATGCAGACAGTGGGTGACGTGCTCAGCTCGCTCGAGTTTCTTTGCGGATTTCTAGTTTGGTTTTGTCGCGCTCTGTTGTTGACACGGTATGTAG
>JASMQC010000094.1:0-25150 GCA_031305395.1 Phytophthora citrophthora
AAATCTCCACACACAATGTGCACCACATTTTCCTCGAAAGCTGTTGGTGGGACGAACCAATTGGGTGCAGCCCAGAATTTAATTCGGTAACCGTTCTTGGATCGGTATGATCATGGTACCCTGCATTTTACCATTCTTGCCCGTATTTAGCGTCGTTAACAAGCCAGCTTCAAAGTTTTACTCATTCGTAACAGGAACCGCAACTGGCCTCTAATGGGAATCTCGAATCTGAAGGATTTCATTGGTTGTTTTACGGTGGTATTTAGCTATTTTGTTTGGCTGAGTTTGGTTGCTAAAAGATGATTTTCACCCAGCTATTTCATTCCAGCTTTTACGATCTTCAACAGACGCCCATGGAGATTAAGCGGAGAAGACGTCGCGACGAGGCCAGCAGCGTACCTATCGCTGTGCATTCAGGCCTTTTTACCTGATGGGGCCACACAGGTCGTGCCGGCAAAGCCGATTGATACCTCATTCGTGGGGCGTGTGCGTCGTCCCTACGACCGACGATAGCTCAACCGCTGTCTGGATGTGCATGGTGAACGAGACCTGCCCGACACAGCGCGTCAAGATACTGATGTGTCGCGAAGCCGGCGATGCTTTTTTTCTGCTGTGCAGAGGGTGTACAGTGAGATCAACAGGCGACAGTACTGAGGGCTCTCAGTGGTCGCGAGTTGTGGCGTGTGATACCTTGCGTATCCTCGTTGGGTGGTTGTCTTGGCAATGAGACACCTCCCGACGCTTGATGTTGGGGTGAAGAGTGAAATTCTTCGTGCGGGGCCAGCAGCGAAGACGTTGGGAACCTCGGCGGGGTCCTTCTGGAGTCGGAAGCCCTGAGAACCACAAGTGATTCCCAGAGTTCTGTTGTCAGAGAACAGTAAGAAGTCTGGGAAACAGGTACTCGAATAACGCAAAATCAGCACCCGGGGACCTAGCCTCAGAGAGATAACTAACCAATATACAGAGTTCAATACAAATATACAACCGTCACTTATTCTTTCCTGGCCCTTGGACGGTGGGCTAGTACACCAATTCGACTTGGGTGTGTGTTCTTGGACGCCTGGTCCGTCTGAAAATCCCGTTCCTTTAGCGCGCCACCTTCTATTCAGAAGGAATACAAACCAATACAAATCGATTCACACAACCGTCTATCTGGCACTCTGAAAACGACTGTCTAGTTCCAAGAGCCTGTCCAAACGAGCAATATTGCATGGATTATCGCTAGAGACAAAAACAACCTACCCAACGGGGATATGAAATAGGCGGGTCACTTCAGGACTCTGCGTAAGGGGACTTGGCACGCTGATCTCCGCATAAGGGGACTTGGCAAGGCGAGAGACCACACGGCACCAATCCTTGATGTGGCCTTGCAGTCAGAAACACGACGAATCGACTTCTGTCTTACACTGCTAAATGAACTCTGTTTAATCTTTTATCTATCCCTCCTGTCTTCTCTTCCGTCTTCTTCTTGATCTTCTTTCTGGGTTCCTTGCAGTCAGTTTTTGTTCTCAGAACATCTTGGTCATCATATGGCTTGGGGTCTGGAGACTGAGTCTCAGTATGGGCTCTCATGCAGCGGATCTTGATGATGTTACGCATAATGACGCCCTTATGGTTGCGTTTTCATCAGATTGCACACTTGATTCTCTGGGTTCAGTTGGTCTGAGTATTGGAGTCAGTGCGACAGATCTTGATGAGTGTACGTGTAGCGTCGCCCTTACAGGGGTCTTCAATTTGCGTTTTACATGATGACAGACTGGATCCTCTGGGTTGGCTTGATCTCACTATGGTGAGGCGCAGGACTTCTGTGGGTACGTATCAAAGCGGTTTGGTACGGGATCTTGGCTCTGGAATTGATTTTCAGAGTGGTGATCCTCAGACTTCTGGTTCTCAGACTCATAAGTATAATCCTCAGACTTGAGACGATGATTCCCAGGGTGTAGAGCCTCGTTGCTTGATACACGCGAAGTCATCAAGGGCGTCTTGGGTAGGCGATGTACGGCGCACGGCGCTTGGGTCTTGTGGGTATGTGTTGGTATTCCTTCAGCCGTCAATCGTCGCTCATAGGTGTAACGGGACGAGGTCCCTCAAAGGTACGTTCGATCTGAGGGACTTTCAACCAGCAGTTTGGTACTAGTCGTCGGGGTAAGTCCGGCGGTTGGATTGAGTGCTCGTGTTTCCCAGACTTGTGCACACACTTAGCACTTCAAACCCGTTGGGCCCTCTTGATCAAGACGATACGGATCGGCGTATTCTTCTACTTTGGTACCAACTGAGGGAATGGTACGCAAAGAGAACGACCAAAGCGCAACGCGAAAACGTGGTGCCACTGTCATCTTTTCCACTGGAAAAGGAGAAAATGGAGTTCATTCTCTACTCGAACCGATTTCGGTACTCAATAAATTGGGACAGCCCGAGTCGGGAAATCAAGGTCCCTGGCTCCTCAATCTCTATAAGATCCGAGTCTCTCTGCTGGACCTCACCGTCCCGCTAAAGGACTGCCGATCGATTAGGATCGAGAAAAATACTTCAGACCGGAAGAACTTATCGATTTGGCATCCACAACCCGAGTGCTTCTCCATAAAGCTTTTCATCGAATTTTTTTCCGGCGGTACACTGAACGCCAGGCGATGAACAACTGCTCTGACCCATTCGATATGCAACTTCTACTGCTCCTCAATTTCAAAACGCTTGATGGTGCATTGAAGAAAGTGACTGTGATGTCTAACCTACAAGCAGGAGCTTTGCAACAGGTGGCTGAGCGTCACTTCGCTAATATTTAAGCGTAAATATATCGACGGGGTTCGACATGTCGTGGAAGAAGTTGGTACACAGCCGTCTTCGCCCGGCAACGTTGCGCCACCACCTGCCGTCGTCTCTTCGGAGAACATCATGAACCTTTTTGCGGAGACAGAGGACGAGGTCGTACCGCCGTCTACAGACAGACAGATGCAATGCATGAGCAGCGAATTGAATAGAGCTCGACCGCTGGTTGATCTCTACATCGCTGCGAGCCGTTTGACTTTGTGAACTTGAGTCGGTCCTCAGCTTCTGGAAGCGTCAACAAGAACGGGGGAACTTCCGACTTCTCCCTCTCGTGGCGCATGTCCCCTTCTCGATGCCCTCGTCGTCGGTCCAGATCGAGAGACACTTCGGGAAAGTCGAAAGAATGATAACCGCACCGTGCAACGTTGATATGGCAACATTTCTAAACTGCAACCGGAGTTACGTCGACATAACACAGTGCCCAAATCCATCTCCGAACACAGCAGACAAATGACAGCCGTCAAACGTCATGGTGCAAATGGTACAAGATTTGGATGCCGAGTTTGGGTCTCTTGCTAACTTTTTCTCGAGCAAAGCCATGGACCTAGGTCTCTCCGATAACGATGATGCGCGATAGCTTAACAGGAACGGAAATTTTGTGTGTACGTGCATACAATAACTATAGTTTGTGGACATTAATAGTGTTAGCGTCTGGTCCAAGCCTTAGGCTTTTGGTGAAGTAGTTCTGCTGCACGAGTATCAGCACGATCTCTTGCAGCTGACTGCGACTCTTGTCGAACCCGATCCAGTTTTGCTCGAGGTCGACATTCCACGCGACGCGCTTCATCCGGTGTTGAGATTTAGGTCTGGACATCACGCTGATATGGCCAACGGCACAATGTTGCAGCACGTCGGCTCCTCTTGTAGCTCCACTGTCTTGCAAAGCTTAGGGTCCAGCGCCATCACGTTACTGACCTTGGGATTCAGGTGCAGAGCCATTTCCTCGCGAATCTGGGGCTTTAGCATCTCATGGACCTATGTCTCAGCTGCCGTTTTGGCTATTACCACCACTTCTCGAAGCCTCTTTTCGACGTGGTCAATGAGAGCTTCGCTCTCCTGCTCATGGCAAATGTGTGTTGATCTCTCGTGCTGGACGAAATACCTCACCAATGCAACGACCCGTGCTTCAGATCGAGTGACTGAATCCTGGTATTCTTCACGACGCTTGTTCAGCTCACTTTGCACGAGCGGGCGCGCGTTATCCCCCCGCGCGATGAATGGCGACTTGGAACTGATCCTCGACAAAACAGTAGATGCCTTGGCGCAAATTCTGGATGCACTGGTCAGTCCGTGTGTAGACCTCCTGCTCGATGTGTTGTAGAGCGATGTACATGCGCTGCTCCACGAGTTGATTCAGTGAAACTTGTTCGACAAGATGGGCCTCTGCAAAGGATCTGGCTTCGTCTTGGACCCCCTGTTGCAACAGCTGAAGTACATTCGCGATACTGGCATCGACGCGGAGCTCTAGCGTTGATGGACCACCGTAGACCTGCTAAATGGCGAGAATAAGCGAGCTACTTCGTGCTTCTGCTTCCTCTCGCGCAGCCTCAACGCGTTGCTCGACGAAGCGTTACTGCTCTATCTCGTAGTCGGACTGCCACTTGTGAAGCCGAACCTGGCTCTGCAATTATATTTGCCTGGGCCGACACGTGGGCAAGTGCCCTCTCAAGGCTCTCACCGTCGACGCGGTAGTGCTCCAGCAGCTCGATGATTGGGAGATCGTCCATCGTGGTGAACGGTGTGTTGAAGTTGTTAACATACTGAATGTCCAGGCTAAATCGCTAGAGACCAAAATATATTTGGCCAATTAAATTTGAGCACATGAGCCAACGAGAGTCATTGCTTTATAGAACGAGCCTGTCGGATATATCCGTCGTTGTTTGTATAGATTGCATAGTTTCTTCAAAATCCAGCATTTATTATTGGCTCAAACTAGAAAGCGTATGCAGAAATCCCAAAAGTGGTTGACCTTGTGCTGCGTTAGCTTGGTAAATACAAGGATAAGGATGCTGCAGCCCATTTTTTGCATAGCCAGGTGATATGATTCTAGGTTATAGTCCAGAATATTCATGAGCTTTAATTTAATTGCTAATTTATATGAGAATGGGCCTAAGGTCCATTCCCAACCGAGCGCATTTGACCACAGCGCAGTGCACGAATTCACACGGCTTTTCACATTGCGGTCATTTCGGTTGGGAACAGATTCATGCGTCCAAATAAACATATGGCAGAGTAACGGATGCTGATTAGCCCAAGCATTCCCAGTTGTTGAAGCGAAGCAGAGATAACAGTACTTTATCCAATGTATTCCTCAGTGTTCTGCCACACGCAGGGTTGGCTCAAGACTAGGACAGGTCTGATGGAAGCTTGATACTTGAGGGGAAAGCGGGCGAAAAAAGAAAAAAAAGAGAACGCCAAAAAGACCAAGAAACAGAAAACGTATTACCTGCACTTCCTTACGAGGTGTGGACTATAGATCAAATATGAAAGGAGTGTACTCGTAGAAAGCTGCGTGTTCCATATAAACCGATCAACGTACAACGAATTGAGACGTTGAGGCATCATGATGCAGCTAAGAAGGCATACGCGGCTAAACTCATTGGCGATAATATGGAGGAAATCGTCGTGACGAATGGGGCGGTACGAAGCAAGCATTGTAAGTTTACTGAATGTACTCTTCAGTGGTGATTTCGCCGAGCGTTTTAGTTGGACGGGTCCGTGTATGTTTGGTGCATTCCCCTCATCAGTCATTTCACTGATAACTATCGCCACCAACGGTACAATCACCGGTATAAACTCTTTTTCGACTTGACGTTGCTGCATCGGCTGAAACCAAGCTGAAGTCGAACGAAAACGTGGAAGTGACCTTTGGCTTGGATCGAATTGCAGCGGAACTTTCCATTAACTGTTCCTCGCTAATGTTGAAGATGAAAGTAATGCAGTAGAAACAAAAAATAAATTATGTCACACGTATGATAATGGTACGATTTGTCGTGATGCGTAGATACGTTTGACACCGCTATTTTCTTCATAATATCAAATATTGTTGTTAGAGCGCATGATGACAAGCGTTCATTAAACTGACAGAGGTACGAACGGCAGTATAAAAAGTGTAGAACATAAAACAACTGCAAAAACCTATAGTAATGATGACGGCGATACGCAGATATCACCACTTTTTGACGTCGCAGAATCGGCCTTATTTTAGGTTTTTGACGTCGCAGCGACAACGTATCGCGCTATCGCACTTCATTGTTTTTGGCACCAGTCTTGGCCAAAATGCCCAAGATAACGGTATATTGGGGGTATCAAAGAGCTTCGTCATCGGTCAAAAATCAAACTTCCCACAAGAAAAGTCGGGATTTTTATTTCTTATTTTTCTTTTGCAATTGGACCCATCGGTGAATATAGAATGAACACACACCTTCAAAGTAGCCAATCAGCGATCGCCTGTTATATCTCTGCGAATACAGCTCTGCTGCTGATAACATTTTACATGTGTATTTTTTACACCATCGAAACCATTGATAACACATTAACATATGTTTTCTAATCTTTTTATGGCCAATCAACGTCGATTACTAGCGTGTACCACAATAAAAACAATATCGGAATAGACAACATGTGCGCGACAGATAGGCGACGACCTGGCGAGTATTTATTCTACTTCACGGCGCATTACTACTTAGATTATAAGCAATCAACGCTTAGAAATGTTCTTTAGTGAATACAAGTCAATTTAATTAAAACACGCGTAATAGTATGCGCACTACCAAACAATACAGGTACACACGTTTCCGTGATACACACCAGGTAGATGCTCGCGACATGGACCGATTGTGCACACAAAAGCCCTAACCTATATAAACTTATAGTCGGTGCGTGTGTAGAAAGTCGCAATATGTGTAGTTTGTGTAGTACACACCGCCCGCCACCGATAGTAATGATGACGGCGATAGGTCATCGTTACATAAACTGGGCAAATGGTTTTTGAGGGTAGGGGACTTGCAACTGCTTCAAGAAGCTCAGTGTACAGAACATTCTCAAGCAATTTTACCTACATTCTGTTCGTACGGTATTTACAGCTGCATAGCCGGAAACGCGAAATAAAAAAGAGCAACACTCCGGTTGCGGCAGTGCTGAAGCAGAGGCGCAAGTGGCCTATATTTATGATCTCGGCGATAGATATCTATCGCCAGGGTTTTCGGGCGCATTTCCACCCTTAGTTTAGGCATCGCGGGTCCACTTTTCCCTCTATCGAAGGGTCCAGAAAACCCAAACTTAATATTCGGTACCTCTGGAAATGAACTTTGGGCGTTTCCGCGCCCTGGTCCGATGCAAGCATACACACATTTCGGCCTGTAGCGAAGCCAAAAGTCGTTGTTTTCAAAAAAAAAAAAAAAAGACACACATCAGTGATTTGTATGTAGCATGCGTGTAGCAGTCTAATGTGTATAAAAAGGACATTTGTGCATGGCCATTTATCGATAGCCATATCTCACCACATCGTGCTCTGGTGGACCTGAAATTTTGCAAGGGTGCACTTTTGGCCGCATTGCCTTTATTCGAGAGTATATACATCTGTTTTAGCATCACATTATAGCCAATCAGAGATCTTTATAACTCAGAATGCTGGTAAAGCCTACCTTACGAGTGAAACGATGTATGCGCCTATATGCGACGAAGTGACAAGTGTCTATATGGTTGTACGATGACACCACCATATGGAAAGTGACCAATGAGCATGCAGATGTGTACTATACTGGATTCAAGGGAATAGTAGCTCGCCACGTGCTCCCATCTTCTTGCTCGCGCCTGGGTGTCGATCCACAATCTTTACATAGACGGTACGACGGTTTGTTGCGGTTAGGGGACCTGCCACCAGTACCAATCGATCCGCCTCGATCTGTAGATGTGTTTTGCACTGCGAGTTGCTCGCTAACGCCAACTTTTGAGCCCACAGCGCCGTCTCGAAGGTACACAAGCGCCGCTCGGACGCCGCTCCGCTCGGATGCTATATATATGATCTCGGCGATAGATATCTATCGCCAGGGTTTTCGGGCGCATTTCCGCCCCTTAGTTTAGGCATCGCGGGTCCACTTTTCCCTCTATCGAAGGGTCCAGAAAACCCAAACTTAATATTCGGTACCTCTGGAAATGAACTTTGGGCGTTTCCGCGCCCTGGTCCGATGCAAGCATACACACATTTCGGCCTGTAGCGAAGCCAAAAGTCGTTGTTTTCAAAAAAAAAAAAAAAAGACACACATCAGTGATTTGTATGTAGCATGCGTGTAGCAGTCTACTGTGTATAAAAAGGACATTTGTGCATGGCCATTTATCGATAGCCATATCTCACCACATCGTGCTCTGGTGGACCTGAAATTTTGCAAGGGTGCACTTTTGGCCGCATTGCCTTTATTCGAGAGTATATACATCTGTTTTAGCATCACATTATAGCCAATCAGAGATCTTTATAACTCAGAATGCTGGTAAAGCCTACCTTACGAGTGAAACGATGTATGCGCCTATATGCGACGAAGTGACAAGTGTCTATATGGTTGTACGATGACACCACCATATGGAAAGTGACCAATGAGCATGCAGATGTGTACTATACTGGATTCAAGGGAATAGTAGCTCGCCACGTGCTCCCATCTTCTTGCTCGCGCCTGGGTGTCGATCCACAATCTTTACATAGACGGTACGACGGTTTGTTGCGGTTAGGGGACCTGCCACCAGTACCAATCCGATCCGCCTCGATCTGTAGATGTGTTTTGCACTGCGAGTTGCTCGCTAACGCCAACTTTTGAGCCCACAGCGCCGTCTCGAAGGTACACAAGCGCCGCTCGGACGCCGCTCCGCTCGGATGCTATATATATGATCTCGGCGATAGATATCTATCGCCAGGGTTTTCGGGCGCATTTCCGCCCCTTAGTTTAGGCATCGCGGGTCCACTTTTCCCTCTATCGAAGGGTCCAGAAAACCCAAACTTAATATTCGGTACCTCTGGAAATGAACTTTGGGCGTTTCCGCGCCCTGGTCCGATGCAAGCATACACACATTTCGGCCTGTAGCGAAGCCAAAAGTCGTTGTTTTCAAAAAAAAAAAAAAAAGACACACATCAGTGATTTGTATGTAGCATGCGTGTAGCAGTCTACTGTGTATAAAAAGGACATTTGTGCATGGCCATTTATCGATAGCCATATCTCACCACATCGTGCTCTGGTGGACCTGAAATTTTGCAAGGGTGCACTTTTGGCCGCATTGCCTTTATTCGAGAGTATATACATCTGTTTTAGCATCACATTATAGCCAATCAGAGATCTTTATAACTCAGAATGCTGGTAAAGCCTACCTTACGAGTGAAACGATGTATGCGCCTATATGCGACGAAGTGACAAGTGTCTATATGGTTGTACGATGACACCACCATATGGAAAGTGACCAATGAGCATGCAGATGTGTACTATACTGGATTCAAGGGAATAGTAGCTCGCCACGTGCTCCCATCTTCTTGCTCGCGCCTGGGTGTCGATCCACAATCTTTACATAGACGGTACGACGGTTTGTTGCGGTTAGGGGACCTGCCACCAGTACCAATCGATCCGCCTCGATCTGTAGATGTGTTTTGCACTGCGAGTTGCTCGCTAACGCCAACTTTTGAGCCCACAGCGCCGTCTCGAAGGTACACAAGCGCCGCTCGGACGCCGCTCCGCTCGGATGCTATATATATGATCTCGGCGATAGATATCTATCGCCAGGGTTTTCGGGCGCATTTCCGCCCCTTAGTTTAGGCATCGCGGGTCCACTTTTCCCTCTATCGAAGGGTCCAGAAAACCCAAACTTAATATTCGGTACCTCTGGAAATGAACTTTGGGCGTTTCCGCGCCCTGGTCCGATGCAAGCATACACACATTTCGGCCTGTAGCGAAGCCAAAAGTCGTTGTTTTCAAAAAAAAAAAAAAAAGACACACATCAGTGATTTGTATGTAGCATGCGTGTAGCAGTCTACTGTGTATAAAAAGGACATTTGTGCATGGCCATTTATCGATAGCCATATCTCACCACATCGTGCTCTGGTGGACCTGAAATTTTGCAAGGGTGCACTTTTGGCCGCATTGCCTTTATTCGAGAGTATATACATCTGTTTTAGCATCACATTATAGCCAATCAGAGATCTTTATAACTCAGAATGCTGGTAAAGCCTACCTTACGAGTGAAACGATGTATGCGCCTATATGCGACGAAGTGACAAGTGTCTATATGGTTGTACGATGACACCACCATATGGAAAGTGACCAATGGGCATGCAGATGTGTACTATACTGGATTCAAGGGAATAGTAGCTCGCCACGTGCTCCCATCTTCTTGCTCGCGCCTGGGTGTCGATCCACAATCTTTACATAGACGGTACGACGGTTTGTTGCGGTTAGGGGACCTGCCACCAGTACCAATCGATCCGCCTCGATCTGTAGATGTGTTTTGCACTGCGAGTTGCTCGCTAACGCCAACTTTTGAGCCCACAGCGCCGTCTCGAAGGTACACAAGCGCCGCTCGGACGCCGCTCCGCTCGGATGCTATATATATGATCTCGGCGATAGATATCTATCGCCAGGGTTTTCGGGCGCATTTCCGCCCCTTAGTTTAGGCATCGCGGGTCCACTTTTCCCTCTATCGAAGGGTCCAGAAAACCCAAACTTAATATTCGGTACCTCTGGAAATGAACTTTGGGCGTTTCCGCGCCCTGGTCCGATGCAAGCATACACACATTTCGGCCTGTAGCGAAGCCAAAAGTCGTTGTTTTCAAAAAAAAAAAAAAAGACACACATCAGTGATTTGTATGTAGCATGCGTGTAGCAGTCTACTGTGTATAAAAAGGACATTTGTGCATGGCCATTTATCGATAGCCATATCTCACCACATCGTGCTCTGGTGGACCTGAAATTTTGCAAGGGTGCACTTTTGGCCGCATTGCCTTTATTCGAGAGTATATACATCTGTTTTAGCATCACATTATAGCCAATCAGAGATCTTTATAACTCAGAATGCTGGTAAAGCCTACCTTACGAGTGAAACGATGTATGCGCCTATATGCGACGAAGTGACAAGTGTCTATATGGTTGTACGATGACACCACCATATGGAAAGTGACCAATGGGCATGCAGATGTGTACTATACTGGATTCAAGGGAATAGTAGCTCGCCACGTGCTCCCATCTTCTTGCTCGCGCCTGGGTGTCGATCCACAATCTTTACATAGACGGTACGACGGTTTGTTGCGGTTAGGGGACCTGCCACCAGTACCAATCGATCCGCCTCGATCTGTAGATGTGTTTTGCACTGCGAGTTGCTCGCTAACGCCAACTTTTGAGCCCACAGCGCCGTCTCGAAGGTACACAAGCGCCGCTCGGACGCCGCTCCGCTCGGATGCTATATATATGATCTCGGCGATAGATATCTATCGCCAGGGTTTTCGGGCGCATTTCCGCCCCTTAGTTTAGGCATCGCGGGTCCACTTTTCCCTCTATCGAAGGGTCCAGAAAACCCAAACTTAATATTCGGTACCTCTGGAAATGAACTTTGGGCGTTTCCGCGCCCTGGTCCGATGCAAGCATACACACATTTCGGCCTGTAGCGAAGCCAAAAGTCGTTGTTTTCAAAAAAAAAAAAAAAAAGACACACATCAGTGATTTGTATGTAGCATGCGTGTAGCAGTCTACTGTGTATAAAAAGGACATTTGTGCATGGCCATTTATCGATAGCCATATCTCACCACATCGTGCTCTGGTGGACCTGAAATTTTGCAAGGGTGCACTTTTGGCCGCATTGCCTTTATTCGAGAGTATATACATCTGTTTTAGCATCACATTATAGCCAATCAGAGATCTTTATAACTCAGAATGCTGGTAAAGCCTACCTTACGAGTGAAACGATGTATGCGCCTATATGCGACGAAGTGACAAGTGTCTATATGGTTGTACGATGACACCACCATATGGAAAGTGACCAATGGGCATGCAGATGTGTACTATACTGGATTCAAGGGAATAGTAGCTCGCCACGTGCTCCCATCTTCTTGCTCGCGCCTGGGTGTCGATCCACAATCTTTACATAGACGGTACGACGGTTTGTTGCGGTTAGGGGACCTGCCACCAGTACCAATCGATCCGCCTCGATCTGTAGATGTGTTTTGCACTGCGAGTTGCTCGCTAACGCCAACTTTTGAGCCCACAGCGCCGTCTCGAAGGTACACAAGCGCCGCTCGGACGCCGCTCCGCTCGGATGCTATATATATGATCTCGGCGATAGATATCTATCGCCAGGGTTTTCGGGCGCATTTCCGCCCCTTAGTTTAGGCATCGCGGGTCCACTTTTCCCTCTATCGAAGGGTCCAGAAAACCCAAACTTAATATTCGGTACCTCTGGAAATGAACTTTGGGCGTTTCCGCGCCCTGGTCCGATGCAAGCATACACACATTTCGGCCTGTAGCGAAGCCAAAAGTCGTTGTTTTCAAAAAAAAAAAAAAAAAGACACACATCAGTGATTTGTATGTAGCATGCGTGTAGCAGTCTACTGTGTATAAAAAGGACATTTGTGCATGGCCATTTATCGATAGCCATATCTCACCACATCGTGCTCTGGTGGACCTGAAATTTTGCAAGGGTGCACTTTTGGCCGCATTGCCTTTATTCGAGAGTATATACATCTGTTTTAGCATCACATTATAGCCAATCAGAGATCTTTATAACTCAGAATGCTGGTAAAGCCTACCTTACGAGTGAAACGATGTATGCGCCTATATGCGACGAAGTGACAAGTGTCTATATGGTTGTACGATGACACCACCATATGGAAAGTGACCAATGGGCATGCAGATGTGTACTATACTGGATTCAAGGGAATAGTAGCTCGCCACGTGCTCCCATCTTCTTGCTCGCGCCTGGGTGTCGATCCACAATCTTTACATAGACGGTACGACGGTTTGTTGCGGTTAGGGGACCTGCCACCAGTACCAATCGATCCGCCTCGATCTGTAGATGTGTTTTGCACTGCGAGTTGCTCGCTAACGCCAACTTTTGAGCCCACAGCGCCGTCTCGAAGGTACACAAGCGCCGCTCGGACGCCGCTCCGCTCGGATGCTATATATATGATCTCGGCGATAGATATCTATCGCCAGGGTTTTCGGGCGCATTTCCGCCCCTTAGTTTAGGCATCGCGGGTCCACTTTTCCCTCTATCGAAGGGTCCAGAAAACCCAAACTTAATATTCGGTACCTCTGGAAATGAACTTTGGGCGTTTCCGCGCCCTGGTCCGATGCAAGCATACACACATTTCGGCCTGTAGCGAAGCCAAAAGTCGTTGTTTTCAAAAAAAAAAAAAAAAAGACACACATCAGTGATTTGTATGTAGCATGCGTGTAGCAGTCTACTGTGTATAAAAAGGACATTTGTGCATGGCCATTTATCGATAGCCATATCTCACCACATCGTGCTCTGGTGGACCTGAAATTTTGCAAGGGTGCACTTTTGGCCGCATTGCCTTTATTCGAGAGTATATACATCTGTTTTAGCATCACATTATAGCCAATCAGAGATCTTTATAACTCAGAATGCTGGTAAAGCCTACCTTACGAGTGAAACGATGTATGCGCCTATATGCGACGAAGTGACAAGTGTCTATATGGTTGTACGATGACACCACCATATGGAAAGTGACCAATGGGCATGCAGATGTGTACTATACTGGATTCAAGGGAATAGTAGCTCGCCACGTGCTCCCATCTTCTTGCTCGCGCCTGGGTGTCGATCCACAATCTTTACATAGACGGTACGACGGTTTGTTGCGGTTAGGGGACCTGCCACCAGTACCAATCGATCCGCCTCGATCTGTAGATGTGTTTTGCACTGCGGGTTGCTCGCTAACGCCAACTTTTGAGCCCACAGCGCCGTCTCGAAGGTACACAAGCGCCGCTCGCTCGGACGCCGCTCCGCTCGGATGCTATATATATGATCTCGGCGATAGATATCTATCGCCAGGGTTTTCGGGCGCATTTCCGCCCCTTAGTTTAGGCATCGCGGGTCCACTTTTCCCTCTATCGAAGGGTCCAGAAAACCCAAACTTAATATTCGGTACCTCTGGAAATGAACTTTGGGCGTTTCCGCGCCCTGGTCCGATGCAAGCATACACACATTTCGGCCTGTAGCGAAGCCAAAAGTCGTTGTTTTCAAAAAAAAAAAAAAAAGACACACATCAGTGATTTGTATGTAGCATGCGTGTAGCAGTCTACTGTGTATAAAAAGGACATTTGTGCATGGCCATTTATCGATAGCCATATCTCACCACATCGTGCTCTGGTGGACCTGAAATTTTGCAAGGGTGCACTTTTGGCCGCATTGCCTTTATTCGAGAGTATATACATCTGTTTTAGCATCACATTATAGCCAATCAGAGATCTTTATAACTCAGAATGCTGGTAAAGCCTACCTTACGAGTGAAACGATGTATGCGCCTATATGCGACGAAGTGACAAGTGTCTATATGGTTGTACGATGACACCACCATATGGAAAGTGACCAATGGGCATGCAGATGTGTACTATACTGGATTCAAGGGAATAGTAGCTCGCCACGTGCTCCCATCTTCTTGCTCGCGCCTGGGTGTCGATCCACAATCTTTACATAGACGGTACGACGGTTTGTTGCGGTTAGGGGACCTGCCACCAGTACCAATCGATCCGCCTCGATCTGTAGATGTGTTTTGCACTGCGAGTTGCTCGCTAACGCCAACTTTTGAGCCCACAGCGCCGTCTCGAAGGTACACAAGCGCCGCTCGGACGCCGCTCCGCTCGGATGCTATATATATGATCTCGGCGATAGATATCTATCGCCAGGGTTTTCGGGCGCATTTCCGCCCCTTAGTTTAGGCATCGCGGGTCCACTTTTCCCTCTATCGAAGGGTCCAGAAAACCCAAACTTAATATTCGGTACCTCTGGAAATGAACTTTGGGCGTTTCCGCGCCCTGGTCCGATGCAAGCATACACACATTTCGGCCTGTAGCGAAGCCAAAAGTCGTTGTTTTCAAAAAAAAAAAAAAAAAGACACACATCAGTGATTTGTATGTAGCATGCGTGTAGCAGTCTACTGTGTATAAAAAGGACATTTGTGCATGGCCATTTATCGATAGCCATATCTCACCACATCGTGCTCTGGTGGACCTGAAATTTTGCAAGGGTGCACTTTTGGCCGCATTGCCTTTATTCGAGAGTATATACATCTGTTTTAGCATCACATTATAGCCAATCAGAGATCTTTATAACTCAGAATGCTGGTAAAGCCTACCTTACGAGTGAAACGATGTATGCGCCTATATGCGACGAAGTGACAAGTGTCTATATGGTTGTACGATGACACCACCATATGGAAAGTGACCAATGGGCATGCAGATGTGTACTATACTGGATTCAAGGGAATAGTAGCTCGCCACGTGCTCCCATCTTCTTGCTCGCGCCTGGGTGTCGATCCACAATCTTTACATAGACGGTACGACGGTTTGTTGCGGTTAGGGGACCTGCCACCAGTACCAATCGATCCGCCTCGATCTGTAGATGTGTTTTGCACTGCGAGTTGCTCGCTAACGCCAACTTTTGAGCCCACAGCGCCGTCTCGAAGGTACACAAGCGCCGCTCGGACGCCGCTCCGCTCGGATGCTATATATATGATCTCGGCGATAGATATCTATCGCCAGGGTTTTCGGGCGCATTTCCGCCCCTTAGTTTAGGCATCGCGGGTCCACTTTTCCCTCTATCGAAGGGTCCAGAAAACCCAAACTTAATATTCGGTACCTCTGGAAATGAACTTTGGGCGTTTCCGCGCCCTGGTCCGATGCAAGCATACACACATTTCGGCCTGTAGCGAAGCCAAAAGTCGTTGTTTTCAAAAAAAAAAAAAAAAAAAGACACACATCAGTGATTTGTATGTAGCATGCGTGTAGCAGTCTACTGTGTATAAAAAGGACATTTGTGCATGGCCATTTATCGATAGCCATATCTCACCACATCGTGCTCTGGTGGACCTGAAATTTTGCAAGGGTGCACTTTTGGCCGCATTGCCTTTATTCGAGAGTATATACATCTGTTTTAGCATCACATTATAGCCAATCAGAGATCTTTATAACTCAGAATGCTGGTAAAGCCTACCTTACGAGTGAAACGATGTATGCGCCTATATGCGACGAAGTGACAAGTGTCTATATGGTTGTACGATGACACCACCATATGGAAAGTGACCAATGGGCATGCAGATGTGTACTATACTGGATTCAAGGGAATAGTAGCTCGCCACGTGCTCCCATCTTCTTGCTCGCGCCTGGGTGTCGATCCACAATCTTTACATAGACGGTACGACGGTTTGTTGCGGTTAGGGGACCTGCCACCAGTACCAATCGATCCGCCTCGATCTGTAGATGTGTTTTGCACTGCGAGTTGCTCCTAACGCCAACTTTTGAGCCCACAGCGCCGTCTCGAAGGTACACAAGCGCCGCTCGGACGCCGCTCCGCTCGGATGCTATATATATGATCTCGGCGATAGATATCTATCGCCAGGGTTTTCGGGCGCATTTCCGCCCCTTAGTTTAGGCATCGCGGGTCCACTTTTCCCTCTATCGAAGGGTCCAGAAAACCCAAACTTAATATTCGGTACCTCTGGAAATGAACTTTGGGCGTTTCCGCGCCCTGGTCCGATGCAAGCATACACAC
The DNA here is from genome assembly GCA_031305395.1 of Phytophthora citrophthora. NCBI lineage: Eukaryota > Oomycota > Peronosporomycetes > Peronosporales > Peronosporaceae > Phytophthora > Phytophthora citrophthora. The sequence goes on from JASMQC010000094.1 coordinate 16,582, forward strand.
ATTTCGGCCTGTAGCGAAGCCAAAAGTCGTTGTTTTCAAAAAAAAAAAAAAAAAGACACACATCAGTGATTTGTATGTAGCATGCGTGTAGCAGTCTACTGTGTATAAAAAGGACATTTGTGCATGGCCATTTATCGATAGCCATATCTCACCACATCGTGCTCTGGTGGACCTGAAATTTTGCAAGGGTGCACTTTTGGCCGCATTGCCTTTATTCGAGAGTATATACATCTGTTTTAGCATCACATTATAGCCAATCAGAGATCTTTATAACTCAGAATGCTGGTAAAGCCTACCTTACGAGTGAAACGATGTATGCGCCTATATGCGACGAAGTGACAAGTGTCTATATGGTTGTACGATGACACCACCATATGGAAAGTGACCAATGGGCATGCAGATGTGTACTATACTGGATTCAAGGGAATAGTAGCTCGCCACGTGCTCCCATCTTCTTGCTCGCGCCTGGGTGTCGATCCACAATCTTTACATAGACGGTACGACGGTTTGTTGCGGTTAGGGGACCTGCCACCAGTACCAATCGATCCGCCTCGATCTGTAGATGTGTTTTGCACTGCGGGTTGCTCGCTAACGCCAACTTTTGAGCCCACAGCGCCGTCTCGAAGGTACACAAGCGCCGCTCGGACGCCGCTCCGCTCGGATGCTATATATATGATCTCGGCGATAGATATCTATCGCCAGGGTTTTCGGGCGCATTTCCGCCCCTTAGTTTAGGCATCGCGGGTCCACTTTTCCCTCTATCGAAGGGTCCAGAAAACCCAAACTTAATATTCGGTACCTCTGGAAATGAACTTTGGGCGTTTCCGCGCCCTGGTCCGATGCAAGCATACACACATTTCGGCCTGTAGCGAAGCCAAAAGTCGTTGTTTTCAAAAAAAAAAAAAAAAAAGACACACATCAGTGATTTGTATGTAGCATGCGTGTAGCAGTCTACTGTGTATAAAAAGGACATTTGTGCATGGCCATTTATCGATAGCCATATCTCACCACATCGTGCTCTGGTGGACCTGAAATTTTGCAAGGGTGCACTTTTGGCCGCATTGCCTTTATTCGAGAGTATATACATCTGTTTTAGCATCACATTATAGCCAATCAGAGATCTTTATAACTCAGAATGCTGGTAAAGCCTACCTTACGAGTGAAACGATGTATGCGCCTATATGCGACGAAGTGACAAGTGTCTATATGGTTGTACGATGACACCACCATATGGAAAGTGACCAATGGGCATGCAGATGTGTACTATACTGGATTCAAGGGAATAGTAGCTCGCCACGTGCTCCCATCTTCTTGCTCGCGCCTGGGTGTCGATCCACAATCTTTACATAGACGGTACGACGGTTTGTTGCGGTTAGGGGACCTGCCACCAGTACCAATCGATCCGCCTCGATCTGTAGATGTGTTTTGCACTGCGAGTTGCTCGCTAACGCCAACTTTTGAGCCCACAGCGCCGTCTCGAAGGTACACAAGCGCCGCTCGGACGCCGCTCCGCTCGGATGCTATATATATGATCTCGGCGATAGATATCTATCGCCAGGGTTTTCGGGCGCATTTCCGCCCCTTAGTTTAGGCATCGCGGGTCCACTTTTCCCTCTATCGAAGGGTCCAGAAAACCCAAACTTAATATTCGGTACCTCTGGAAATGAACTTTGGGCGTTTCCGCGCCCTGGTCCGATGCAAGCATACACACATTTCGGCCTGTAGCGAAGCCAAAAGTCGTTGTTTTCAAAAAAAAAAAAAAGACACACATCAGTGATTTGTATGTAGCATGCGTGTAGCAGTCTACTGTGTATAAAAAGGACATTTGTGCATGGCCATTTATCGATAGCCATATCTCACCACATCGTGCTCTGGTGGACCTGAAATTTTGCAAGGGTGCACTTTTGGCCGCATTGCCTTTATTCGAGAGTATATACATCTGTTTTAGCATCACATTATAGCCAATCAGAGATCTTTATAACTCAGAATGCTGGTAAAGCCTACCTTACGAGTGAAACGATGTATGCGCCTATATGCGACGAAGTGACAAGTGTCTATATGGTTGTACGATGACACCACCATATGGAAAGTGACCAATGGGCATGCAGATGTGTACTATACTGGATTCAAGGGAATAGTAGCTCGCCACGTGCTCCCATCTTCTTGCTCGCGCCTGGGTGTCGATCCACAATCTTTACATAGACGGTACGACGGTTTGTTGCGGTTAGGGGACCTGCCACCAGTACCAATCGATCCGCCTCGATCTGTAGATGTGTTTTGCACTGCGGGTTGCTCGCTAACGCCAACTTTTGAGCCCACAGCGCCGTCTCGAAGGTACACAAGCGCCGCTCGGACGCCGCTCCGCTCGGATGCTATATATATGATCTCGGCGATAGATATCTATCGCCAGGGTTTTCGGGCGCATTTCCGCCCCTTAGTTTAGGCATCGCGGGTCCACTTTTCCCTCTATCGAAGGGTCCAGAAAACCCAAACTTAATATTCGGTACCTCTGGAAATGAACTTTGGGCGTTTCCGCGCCCTGGTCCGATGCAAGCATACACACATTTCGGCCTGTAGCGAAGCCAAAAGTCGTTGTTTTCAAAAAAAAAAAAAAAAAGACACACATCAGTGATTTGTATGTAGCATGCGTGTAGCAGTCTACTGTGTATAAAAAGGACATTTGTGCATGGCCATTTATCGATAGCCATATCTCACCACATCGTGCTCTGGTGGACCTGAAATTTTGCAAGGGTGCACTTTTGGCCGCATTGCCTTTATTCGAGAGTATATACATCTGTTTTAGCATCACATTATAGCCAATCAGAGATCTTTATAACTCAGAATGCTGGTAAAGCCTACCTTACGAGTGAAACGATGTATGCGCCTATATGCGACGAAGTGACAAGTGTCTATATGGTTGTACGATGACACCACCATATGGAAAGTGACCAATGGGCATGCAGATGTGTACTATACTGGATTCAAGGGAATAGTAGCTCGCCACGTGCTCCCATCTTCTTGCTCGCGCCTGGGTGTCGATCCACAATCTTTACATAGACGGTACGACGGTTTGTTGCGGTTAGGGGACCTGCCACCAGTACCAATCGATCCGCCTCGATCTGTAGATGTGTTTTGCACTGCGGGTTGCTCGCTAACGCCAACTTTTGAGCCCACAGCGCCGTCTCGAAGGTACACAAGCGCCGCTCGGACGCCGCTCCGCTCGGATGCTATATATATGATCTCGGCGATAGATATCTATCGCCAGGGTTTTCGGGCGCATTTCCGCCCCTTAGTTTAGGCATCGCGGGTCCACTTTTCCCTCTATCGAAGGGTCCAGAAAACCCAAACTTAATATTCGGTACCTCTGGAAATGAACTTTGGGCGTTTCCGCGCCCTGGTCCGATGCAAGCATACACACATTTCGGCCTGTAGCGAAGCCAAAAGTCGTTGTTTTCAAAAAAAAAAAAAAAAAAGACACACATCAGTGATTTGTATGTAGCATGCGTGTAGCAGTCTACTGTGTATAAAAAGGACATTTGTGCATGGCCATTTATCGATAGCCATATCTCACCACATCGTGCTCTGGTGGACCTGAAATTTTGCAAGGGTGCACTTTTGGCCGCATTGCCTTTATTCGAGAGTATATACATCTGTTTTAGCATCACATTATAGCCAATCAGAGATCTTTATAACTCAGAATGCTGGTAAAGCCTACCTTACGAGTGAAACGATGTATGCGCCTATATGCGACGAAGTGACAAGTGTCTATATGGTTGTACGATGACACCACCATATGGAAAGTGACCAATGGGCATGCAGATGTGTACTATACTGGATTCAAGGGAATAGTAGCTCGCCACGTGCTCCCATCTTCTTGCTCGCGCCTGGGTGTCGATCCACAATCTTTACATAGACGGTACGACGGTTTGTTGCGGTTAGGGGACCTGCCACCAGTACCAATCGATCCGCCTCGATCTGTAGATGTGTTTTGCACTGCGGGTTGCTCGCTAACGCCAACTTTTGAGCCCACAGCGCCGTCTCGAAGGTACACAAGCGCCGCTCGGACGCCGCTCCGCTCGGATGCTATATATATGATCTCGGCGATAGATATCTATCGCCAGGGTTTTCGGGCGCATTTCCGCCCCTTAGTTTAGGCATCGCGGGTCCACTTTTCCCTCTATCGAAGGGTCCAGAAAACCCAAACTTAATATTCGGTACCTCTGGAAATGAACTTTGGGCGTTTCCGCGCCCTGGTCCGATGCAAGCATACACACATTTCGGCCTGTAGCGAAGCCAAAAGTCGTTGTTTTCAAAAAAAAAAAAAAAAAGACACACATCAGTGATTTGTATGTAGCATGCGTGTAGCAGTCTACTGTGTATAAAAAGGACATTTGTGCATGGCCATTTATCGATAGCCATATCTCACCACATCGTGCTCTGGTGGACCTGAAATTTTGCAAGGGTGCACTTTTGGCCGCATTGCCTTTATTCGAGAGTATATACATCTGTTTTAGCATCACATTATAGCCAATCAGAGATCTTTATAACTCAGAATGCTGGTAAAGCCTACCTTACGAGTGAAACGATGTATGCGCCTATATGCGACGAAGTGACAAGTGTCTATATGGTTGTACGATGACACCACCATATGGAAAGTGACCAATGGGCATGCAGATGTGTACTATACTGGATTCAAGGGAATAGTAGCTCGCCACGTGCTCCCATCTTCTTGCTCGCGCCTGGGTGTCGATCCACAATCTTTACATAGACGGTACGACGGTTTGTTGCGGTTAGGGGACCTGCCACCAGTACCAATCGATCCGCCTCGATCTGTAGATGTGTTTTGCACTGCGGGTTGCTCGCTAACGCCAACTTTTGAGCCCACAGCGCCGTCTCGAAGGTACACAAGCGCCGCTCGGACGCCGCTCCGCTCGGATGCTATATATATGATCTCGGCGATAGATATCTATCGCCAGGGTTTTCGGGCGCATTTCCGCCCCTTAGTTTAGGCATCGCGGGTCCACTTTTCCCTCTATCGAAGGGTCCAGAAAACCCAAACTTAATATTCGGTACCTCTGGAAATGAACTTTGGGCGTTTCCGCGCCCTGGTCCGATGCAAGCATACACACATTTCGGCCTGTAGCGAAGCCAAAAGTCGTTGTTTTCAAAAAAAAAAAAAAAAGACACACATCAGTGATTTGTATGTAGCATGCGTGTAGCAGTCTACTGTGTATAAAAAGGACATTTGTGCATGGCCATTTATCGATAGCCATATCTCACCACATCGTGCTCTGGTGGACCTGAAATTTTGCAAGGGTGCACTTTTGGCCGCATTGCCTTTATTCGAGAGTATATACATCTGTTTTAGCATCACATTATAGCCAATCAGAGATCTTTATAACTCAGAATGCTGGTAAAGCCTACCTTACGAGTGAAACGATGTATGCGCCTATATGCGACGAAGTGACAAGTGTCTATATGGTTGTACGATGACACCACCATATGGAAAGTGACCAATGGGCATGCAGATGTGTACTATACTGGATTCAAGGGAATAGTAGCTCGCCACGTGCTCCCATCTTCTTGCTCGCGCCTGGGTGTCGATCCACAATCTTTACATAGACGGTACGACGGTTTGTTGCGGTTAGGGGACCTGCCACCAGTACCAATCGATCCGCCTCGATCTGTAGATGTGTTTTGCACTGCGGGTTGCTCGCTAACGCCAACTTTTGAGCCCACAGCGCCGTCTCGAAGGTACACAAGCGCCGCTCGCTCGGACGCCGCTCCGCTCGGATGCTATATATATGATCTCGGCGATAGATATCTATCGCCAGGGTTTTCGGGCGCATTTCCGCCCCTTAGTTTAGGCATCGCGGGTCCACTTTTCCCTCTATCGAAGGGTCCAGAAAACCCAAACTTAATATTCGGTACCTCTGGAAATGAACTTTGGGCGTTTCCGCGCCCTGGTCCGATGCAAGCATACACACATTTCGGCCTGTAGCGAAGCCAAAAGTCGTTGTTTTCAAAAAAAAAAAAAAAAGACACACATCAGTGATTTGTATGTAGCATGCGTGTAGCAGTCTACTGTGTATAAAAAGGACATTTGTGCATGGCCATTTATCGATAGCCATATCTCACCACATCGTGCTCTGGTGGACCTGAAATTTTGCAAGGGTGCACTTTTGGCCGCATTGCCTTTATTCGAGAGTATATACATCTGTTTTAGCATCACATTATAGCCAATCAGAGATCTTTATAACTCAGAATGCTGGTAAAGCCTACCTTACGAGTGAAACGATGTATGCGCCTATATGCGACGAAGTGACAAGTGTCTATATGGTTGTACGATGACACCACCATATGGAAAGTGACCAATGGGCATGCAGATGTGTACTATACTGGATTCAAGGGAATAGTAGCTCGCCACGTGCTCCCATCTTCTTGCTCGCGCCTGGGTGTCGATCCACAATCTTTACATAGACGGTACGACGGTTTGTTGCGGTTAGGGGACCTGCCACCAGTACCAATCGATCCGCCTCGATCTGTAGATGTGTTTTGCACTGCGGGTTGCTCGCTAACGCCAACTTTTGAGCCCACAGCGCCGTCTCGAAGGTACACAAGCGCCGCTCGCTCGGACGCCGCTCCGCTCGGATGCTATATATATGATCTCGGCGATAGATATCTATCGCCAGGGTTTTCGGGCGCATTTCCGCCCCTTAGTTTAGGCATCGCGGGTCCACTTTTCCCTCTATCGAAGGGTCCAGAAAACCCAAACTTAATATTCGGTACCTCTGGAAATGAACTTTGGGCGTTTCCGCGCCCTGGTCCGATGCAAGCATACACACATTTCGGCCTGTAGCGAAGCCAAAAGTCGTTGTTTTCAAAAAAAAAAAAAAAGACACACATCAGTGATTTGTATGTAGCATGCGTGTAGCAGTCTACTGTGTATAAAAAGGACATTTGTGCATGGCCATTTATCGATAGCCATATCTCACCACATCGTGCTCTGGTGGACCTGAAATTTTGCAAGGGTGCACTTTTGGCCGCATTGCCTTTATTCGAGAGTATATACATCTGTTTTAGCATCACATTATAGCCAATCAGAGATCTTTATAACTCAGAATGCTGGTAAAGCCTACCTTACGAGTGAAACGATGTATGCGCCTATATGCGACGAAGTGACAAGTGTCTATATGGTTGTACGATGACACCACCATATGGAAAGTGACCAATGGGCATGCAGATGTGTACTATACTGGATTCAAGGGAATAGTAGCTCGCCACGTGCTCCCATCTTCTTGCTCGCGCCTGGGTGTCGATCCACAATCTTTACATAGACGGTACGACGGTTTGTTGCGGTTAGGGGACCTGCCACCAGTACCAATCCGATCCGCCTCGATCTGTAGATGTGTTTTGCACTGCGGTTGCTCGCTAACGCCAACTTTTGAGCCCACAGCGCCGTCTCGAAGGTACACAAGCGCCGCTCGCTCGGACGCCGCTCCGCTCGGATGCTATATATATGATCTCGGCGATAGATATCTATCGCCAGGGTTTTCGGGCGCATTTCCGCCCCTTAGTTTAGGCATCGCGGGTCCACTTTTCCCTCTATCGAAGGGTCCAGAAAACCCAAACTTAATATTCGGTACCTCTGGAAATGAACTTTGGGCGTTTCCGCGCCCTGGTCCGATGCAAGCATACACACATTTCGGCCTGTAGCGAAGCCAAAAGTCGTTGTTTTCAAAAAAAAAAAAAAAAAAAAAGACACACATCAGTGATTTGTATGTAGCATGCGTGTAGCAGTCTACTGTGTATAAAAAGGACATTTGTGCATGGCCATTTATCGATAGCCATATCTCACCACATCGTGCTCTGGTGGACCTGAAATTTTGCAAGGGTGCACTTTTGGCCGCATTGCCTTTATTCGAGAGTATATACATCTGTTTTAGCATCACATTATAGCCAATCAGAGATCTTTATAACTCAGAATGCTGGTAAAGCCTACCTTACGAGTGAAACGATGTATGCGCCTATATGCGACGAAGTGACAAGTGTCTATATGGTTGTACGATGACACCACCATATGGAAAGTGACCAATGGGCATGCAGATGTGTACTATACTGGATTCAAGGGAATAGTAGCTCGCCACGTGCTCCCATCTTCTTGCTCGCGCCTGGGTGTCGATCCACAATCTTTACATAGACGGTACGACGTTTTGTTGCGGTTAGGGGACCTGCCACCAGTACCAATCCATCCGCCTCGATCTGTAGATGTGTTTTGCACTGCGAGTTGCTCGCTAACGCCAACTTTTGAGCCCACAGCGCCGTCTCGAAGGTACACAAGCGCCGCTCGCTCGGACGCCGCTCGGATGCTATATATATGATCTCGGCGATAGATATCTATCGCCAGGGTTTTCGGGCGCATTTCCGCCCCTTAGTTTAGGCATCGCGGGTCCACTTTTCCCTCTATCGAAGGGTCCAGAAAACCCAAACTTAATATTCGGTACCTCTGGAAATGAACTTTGGGCGTTTCCGCGCCCTGGTCCGATGCAAGCATACACACATTTCGGCC
>JASMQC010000095.1:0-24974 GCA_031305395.1 Phytophthora citrophthora
GCTCTTCTGCTCTTCTGCTCTTCTGCTTTGCTTTTCTTTGCTGCTCTCTTTCCTGCCGTTCGCGCACCACAACCGACATCTCTCATGCTACCAACGCACAGCTGGCGCATCGGCACCTCTGCTGCTGTCGAATCGGACTCACCAACGCGGACGAAGATAGACACGTGCACGGCGCCGTACTCGTCGTGAGAGCGAGCTTGCACGCACCTTCGCGCTGTGTAGTGGTGCTGTGTAGTGGTGCTGTGTAGTGGCGCTGTGTAGTGGTGCTGTGTAGTGATGCTGTGTAGTGGTGCTGTGTAGCGGTGCTGTGTGTGTCGTGGACACATGGTGGCACGGTAGACGTGACTAGAATGCAGCGGTTAGTCCGATACGGTTTGTTACGCTAGATTGGTCGAGGATGCGGGAGAAACGTGTTTGGTGGCGCGGAGTGGCGACGAGGGTATGGTAGAGCGCGTGTGGTCGTGTGTGTAGGTGGTGGTAGGTCGGTATGTGTTGTGTATGTTGTGTATGTTGTGTGTGTTGTGTGTGCTGTGTGTGTTGTGTGTGTGTTGTGTTTGTTTTGTTTGCGGAGTTGTTTGTGTTTTGTTTTGGATAGGATTCTCGTTAGTATAGTGGTTAGTATACCCGCCTGTCACGCGGGTGACCCGGGTTCAATTCCCGGACGGGAAGCTTCTTTTTGCTCCCACCTGCTCTTCTGCTCTTCTGCTCTTCTGCTCCCACCTGCTCTTCTGCTCCCACCTGCTCCCACCTGCTCCCACCTGCTCCCTTCTGCTCTTCTGCTCTTCTGCTCTTCTGCTCTTCTGCTCTTCTGCTTTGCTTTTCTTTGCTGCTCTCTTTCCTGCCGTTCGCGCACCACAACCGACATCTCTCATGCTACCAACGCACAGCTGGCGCATCGGCACCTCTGCTGCTGTCGAATCGGACTCACCAACGCGGACGAAGATAGACACGTGCACGGCGCCGTACTCGTCGTGAGAGCGAGCTTGCACGCACCTTCGCGCTGTGTAGTGGTGCTGTGTAGTGGTGCTGTGTAGTGGCGCTGTGTAGTGGTGCTGTGTAGTGATGCTGTGTAGTGGTGCTGTGTAGCGGTGCTGTGTGTGTCGTGGACACATGGTGGCACGGTAGACGTGACTAGAATGCAGCGGTTAGTCCGATACGGTTTGTTACGCTAGATTGGTCGAGGATGCGGGAGAAACGTGTTTGGTGGCGCGGAGTGGCGACGAGGGTATGGTAGAGCGCGTGTGGTCGTGTGTGTAGGTGGTGGTAGGTCGGTATGTGTTGTGTATGTTGTGTATGTTGTGTGTGTTGTGTGTGCTGTGTGTGTTGTGTGTGTGTTGTGTTTGTTTTGTTTGCGGAGTTGTTTGTGTTTTGTTTTGGATAGGATTCTCGTTAGTATAGTGGTTAGTATACCCGCCTGTCACGCGGGTGACCCGGGTTCAATTCCCGGACGGGAAGCTTCTTTTTGCTCCCACCTGCTCTTCTGCTCTTCTGCTCTTCTGCTCCCACCTGCTCTTCTGCTCCCACCTGCTCCCACCTGCTCCCACCTGCTCCCACCTGCTCTTCTGCTCTTCTGCTCTTCTGCTCTTCTGCTCTTCTGCTTTGCTTTTCTTTGCTGCTCTCTTTCCTGCCGTTCGCGCACCACAACCGACATCTCTCATGCTACCAACGCACAGCTGGCGCATCGGCACCTCTGCTGCTGTCGAATCGGACTCACCAACGCGGACGAAGATAGACACGTGCACGGCGCCGTACTCGTCGTGAGAGCGAGCTTGCACGCACCTTCGCGCTGTGTAGTGGTGCTGTGTAGTGGTGCTGTGTAGTGGCGCTGTGTAGTGGTGCTGTGTAGTGATGCTGTGTAGTGGTGCTGTGTAGCGGTGCTGTGTGTGTCGTGGACACATGGTGGCACGGTAGACGTGACTAGAATGCAGCGGTTAGTCCGATACGGTTTGTTACGCTAGATTGGTCGAGGATGCGGGAGAAACGTGTTTGGTGGCGCGGAGTGGCGACGAGGGTATGGTAGAGCGCGTGTGGTCGTGTGTGTAGGTGGTGGTAGGTCGGTATGTGTTGTGTATGTTGTGTATGTTGTGTGTGTTGTGTGTGCTGTGTGTGTTGTGTGTGTGTTGTGTTTGTTTTGTTTGCGGAGTTGTTTGTGTTTTGTTTTGGATAGGATTCTCGTTAGTATAGTGGTTAGTATACCCGCCTGTCACGCGGGTGACCCGGGTTCAATTCCCGGACGGGAAGCTTCTTTTTGCTCCCACCTGCTCTTCTGCTCTTCTGCTCTTCTGCTCCCACCTGCTCTTCTGCTCCCACCTGCTCCCACCTGCTCCCACCTGCTCCCACCTGCTCTTCTGCTCTTCTGCTCTTCTGCTCTTCTGCTCTTCTGCTTTGCTTTTCTTTGCTGCTCTCTTTCCTGCCGTTCGCGCACCACAACCGACATCTCTCATGCTACCAACGCACAGCTGGCGCATCGGCACCTCTGCTGCTGTCGAATCGGACTCACCAACGCGGACGAAGATAGACACGTGCACGGCGCCGTACTCGTCGTGAGAGCGAGCTTGCACGCACCTTCGCGCTGTGTAGTGGTGCTGTGTAGTGGTGCTGTGTAGTGGCGCTGTGTAGTGGTGCTGTGTAGTGATGCTGTGTAGTGGTGCTGTGTAGCGGTGCTGTGTGTGTCGTGGACACATGGTGGCACGGTAGACGTGACTAGAATGCAGCGGTTAGTCCGATACGGTTTGTTACGCTAGATTGGTCGAGGATGCGGGAGAAACGTGTTTGGTGGCGCGGAGTGGCGACGAGGGTATGGTAGAGCGCGTGTGGTCGTGTGTGTAGGTGGTGGTAGGTCGGTATGTGTTGTGTATGTTGTGTATGTTGTGTGTGTTGTGTGTGCTGTGTGTGTTGTGTGTGTGTTGTGTTTGTTTTGTTTGCGGAGTTGTTTGTGTTTTGTTTTGGATAGGATTCTCGTTAGTATAGTGGTTAGTATACCCGCCTGTCACGCGGGTGACCCGGGTTCAATTCCCGGACGGGAAGCTTCTTTTTGCTCCCACCTGCTCTTCTGCTCTTCTGCTCTTCTGCTCCCACCTGCTCTTCTGCTCCCACCTGCTCCCACCTGCTCCCACCTGCTCCCACCTGCTCTTCTGCTCTTCTGCTCTTCTGCTCTTCTGCTCTTCTGCTTTGCTTTTCTTTGCTGCTCTCTTTCCTGCCGTTCGCGCACCACAACCGACATCTCTCATGCTACCAACGCACAGCTGGCGCATCGGCACCTCTGCTGCTGTCGAATCGGACTCACCAACGCGGACGAAGATAGACACGTGCACGGCGCCGTACTCGTCGTGAGAGCGAGCTTGCACGCACCTTCGCGCTGTGTAGTGGTGCTGTGTAGTGGTGCTGTGTAGTGGCGCTGTGTAGTGGTGCTGTGTAGTGATGCTGTGTAGTGGTGCTGTGTAGCGGTGCTGTGTGTGTCGTGGACACATGGTGGCACGGTAGACGTGACTAGAATGCAGCGGTTAGTCCGATACGGTTTGTTACGCTAGATTGGTCGAGGATGCGGGAGAAACGTGTTTGGTGGCGCGGAGTGGCGACGAGGGTATGGTAGAGCGCGTGTGGTCGTGTGTGTAGGTGGTGGTAGGTCGGTATGTGTTGTGTATGTTGTGTATGTTGTGTGTGTTGTGTGTGCTGTGTGTGTTGTGTGTGTGTTGTGTTTGTTTTGTTTGCGGAGTTGTTTGTGTTTTGTTTTGGATAGGATTCTCGTTAGTATAGTGGTTAGTATACCCGCCTGTCACGCGGGTGACCCGGGTTCAATTCCCGGACGGGAAGCTTCTTTTTGCTCCCACCTGCTCTTCTGCTCTTCTGCTCTTCTGCTCCCACCTGCTCTTCTGCTCCCACCTGCTCCCACCTGCTCCCACCTGCTCTTCTGCTCTTCTGCTCTTCTGCTCTTCTGCTCTTCTGCTCTTCTGCTTTGCTTTTCTTTGCTGCTCTCTTTCCTGCCGTTCGCGCACCACAACCGACATCTCTCATGCTACCAACGCACAGCTGGCGCATCGGCACCTCTGCTGCTGTCGAATCGGACTCACCAACGCGGACGAAGATAGACACGTGCACGGCGCCGTACTCGTCGTGAGAGCGAGCTTGCACGCACCTTCGCGCTGTGTAGTGGTGCTGTGTAGTGGTGCTGTGTAGTGGCGCTGTGTAGTGGTGCTGTGTAGTGATGCTGTGTAGTGGTGCTGTGTAGCGGTGCTGTGTGTGTCGTGGACACATGGTGGCACGGTAGACGTGACTAGAATGCAGCGGTTAGTCCGATACGGTTTGTTACGCTAGATTGGTCGAGGATGCGGGAGAAACGTGTTTGGTGGCGCGGAGTGGCGACGAGGGTATGGTAGAGCGCGTGTGGTCGTGTGTGTAGGTGGTGGTAGGTCGGTATGTGTTGTGTATGTTGTGTATGTTGTGTGTGTTGTGTGTGCTGTGTGTGTTGTGTGTGTGTTGTGTTTGTTTTGTTTGCGGAGTTGTTTGTGTTTTGTTTTGGATAGGATTCTCGTTAGTATAGTGGTTAGTATACCCGCCTGTCACGCGGGTGACCCGGGTTCAATTCCCGGACGGGAAGCTTCTTTTTGCTCCCACCTGCTCTTCTGCTCTTCTGCTCTTCTGCTCCCACCTGCTCTTCTGCTCCCACCTGCTCCCACCTGCTCCCACCTGCTCTTCTGCTCTTCTGCTCTTCTGCTCTTCTGCTCTTCTGCTCTTCTGCTTTGCTTTTCTTTGCTGCTCTCTTTCCTGCCGTTCGCGCACCACAACCGACATCTCTCATGCTACCAACGCACAGCTGGCGCATCGGCACCTCTGCTGCTGTCGAATCGGACTCACCAACGCGGACGAAGATAGACACGTGCACGGCGCCGTACTCGTCGTGAGAGCGAGCTTGCACGCACCTTCGCGCTGTGTAGTGGTGCTGTGTAGTGGTGCTGTGTAGTGGTGCTGTGTAGTGGTGCTGTGTAGTGATGCTGTGTAGTGGTGCTGTGTAGCGGTGCTGTGTGTGTCGTGGACACATGGTGGCACGGTAGACGTGACTAGAATGCAGCGGTTAGTCCGATACGGTTTGTTACGCTAGATTGGTCGAGGATGCGGGAGAAACGTGTTTGGTGGCGCGGAGTGGCGACGAGGGTATGGTAGAGCGCGTGTGGTCGTGTGTGTAGGTGGTGGTAGGTCGGTATGTGTTGTGTATGTTGTGTATGTTGTGTGTGTTGTGTGTGCTGTGTGTGTTGTGTGTGTGTTGTGTTTGTTTTGTTTGCGGAGTTGTTTGTGTTTTGTTTTGGATAGGATTCTCGTTAGTATAGTGGTTAGTATACCCGCCTGTCACGCGGGTGACCCGGGTTCAATTCCCGGACGGGAAGCTTCTTTTTGCTCCCACCTGCTCCCACCTGCTCTTCTGCTCTTCTGCTCCCACCTGCTCTTCTGCCCCCACCTACTCTTCTGCTCTTCTGCTCTTCTGCTCTTCTGCTCTTCTGCTCTTCTGCTCTTCTGCTCTTCTGCTTTGCTTTTCTTTGCTGCTCTCTTTCCTGCCGTTCGCGCACCACAACCGACATCTCTCATGCTACCAACGCACAGCTGGCGCATCGGCACCTCTGCTGCTGTCGAATCGGACTCACCAACGCGGACGAAGATAGACACGTGCACGGCGCCGTACTCGTCGTGAGAGCGAGCTTGCACGCACCTTCGCGCTGTGTAGTGGTGCTGTGTAGTGGTGCTGTGTAGTGGCGCTGTGTAGTGATGCTGTGTAGTGGTGCTGTGTAGCGGTGCTGTGTGTGTCGTGGACACATGGTGGCACGGTAGACGTGACTAGAATGCAGCGGTTAGTCCGATACGGTTTGTTACGCTAGATTGGTCGAGGATGCGGGAGAAACGTGTTTGGTGGCGCGGAGTGGCGACGAGGGTATGGTAGAGCGCGTGTGGTCGTGTGTGTAGGTGGTGGTAGGTCGGTATGTGTTGTGTATGTTGTGTATGTTGTGTGTGTTGTGTGTGCTGTGTGTGTTGTGTGTGTGTTGTGTTTGTTTTGTTTGCGGAGTTGTTTGTGTTTTGTTTTGGATAGGATTCTCGTTAGTATAGTGGTTAGTATACCCGCCTGTCACGCGGGTGACCCGGGTTCAATTCCCGGACGGGAAGCTTCTTTTTGCTCCCACCTGCTCCCACCTGCTCTTCTGCTCTTCTGCTCCCACCTGCTCTTCTGCCCCCACCTACTCTTCTGCTCTTCTGCTCTTCTGCTCTTCTGCTCTTCTGCTCTTCTGCTCTTCTGCTCTTCTGCTTTGCTTTTCTTTGCTGCTCTCTTTCCTGCCGTTCGCGCACCACAACCGACATCTCTCATGCTACCAACGCACAGCTGGCGCATCGGCACCTCTGCTGCTGTCGAATCGGACTCACCAACGCGGACGAAGATAGACACGTGCACGGCGCCGTACTCGTCGTGAGAGCGAGCTTGCACGCACCTTCGCGCTGTGTAGTGGTGCTGTGTAGTGGTGCTGTGTAGTGGCGCTGTGTAGTGATGCTGTGTAGTGGTGCTGTGTAGCGGTGCTGTGTGTGTCGTGGACACATGGTGGCACGGTAGACGTGACTAGAATGCAGCGGTTAGTCCGATACGGTTTGTTACGCTAGATTGGTCGAGGATGCGGGAGAAACGTGTTTGGTGGCGCGGAGTGGCGACGAGGGTATGGTAGAGCGCGTGTGGTCGTGTGTGTAGGTGGTGGTAGGTCGGTATGTGTTGTGTATGTTGTGTATGTTGTGTGTGTTGTGTGTGCTGTGTGTGTTGTGTGTGTGTTGTGTTTGTTTTGTTTGCGGAGTTGTTTGTGTTTTGTTTTGGATAGGATTCTCGTTAGTATAGTGGTTAGTATACCCGCCTGTCACGCGGGTGACCCGGGTTCAATTCCCGGACGGGAAGCTTCTTTTTGCTCCCACCTGCTCCCACCTGCTCTTCTGCTCTTCTGCTCCCACCTGCTCTTCTGCCCCCACCTACTCTTCTGCTCTTCTGCTCTTCTGCTCTTCTGCTCTTCTGCTCTTCTGCTCTTCTGCTCTTCTGCTTTGCTTTTCTTTGCTGCTCTCTTTCCTGCCGTTCGCGCACCACAACCGACATCTCTCATGCTACCAACGCACAGCTGGCGCATCGGCACCTCTGCTGCTGTCGAATCGGACTCACCAACGCGGACGAAGATAGACACGTGCACGGCGCCGTACTCGTCGTGAGAGCGAGCTTGCACGCACCTTCGCGCTGTGTAGTGGTGCTGTGTAGTGGTGCTGTGTAGTGGCGCTGTGTAGTGATGCTGTGTAGTGGTGCTGTGTAGCGGTGCTGTGTGTGTCGTGGACACATGGTGGCACGGTAGACGTGACTAGAATGCAGCGGTTAGTCCGATACGGTTTGTTACGCTAGATTGGTCGAGGATGCGGGAGAAACGTGTTTGGTGGCGCGGAGTGGCGACGAGGGTATGGTAGAGCGCGTGTGGTCGTGTGTGTAGGTGGTGGTAGGTCGGTATGTGTTGTGTATGTTGTGTATGTTGTGTGTGTTGTGTGTGCTGTGTGTGTTGTGTGTGTGTTGTGTTTGTTTTGTTTGCGGAGTTGTTTGTGTTTTGTTTTGGATAGGATTCTCGTTAGTATAGTGGTTAGTATACCCGCCTGTCACGCGGGTGACCCGGGTTCAATTCCCGGACGGGAAGCTTCTTTTTGCTCCCACCTGCTCTTCTGCTCTTCTGCTCTTCTGCTCCCACCTGCTCTTCTGCTCCCACCTGCTCCCACCTGCTCCCACCTGCTCTTCTGCTCTTCTGCTCTTCTGCTCTTCTGCTCTTCTGCTCTTCTGCTTTGCTTTTCTTTGCTGCTCTCTTTCCTGCCGTTCGCGCACCACAACCGACATCTCTCATGCTACCAACGCACAGCTGGCGCATCGGCACCTCTGCTGCTGTCGAATCGGACTCACCAACGCGGACGAAGATAGACACGTGCACGGCGCCGTACTCGTCGTGAGAGCGAGCTTGCACGCACCTTCGCGCTGTGTAGTGGTGCTGTGTAGTGGTGCTGTGTAGTGGTGCTGTGTAGTGATGCTGTGTAGTGGTGCTGTGTAGCGGTGCTGTGTGTGTCGTGGACACATGGTGGCACGGTAGACGTGACTAGAATGCAGCGGTTAGTCCGATACGGTTTGTTACGCTAGATTGGTCGAGGATGCGGGAGAAACGTGTTTGGTGGCGCGGAGTGGCGACGAGGGTATGGTAGAGCGCGTGTGGTCGTGTGTGTAGGTGGTGGTAGGTCGGTATGTGTTGTGTATGTTGTGTATGTTGTGTGTGTTGTGTGTGTTGTGTGTGTTGTGTGTGTGTTGTGTTTGTTTTGTTTGCGGAGTTGTTTGTGTTTTGTTTTGGATAGGATTCTCGTTAGTATAGTGGTTAGTATACCCGCCTGTCACGCGGGTGACCCGGGTTCAATTCCCGGACGGGAAGCTTCTTTTTGCTCCCACCTGCTCTTCTGCTCTTCTGCTCTTCTGCTCTTCTGCTCCCACCTGCTCTTCTGCCCCCACCTACTCTTCTGCTCTTCTGCTCTTCTGCTCTTCTGCTCTTCTGCTTTGCTTTTCTTTGCTGCTCTCTTTCCTGCCGTTCGCGCACCACAACCGACATCTCTCATGCTACCAACGCACAGCTGGCGCATCGGCACCTCTGCTGCTGTCGAATCGGACTCACCAACGCGGACGAAGATAGACACGTGCACGGCGCCGTACTCGTCGTGAGAGCGAGCTTGCACGCACCTTCGCGCTGTGTAGTGGTGCTGTGTAGTGGTGCTGTGTAGTGGTGCTGTGTAGTGATGCTGTGTAGTGGTGCTGTGTAGCGGTGCTGTGTGTGTCGTGGACACATGGTGGCACGGTAGACGTGACTAGAATGCAGCGGTTAGTCCGATACGGTTTGTTACGCTAGATTGGTCGAGGATGCGGGAGAAACGTGTTTGGTGGCGCGGAGTGGCGACGAGGGTATGGTAGAGCGCGTGTGGTCGTGTGTGTAGGTGGTGGTAGGTCGGTATGTGTTGTGTATGTTGTGTATGTTGTGTGTGTTGTGTGTGCTGTGTGTGTTGTGTGTGTGTTGTGTTTGTTTTGTTTGCGGAGTTGTTTGTGTTTTGTTTTGGATAGGATTCTCGTTAGTATAGTGGTTAGTATACCCGCCTGTCACGCGGGTGACCCGGGTTCAATTCCCGGACGGGAAGCTTCTTTTTGCTCCCACCTGCTCTTCTGCTCTTCTGCTCTTCTGCTCCCACCTGCTCTTCTGCCCCCACCTACTCTTCTGCTCTTCTGCTCTTCTGCTCTTCTGCTCTTCTGCTCTTCTGCTCTTCTGCTCTTCTGCTCTTCTGCTTTGCTTTTCTTTGCTGCTCTCTTTCCTGCCGTTCGCGCACCACAACCGACATCTCTCATGCTACCAACGCATAGCTGGCGCATCGGCACCTCTGCTGCTGTCGAATCGGACTCACCAACGCGGACGAAGATAGACACGTGCACGGCGCCGTACTCGTCGTGAGAGCGAGCTTGCACGCACCTTCGCGCTGTGTAGTGGTGCTGTGTAGTGGTGCTGTGTAGTGGCGCTGTGTAGTGGTGCTGTGTAGTGATGCTGTGTAGTGGTGCTGTGTAGCGGTGCTGTGTGTGTCGTGGACACATGGTGGCACGGTAGACGTGACTAGAATGCAGCGGTTAGTCCGATACGGTTTGTTACGCTAGATTGGTCGAGGATGCGGGAGAAACGTGTTTGGTGGCGCGGAGTGGCGACGAGGGTATGGTAGAGCGCGTGTGGTCGTGTGTGTAGGTGGTGGTAGGTCGGTATGTGTTGTGTATGTTGTGTATGTTGTGTGTGTTGTGTGTGTTGTGTGTGTTGTGTGTGTGTTGTGTTTGTTTTGTTTGCGGAGTTGTTTGTGTTTTGTTTTGGATAGGATTCTCGTTAGTATAGTGGTTAGTATACCCGCCTGTCACGCGGGTGACCCGGGTTCAATTCCCGGACGGGAAGCTTCTTTTTGCTCCCACCTGCTCTTCTGCTCTTCTGCTCTTCTGCTCTTCTGCTCTTCTGCTCTTCTGCTCTTCTGCTTTGCTTTTCTTTGCTGCTCTCTTTCCTGCCGTTCGCGCACCACAACCGACATCTCTCATGCTACCAACGCACAGCTGGCGCATCGGCACCTCTGCTGCTGTCGAATCGGACTCACCAACGCGGACGAAGATAGACACGTGCACGGCGCCGTACTCGTCGTGAGAGCGAGCTTGCACGCACCTTCGCGCTGTGTAGTGGTGCTGTGTAGTGGTGCTGTGTAGTGGTGCTGTGTAGTGATGCTGTGTAGTGGTGCTGTGTAGCGGTGCTGTGTGTGTCGTGGACACATGGTGGCACGGTAGACGTGACTAGAATGCAGCGGTTAGTCCGATACGGTTTGTTACGCTAGATTGGTCGAGGATGCGGGAGAAACGTGTTTGGTGGCGCGGAGTGGCGACGAGGGTATGGTAGAGCGCGTGTGGTCGTGTGTGTAGGTGGTGGTAGGTCGGTATGTGTTGTGTATGTTGTGTATGTTGTGTGTGTTGTGTGTGTTGTGTGTGTGTTGTGTTTGTTTTGTTTGCGGAGTTGTTTGTGTTTTGTTTTGGATAGGATTCTCGTTAGTATAGTGGTTAGTATACCCGCCTGTCACGCGGGTGACCCGGGTTCAATTCCCGGACGGGAAGCTTCTTTTTGCTCCCACCTGCTCCCACCTGCTCTTCTGCTCTTCTGCTCTTCTGCTCTTCTGCTCTTCTGCTCTTCTGCTCTTCTGCTCTTCTGCTTTGCTTTTCTTTGCTGCTCTCTTTCCTGCCGTTCGCGCACCACAACCGACATCTCTCATGCTACCAACGCACAGCTGGCGCATCGGCACCTCTGCTGCTGTCGAATCGGACTCACCAACGCGGACGAAGATAGACACGTGCACGGCGCCGTACTCGTCGTGAGAGCGAGCTTGCACGCACCTTCGCGCTGTGTAGTGGTGCTGTGTAGTGGTGCTGTGTAGTGGTGCTGTGTAGTGATGCTGTGTAGTGGTGCTGTGTAGCGGTGCTGTGTGTGTCGTGGACACATGGTGGCACGGTAGACGTGACTAGAATGCAGCGGTTAGTCCGATACGGTTTGTTACGCTAGATTGGTCGAGGATGCGGGAGAAACGTGTTTGGTGGCGCGGAGTGGCGACGAGGGTATGGTAGAGCGCGTGTGGTCGTGTGTGTAGGTGGTGGTAGGTCGGTATGTGTTGTGTATGTTGTGTATGTTGTGTGTGTTGTGTGTGTTGTGTGTGTTGTGTGTGTGTTGTGTTTGTTTTGTTTGCGGAGTTGTTTGTGTTTTGTTTTGGATAGGATTCTCGTTAGTATAGTGGTTAGTATACCCGCCTGTCACGCGGGTGACCCGGGTTCAATTCCCGGACGGGAAGCTTCTTTTTGCTCCCACCTGCTCCCACCTGCTCTTCTGCTCTTCTGCTCTTCTGCTCTTCTGCTCTTCTGCTTTGCTTTTCTTTGCTGCTCTCTTTCCTGCCGTTCGCGCACCACAACCGACATCTCTCATGCTACCAACGCACAGCTGGCGCATCGGCACCTCTGCTGCTGTCGAATCGGACTCACCAACGCGGACGAAGATAGACACGTGCACGGCGCCGTACTCGTCGTGAGAGCGAGCTTGCACGCACCTTCGCGCTGTGTAGTGGTGCTGTGTAGTGGTGCTGTGTAGTGGTGCTGTGTAGTGATGCTGTGTAGTGGTGCTGTGTAGCGGTGCTGTGTGTGTCGTGGACACATGGTGGCACGGTAGACGTGACTAGAATGCAGCGGTTAGTCCGATACGGTTTGTTACGCTAGATTGGTCGAGGATGCGGGAGAAACGTGTTTGGTGGCGCGGAGTGGCGACGAGGGTATGGTAGAGCGCGTGTGGTCGTGTGTGTAGGTGGTGGTAGGTCGGTATGTGTTGTGTATGTTGTGTATGTTGTGTGTGTTGTGTGTGTTGTGTGTGTTGTGTGTGTGTTGTGTTTGTTTTGTTTGCGGAGTTGTTTGTGTTTTGTTTTGGATAGGATTCTCGTTAGTATAGTGGTTAGTATACCCGCCTGTCACGCGGGTGACCCGGGTTCAATTCCCGGACGGGAAGCTTCTTTTTGCTCCCACCTGCTCCCACCTGCTCTTCTGCTCTTCTGCTCTTCTGCTCTTCTGCTCTTCTGCTCTTCTGCTCTTCTGCTCTTCTGCTTTGCTTTTCTTTGCTGCTCTCTTTCCTGCCGTTCGCGCACCACAACCGACATCTCTCATGCTACCAACGCACAGCTGGCGCATCGGCACCTCTGCTGCTGTCGAATCGGACTCACCAACGCGGACGAAGATAGACACGTGCACGGCGCCGTACTCGTCGTGAGAGCGAGCTTGCACGCACCTTCGCGCTGTGTAGTGGTGCTGTGTAGTGGTGCTGTGTAGTGGTGCTGTGTAGTGATGCTGTGTAGTGGTGCTGTGTAGCGGTGCTGTGTGTGTCGTGGACACATGGTGGCACGGTAGACGTGACTAGAATGCAGCGGTTAGTCCGATACGGTTTGTTACGCTAGATTGGTCGAGGATGCGGGAGAAACGTGTTTGGTGGCGCGGAGTGGCGACGAGGGTATGGTAGAGCGCGTGTGGTCGTGTGTGTAGGTGGTGGTAGGTCGGTATGTGTTGTGTATGTTGTGTATGTTGTGTGTGTTGTGTGTGTTGTGTGTGTTGTGTGTGTGTTGTGTTTGTTTTGTTTGCGGAGTTGTTTGTGTTTTGTTTTGGATAGGATTCTCGTTAGTATAGTGGTTAGTATACCCGCCTGTCACGCGGGTGACCCGGGTTCAATTCCCGGACGGGAAGCTTCTTTTTGCTCCCACCTGCTCTTCTGCTCTTCTGCTCTTCTGCTCTTCTGCTCTTCTGCTCTTCTGCTTTGCTTTTCTTTGCTGCTCTCTTTCCTGCCGTTCGCGCACCACAACCGACATCTCTCATGCTACCAACGCACAGCTGGCGCATCGGCACCTCTGCTGCTGTCGAATCGGACTCACCAACGCGGACGAAGATAGACACGTGCACGGCGCCGTACTCGTCGTGAGAGCGAGCTTGCACGCACCTTCGCGCTGTGTAGTGGTGCTGTGTAGTGGTGCTGTGTAGTGGCGCTGTGTAGTGGTGCTGTGTAGTGATGCTGTGTAGTGGTGCTGTGTAGCGGTGCTGTGTGTGTCGTGGACACATGGTGGCACGGTAGACGTGACTAGAATGCAGCGGTTAGTCCGATACGGTTTGTTACGCTAGATTGGTCGAGGATGCGGGAGAAACGTGTTTGGTGGCGCGGAGTGGCGACGAGGGTATGGTAGAGCGCGTGTGGTCGTGTGTGTAGGTGGTGGTAGGTCGGTATGTGTTGTGTATGTTGTGTATGTTGTGTGTGTTGTGTGTGCTGTGTGTGTTGTGTGTGTGTTGTGTTTGTTTTGTTTGCGGAGTTGTTTGTGTTTTGTTTTGGATAGGATTCTCGTTAGTATAGTGGTTAGTATACCCGCCTGTCACGCGGGTGACCCGGGTTCAATTCCCGGACGGGAAGCTTCTTTTTGCTCCCACCTGCTCTTCTGCTCTTCTGCTCTTCTGCTCTTCTGCTCTTCTGCTCTTCTGCTTTGCTTTTCTTTGCTGCTCTCTTTCCTGCCGTTCGCGCACCACAACCGACATCTCTCATGCTACCAACGCACAGCTGGCGCATCGGCACCTCTGCTGCTGTCGAATCGGACTCACCAACGCGGACGAAGATAGACACGTGCACGGCGCCGTACTCGTCGTGAGAGCGAGCTTGCACGCACCTTCGCGCTGTGTAGTGGTGCTGTGTAGTGGTGCTGTGTAGTGGCGCTGTGTAGTGGTGCTGTGTAGTGATGCTGTGTAGTGGTGCTGTGTAGCGGTGCTGTGTGTGTCGTGGACACATGGTGGCACGGTAGACGTGACTAGAATGCAGCGGTTAGTCCGATACGGTTTGTTACGCTAGATTGGTCGAGGATGCGGGAGAAACGTGTTTGGTGGCGCGGAGTGGCGACGAGGGTATGGTAGAGCGCGTGTGGTCGTGTGTGTAGGTGGTGGTAGGTCGGTATGTGTTGTGTATGTTGTGTATGTTGTGTGTGTTGTGTGTGTTGTGTGTGTTGTGTGTGTGTTGTGTTTGTTTTGTTTGCGGAGTTGTTTGTGTTTTGTTTTGGATAGGATTCTCGTTAGTATAGTGGTTAGTATACCCGCCTGTCACGCGGGTGACCCGGGTTCAATTCCCGGACGGGAAGCTTCTTTTTGCTCCCACCTGCTCCCACCTGCTCTTCTGCTCTTCTGCTCTTCTGCTCTTCTGCTTTGCTTTTCTTTGCTGCTCTCTTTCCTGCCGTTCGCGCACCACAACCGACATCTCTCATGCTACCAACGCACAGCTGGCGCATCGGCACCTCTGCTGCTGTCGAATCGGACTCACCAACGCGGACGAAGATAGACACGTGCACGGCGCCGTACTCGTCGTGAGAGCGAGCTTGCACGCACCTTCGCGCTGTGTAGTGGTGCTGTGTAGTGGTGCTGTGTAGTGGCGCTGTGTAGTGGTGCTGTGTAGTGATGCTGTGTAGTGGTGCTGTGTGTGTCGTGGACACATGGTGGCACGGTAGACGTGACTAGAATGCAGCGGTTAGTCCGATACGGTTTGTTACGCTAGATTGGTCGAGGATGCGGGAGAAACGTGTTTGGTGGCGCGGAGTGGCGACGAGGGTATGGTAGAGCGCGTGTGGTCGTGTGTGTAGGTGGTGGTAGGTCGGTATGTGTTGTGTATGTTGTGTATGTTGTGTGTGTTGTGTGTGTGTTGTGTTTGTTTTGTTTGCGGAGTTGTTTGTGTTTTGTTTTGGATAGGATTCTCGTTAGTATAGTGGTTAGTATACCCGCCTGTCACGCGGGTGACCCGGGTTCAATTCCCGGACGGGAAGCTTCTTTTTGCTCCCACCTGCTCTTCTGCTCTTCTGCTCTTCTGCTCCCACCTGCTCTTCTGCTCCCACCTGCTCCCACCTGCTCCCACCTGCTCCCACCTGCTCTTCTGCTCTTCTGCTCTTCTGCTCTTCTGCTCTTCTGCTTTGCTTTTCTTTGCTGCTCTCTTTCCTGCCGTTCGCGCACCACAACCGACATCTCTCATGCTACCAACGCACAGCTGGCGCATCGGCACCTCTGCTGCTGTCGAATCGGACTCACCAACGCGGACGAAGATAGACACGTGCACGGCGCCGTACTCGTCGTGAGAGCGAGCTTGCACGCACCTTCGCGCTGTGTAGTGGTGCTGTGTAGTGGTGCTGTGTAGTGGCGCTGTGTAGTGGTGCTGTGTAGTGATGCTGTGTAGTGGTGCTGTGTGTGTCGTGGACACATGGTGGCACGGTAGACGTGACTAGAATGCAGCGGTTAGTCCGATACGGTTTGTTACGCTAGATTGGTCGAGGATGCGGGAGAAACGTGTTTGGTGGCGCGGAGTGGCGACGAGGGTATGGTAGAGCGCGTGTGGTCGTGTGTGTAGGTGGTGGTAGGTCGGTATGTGTTGTGTATGTTGTGTGTGTTGTGTGTGCTGTGTGTGTTGTGTGTGTGTTGTGTTTGTTTTGTTTGCGGAGTTGTTTGTGTTTTGTTTTGGATAGGATTCTCGTTAGTATAGTGGTTAGTATACCCGCCTGTCACGCGGGTGACCCGGGTTCAATTCCCGGACGGGAAGCTTCTTTTTGCTCCCACCTGCTCTTCTGCTCTTCTGCTCTTCTGCTCCCACCTGCTCTTCTGCTCCCACCTGCTCCCACCTGCTCCCACCTGCTCTTCTGCTCTTCTGCTCTTCTGCTCTTCTGCTCTTCTGCTCTTCTGCTTTGCTTTTCTTTGCTGCTCTCTTTCCTGCCGTTCGCGCACCACAACCGACATCTCTCATGCTACCAACGCACAGCTGGCGCATCGGCACCTCTGCTGCTGTCGAATCGGACTCACCAACGCGGACGAAGATAGACACGTGCACGGCGCCGTACTCGTCGTGAGAGCGAGCTTGCACGCACCTTCGCGCTGTGTAGTGGTGCTGTGTAGTGGTGCTGTGTAGTGGCGCTGTGTAGTGGTGCTGTGTAGTGGCGCTGTGTAGTGGTGCTGTGTAGTGATGCTGTGTAGTGGTGCTGTGTAGCGGTGCTGTGTGTGTCGTGGACACATGGTGGCACGGTAGACGTGACTAGAATGCAGCGGTTAGTCCGATACGGTTTGTTACGCTAGATTGGTCGAGGATGCGGGAGAAACGTGTTTGGTGGCGCGGAGTGGCGACGAGGGTATGGTAGAGCGCGTGTGGTCGTGTGTGTAGGTGGTGGTAGGTCGGTATGTGTTGTGTATGTTGTGTATGTTGTGTGTGTTGTGTGTGCTGTGTGTGTTGTGTGTGTGTTGTGTTTGTTTTGTTTGCGGAGTTGTTTGTGTTTTGTTTTGGATAGGATTCTCGTTAGTATAGTGGTTAGTATACCCGCCTGTCACGCGGGTGACCCGGGTTCAATTCCCGGACGGGAAGCTTCTTTTTGCTCCCACCTGCTCTTCTGCTCTTCTGCTCTTCTGCTCCCACCTGCTCTTCTGCTCCCACCTGCTCCCACCTGCTCCCACCTGCTCTTCTGCTCTTCTGCTCTTCTGCTCTTCTGCTCTTCTGCTCTTCTGCTTTGCTTTTCTTTGCTGCTCTCTTTCCTGCCGTTCGCGCACCACAACCGACATCTCTCATGCTACCAACGCACAGCTGGCGCATCGGCACCTCTGCTGCTGTCGAATCGGACTCACCAACGCGGACGAAGATAGACACGTGCACGGCGCCGTACTCGTCGTGAGAGCGAGCTTGCACGCACCTTCGCGCTGTGTAGTGGTGCTGTGTAGTGGTGCTGTGTAGTGGCGCTGTGTAGTGGTGCTGTGTAGTGGCGCTGTGTAGTGGTGCTGTGTAGTGATGCTGTGTAGTGGTGCTGTGTAGCGGTGCTGTGTGTGTCGTGGACACATGGTGGCACGGTAGACGTGACTAGAATGCAGCGGTTAGTCCGATACGGTTTGTTACGCTAGATTGGTCGAGGATGCGGGAGAAACGTGTTTGGTGGCGCGGAGTGGCGACGAGGGTATGGTAGAGCGCGTGTGGTCGTGTGTGTAGGTGGTGGTAGGTCGGTATGTGTTGTGTATGTTGTGTATGTTGTGTGTGTTGTGTGTGCTGTGTGTGTTGTGTGTGTGTTGTGTTTGTTTTGTTTGCGGAGTTGTTTGTGTTTTGTTTTGGATAGGATTCTCGTTAGTATAGTGGTTAGTATACCCGCCTGTCACGCGGGTGACCCGGGTTCAATTCCCGGACGGGAAGCTTCTTTTTGCTCCCACCTGCTCCCACCTGCTCTTCTGCTCTTCTGCTCCCACCTGCTCTTCTGCTCCCACCTGCTCCCACCTGCTCCCACCTGCTCTTCTGCTCTTCTGCTCTTCTGCTCTTCTGCTCTTCTGCTCTTCTGCTTTGCTTTTCTTTGCTGCTCTCTTTCCTGCCGTTCGCGCACCACAACCGACATCTCTCATGCTACCAACGCACAGCTGGCGCATCGGCACCTCTGCTGCTGTCGAATCGGACTCACCAACGCGGACGAAGATAGACACGTGCACGGCGCCGTACTCGTCGTGAGAGCGAGCTTGCACGCACCTTCGCGCTGTGTAGTGGTGCTGTGTAGTGGTGCTGTGTAGTGGCGCTGTGTAGTGGTGCTGTGTAGTGATGCTGTGTAGTGGTGCTGTGTAGCGGTGCTGTGTGTGTCGTGGACACATGGTGGCACGGTAGACGTGACTAGAATGCAGCGGTTAGTCCGATACGGTTTGTTACGCTAGATTGGTCGAGGATGCGGGAGAAACGTGTTTGGTGGCGCGGAGTGGCGACGAGGGTATGGTAGAGCGCGTGTGGTCGTGTGTGTAGGTGGTGGTAGGTCGGTATGTGTTGTGTATGTTGTGTATGTTGTGTGTGTTGTGTGTGCTGTGTGTGTTGTGTGTGTGTTGTGTTTGTTTTGTTTGCGGAGTTGTTTGTGTTTTGTTTTGGATAGGATTCTCGTTAGTATAGTGGTTAGTATACCCGCCTGTCACGCGGGTGACCCGGGTTCAATTCCCGGACGGGAAGCTTCTTTTTGCTCCCACCTGCTCCCACCTGCTCTTCTGCTCTTCTGCTCTTCTGCTCTTCTGCTCTTCTGCTCTTCTGCTCTTCTGCTCTTCTGCTCTTCTGCTTTGCTTTTCTTTGCTGCTCTCTTTCCTGCCGTTCGCGCACCACAACCGACATCTCTCATGCTACCAACGCACAGCTGGCGCATCGGCACCTCTGCTGCTGTCGAATCGGACTCACCAACGCGGACGAAGATAGACACGTGCACGGCGCCGTACTCGTCGTGAGAGCGAGCTTGCACGCACCTTCGCGCTGTGTAGTGGTGCTGTGTAGTGGTGCTGTGTAGTGGCGCTGTGTAGTGATGCTGTGTAGTGGTGCTGTGTAGCGGTGCTGTGTGTGTCGTGGACACATGGTGGCACGGTAGACGTGACTAGAATGCAGCGGTTAGTCCGATACGGTTTGTTACGCTAGATTGGTCGAGGATGCGGGAGAAACGTGTTTGGTGGCGCGGAGTGGCGACGAGGGTATGGTAGAGCGCGTGTGGTCGTGTGTGTAGGTGGTGGTAGGTCGGTATGTGTTGTGTATGTTGTGTATGTTGTGTGTGTTGTGTGTGCTGTGTGTGTTGTGTGTGTGTTGTGTTTGTTTTGTTTGCGGAGTTGTTTGTGTTTTGTTTTGGATAGGATTCTCGTTAGTATAGTGGTTAGTATACCCGCCTGTCACGCGGGTGACCCGGGTTCAATTCCCGGACGGGAAGCTTCTTTTTGCTCCCACCTGCTCTTCTGCTCTTCTGCTCTTCTGCTCCCACCTGCTCTTCTGCCCCCACCTACTCTTCTGCTCTTCTGCTCTTCTGCTCTTCTGCTCTTCTGCTCTTCTGCTTTGCTTTTCTTTGCTGCTCTCTTTCCTGCCGTTCGCGCACCACAACCGACATCTCTCATGCTACCAACGCACAGCTGGCGCATCGGCACCTCTGCTGCTGTCGAATCGGACTCACCAACGCGGACGAAGATAGACACGTGCACGGCGCCGTACTCGTCGTGAGAGCGAGCTTGCACGCACCTTCGCGCTGTGTAGTGGTGCTGTGTAGTGGTGCTGTGTAGTGGTGCTGTGTAGTGATGCTGTGTAGTGGTGCAGTGTAGTGGTGCTGTGTAGCGGTGCTGTGTGTGTCGTGGACACATGGTGGCACGGTAGACGTGACTAGAATGCAGCGGTTAGTCCGATACGGTTTGTTACGCTAGATTGGTCGAGGATGCGGGAGAAACGTGTTTGGTGGCGCGGAGTGGCGACGAGGGTATGGTAGAGCGCGTGTGGTCGTGTGTGTAGGTGGTGGTAGGTCGGTATGTGTTGTGTATGTTGTGTATGTTGTGTGTGTTGTGTGTGCTGTGTGTGTTGTGTGTGTGTTGTGTTTGTTTTGTTTGCGGAGTTGTTTGTGTTTTGTTTTGGATAGGATTCTCGTTAGTATAGTGGTTAGTATACCCGCCTGTCACGCGGGTGACCCGGGTTCAATTCCCGGACGGGAAGCTTCTTTTTGCTCCCACCTGCTCCCACCTGCTCTTCTGCTCTTCTGCTCTTCTGCTCTTCTGCTCTTCTGCTTTGCTTTTCTTTGCTGCTCTCTTTCCTGCCGTTCGCGCACCACAACCGACATCTCTCATGCTACCAACGCACAGCTGGCGCATCGGCACCTCTGCTGCTGTCGAATCGGACTCACCAACGCGGACGAAGATAGACACGTGCACGGCGCCGTACTCGTCGTGAGAGCGAGCTTGCACGCACCTTCGCGCTGTGTAGTGGTGCTGTGTAGTGGTGCTGTGTAGTGGCGCTGTGTAGTGGTGCTGTGTAGTGATGCTGTGTAGTGGTGCTGTGTGTGTCGTGGACACATGGTGGCACGGTAGACGTGACTAGAATGCAGCGGTTAGTCCGATACGGTTTGTTACGCTAGATTGGTCGAGGATGCGGGAGAAACGTGTTTGGTGGCGCGGAGTGGCGACGAGGGTATGGTAGAGCGCGTGTGGTCGTGTGTGTAGGTGGTGGTAGGTCGGTATGTGTTGTGTATGTTGTGTATGTTGTGTGTGTTGTGTGTGCTGTGTGTGTTGTGTGTGTGTTGTGTTTGTTTTGTTTGCGGAGTTGTTTGTGTTTTGTTTTGGATAGGATTCTCGTTAGTATAGTGGTTAGTATACCCGCCTGTCACGCGGGTGACCCGGGTTCAATTCCCGGACGGGAAGCTTCTTTTTGCTCCCACCTGCTCCCACCTGCTCTTCTGCTCTTCTGCTCTTCTGCTCTTCTGCTCTTCTGCTTTGCTTTTCTTTGCTGCTCTCTTTCCTGCCGTTCGCGCACCACAACCGACATCTCTCATGCTACCAACGCACAGCTGGCGCATCGGCACCTCTGCTGCTGTCGAATCGGACTCACCAACGCGGACGAAGATAGACACGTGCACGGCGCCGTACTCGTCGTGAGAGCGAGCTTGCACGCACCTTCGCGCTGTGTAGTGGTGCTGTGTAGTGGTGCTGTGTAGTGGCGCTGTGTAGTGGTGCTGTGTAGTGATGCTGTGTAGTGGTGCTGTGTAGCGGTGCTGTGTGTGTCGTGGACACATGGTGGCACGGTAGACGTGACTAGAATGCAGCGGTTAGTCCGATACGGTTTGTTACGCTAGATTGGTCGAGGATGGGGGAGAAACGTGTTTGGTGGCGCGGAGTGGCGACGAGGGTATGGTAGAGCGCGTGTGGTCGTGTGTGTAGGTGGTGGTAGGTCGGTATGTGTTGTGTATGTTGTGTGTGTTGTGTGTGCTGTGTGTGTTGTGTGTGTGTTGTGTTTGTTTTGTTTGCGGAGTTGTTTGTGTTTTGTTTTGGATAGGATTCTCGTTAGTATAGTGGTTAGTATACCCGCCTGTCACGCGGGTGACCCGGGTTCAATTCCCGGACGGGAAGCTTCTTTTTGCTCCCACCTGCTCTTCTGCTCTTCTGCTCTTCTGCTCCCACCTGCTCTTCTGCTCCCACCTGCTCCCACCTGCTCCCACCTGCTCCCACCTGCTCTTCTGCTCTTCTGCTCTTCTGCTTTGCTTTTCTTTGCTGCTCTCTTTCCTGCCGTTCGCGCACCACAACCGACATCTCTCATGCTACCAACGCACAGCTGGCGCATCGGCACCTCTGCTGCTGTCGAATCGGACTCACCAACGCGGACGAAGATAGACACGTGCACGGCGCCGTACTCGTCGTGAGAGCGAGCTTGCACGCACCTTCGCGCTGTGTAGTGGTGCTGTGTAGTGGTGCTGTGTAGTGGCGCTGTGTAGTGGTGCTGTGTAGTGATGCTGTGTAGTGGTGCTGTGTGTGTCGTGGACACATGGTGGCACGGTAGACGTGACTAGAATGCAGCGGTTAGTCCGATACGGTTTGTTACGCTAGATTGGTCGAGGATGGGGGAGAAACGTGTTTGGTGGCGCGGAGTGGCGACGAGGGTATGGTAGAGCGCGTGTGGTCGTGTGTGTAGGTGGTGGTAGGTCGGTATGTGTTGTGTATGTTGTGTATGTTGTGTGTGTTGTGTGTGCTGTGTGTGTTGTGTGTGTGTTGTGTTTGTTTTGTTTGCGGAGTTGTTTGTGTTTTGTTTTGGATAGGATTCTCGTTAGTATAGTGGTTAGTATACCCGCCTGTCACGCGGGTGACCCGGGTTCAATTCCCGGACGGGAAGCTTCTTTTTGCTCCCACCTGCTCCCACCTGCTCTTCTGCTCTTCTGCTCTTCTGCTCTTCTGCTCTTCTGCCCCCACCTACTCTTCTGCTCTTCTGCTCTTCTGCTCTTCTGCTCTTCTGCTCCCACCTGCTCTTCTGCTCCCACCTGCTCCCACCTGCTCCCACCTGCTCCCACCTGCTCTTCTGCTCTTCTGCTCTTCTGCTTTGCTTTTCTTTGCTGCTCTCTTTCCTGCCGTTCGCGCACCACAACCGACATCTCTCATGCTACCAACGCACAGCTGGCGCATCGGCACCTCTGCTGCTGTCGAATCGGACTCACCAACGCGGACGAAGATAGACACGTGCACGGCGCCGTACTCGTCGTGAGAGCGAGCTTGCACGCACCTTCGCGCTGTGTAGTGGTGCTGTGTAGTGGTGCTGTGTAGTGGCGCTGTGTAGTGGTGCTGTGTAGTGATGCTGTGTAGTGGTGCTGTGTAGCGGTGCTGTGTGTGTCGTGGACACATGGTGGCACGGTAGACGTGACTAGAATGCAGCGGTTAGTCCGATACGGTTTGTTACGCTAGATTGGTCGAGGATGCGGGAGAAACGTGTTTGGTGGCGCGGAGTGGCGACGAGGGTATGGTAGAGCGCGTGTGGTCGTGTGTGTAGGTGGTGGTAGGTCGGTATGTGTTGTGTATGTTGTGTATGTTGTGTGTGTTGTGTGTGCTGTGTGTGTTGTGTGTGTGTTGTGTTTGTTTTGTTTGCGGAGTTGTTTGTGTTTTGTTTTGGATAGGATTCTCGTTAGTATAGTGGTTAGTATACCCGCCTGTCACGCGGGTGACCCGGGTTCAATTCCCGGACGGGAAGCTTCTTTTTGCTCCCACCTGCTCTTCTGCTCTTCTGCTCTTCTGCTCCCACCTGCTCTTCTGCTCTTCTGCTCTTCTGCTCTTCTGCTCTTCTGCTCTTCTGCTTTGCTTTTCTTTGCTGCTCTCTTTCCTGCCGTTCGCGCACCACAACCGACATCTCTCATGCTACCAACGCACAGCTGGCGCATCGGCACCTCTGCTGCTGTCGAATCGGACTCACCAACGCGGACGAAGATAGACACGTGCACGGCGCCGTACTCGTCGTGAGAGCGAGCTTGCACGCACCTTCGCGCTGTGTAGTGGTGCTGTGTAGTGGTGCTGTGTAGTGGCGCTGTGTAGTGGTGCTGTGTAGTGATGCTGTGTAGTGGTGCTGTGTAGCGGTGCTGTGTGTGTCGTGGACACATGGTGGCACGGTAGACGTGACTAGAATGCAGCGGTTAGTCCGATACGGTTTGTTACGCTAGATTGGTCGAGGATGCGGGAGAAACGTGTTTGGTGGCGCGGAGTGGCGACGAGGGTATGGTAGAGCGCGTGTGGTCGTGTGTGTAGGTGGTGGTAGGTCGGTATGTGTTGTGTATGTTGTGTGTGTTGTGTGTGCTGTGTGTGTTGTGTGTGTGTTGTGTTTGTTTTGTTTGCGGAGTTGTTTGTGTTTTGTTTTGGATAGGATTCTCGTTAGTATAGTGGTTAGTATACCCGCCTGTCACGCGGGTGACCCGGGTTCAATTCCCGGACGGGAAGCTTCTTTTTGCTCCCACCTGCTCCCACCTGCTCTTCTGCTCTTCTGCTCCCACCTGCTCTTCTGCTCTTCTGCTCTTCTGCTCTTCTGCTCTTCTGCTCTTCTGCTTTGCTTTTCTTTGCTGCTCTCTTTCCTGCCGTTCGCGCACCACAACCGACATCTCTCATGCTACCAACGCACAGCTGGCGCATCGGCACCTCTGCTGCTGTCGAATCGGACTCACCAACGCGGACGAAGATAGACACGTGCACGGCGCCGTACTCGTCGTGAGAGCGAGCTTGCACGCACCTTCGCGCTGTGTAGTGGTGCTGTGTAGTGGCGCTGTGTAGTGGTGCTGTGTAGTGATGCTGTGTAGTGGTGCTGTGTAGCGGTGCTGTGTGTGTCGTGGACACATGGTGGCACGGTAGACGTGACTAGAATGCAGCGGTTAGTCCGATACGGTTTGTTACGCTAGATTGGTCGAGGATGCGGGAGAAACGTGTTTGGTGGCGCGGAGTGGCGACGAGGGTATGGTAGAGCGCGTGTGGTCGTGTGTGTAGGTGGTGGTAGGTCGGTATGTGTTGTGTATGTTGTGTATGTTGTGTGTGTTGTGTGTGCTGTGTGTGTTGTGTGTGTGTTGTGTTTGTTTTGTTTGCGGAGTTGTTTGTGTTTTGTTTTGGATAGGATTCTCGTTAGTATAGTGGTTAGTATACCCGCCTGTCACGCGGGTGACCCGGGTTCAATTCCCGGACGGGAAGCTTCTTTTTGCTCCCACCTGCTCTTCTGCTCTTCTGCTCTTCTGCTCTTCTGCTCTTCTGCTTTGCTTTTCTTTGCTGCTCTCTTTCCTGCCGTTCGCGCACCACAACCGACATCTCTCATGCTACCAACGCACAGCTGGCGCATCGGCACCTCTGCTGCTGTCGAATCGGACTCACCAACGCGGACGAAGATAGACACGTGCACGGCGCCGTACTCGTCGTGAGAGCGAGCTTGCACGCACCTTCGCGCTGTGTAGTGGTGCTGTGTAGTGGTGCTGTGTAGTGGTGCTGTGTAGTGATGCTGTGTAGTGGTGCAGTGTAGTGGTGCTGTGTAGCGGTGCTGTGTGTGTCGTGGACACATGGTGGCACGGTAGACGTGACTAGAATGCAGCGGTTAGTCCGATACGGTTTGTTACGCTAGATTGGTCGAGGATGCGGGAGAAACGTGTTTGGTGGCGCGGAGTGGCGACGAGGGTATGGTAGAGCGCGTGTGGTCGTGTGTGTAGGTGGTGGTAGGTCGGTATGTGTTGTGTATGTTGTGTATGTTGTGTGTGTTGTGTGTGCTGTGTGTGTTGTGTGTGTGTTGTGTTTGTTTTGTTTGCGGAGTTGTTTGTGTTTTGTTTTGGATAGGATTCTCGTTAGTATAGTGGTTAGTATACCCGCCTGTCACGCGGGTGACCCGGGTTCAATTCCCGGACGGGAAGCTTCTTTTTGCTCCCACCTGCTCTTCTGCTCTTCTGCTCTTCTGCTCCCACCTGCTCTTCTGCCCCCACCTACTCTTCTGCTCTTCTGCTCTTCTGCTCTTCTGCTCTTCTGCTCTTCTGCTTTGCTTTTCTTTGCTGCTCTCTTTCCTGCCGTTCGCGCACCACAACCGACATCT
>JASMQC010000096.1:0-24676 GCA_031305395.1 Phytophthora citrophthora
TGGGAGGCGTGCCAAGACGCAGACAAGGTCGCTAGGTTTCTAAATACAAGAGTACAGGAGGCATGCAGACAGCGATACAGTAATACAGCAATACAGCAATACAGCAACCGATAAGTGGGACGTGGCGCATGTGGAGATCGCATGGGGTTGTAGCATAGAGAGCATGGCTTGTTGCGGGGCGGTGAAAAAGCAAGCAAAGTGTAGGGCAGCATAATGAAGATAAGAGTGCGCGTGCCCGGATTCGAACCGAGGATATCACCGCCACAAGGTGAGGTACTGACCACTATACTACACACGCCTGGAGAAGCAGGGTATCGATCCCTGTACCTCTCGCATGCTAAGCGAGCGCTCTACCATTTGAGCTACATCCCCGGATACCATACACACACACACAACACAAACAAAAAACACTTTACACACACACCACGCGCTACAAACCACCTTCTCCCATACCACACGCTCCACAATGCCACTGCGCAACCATTACAAACTTTCCGCACCGACATACTCGCGCCACACAAATCGGACACGCCCAACAATGTCCCACACCGTTTCGCGGCTGCTCGCTCACGCGTTTATCGACCTTACGCGTTGTGTCCACGATGTTAAGGCAAGGCTCTACCGACCTGGCTCGGACCGGACGACGAAACTTTCCGCACCGACATTCCGCCACACATTCGGACACATTCGACACATTCCGCTCACTCTTGGGACCACATTCGGTACATAAGGCAAGGCTCATACCGACCGGATGGCTCGGACGACGACACATTCCGACACATTCCGACACATTCGGACACACATTCCGACACACATTCCGACACATTGGGACACACATTCGGATACATTGGGACCAGCAACAACATCGAAGCAGAGGCCTGGTCGCGGGACACGACGGTTGCTCTCTACGTCCTTTGGGCCGTGCTAGACCTAGCCCAGCTACACCGACGCTTCTTGGGTGGACCAAGGGACCAAGGGACCAAGGGACCAAAGGATCAAGGGACCAAGGGACCAAAGGATCAAGCGACCAAGCGACTGTAAGCACGTCATGGGAGGCGTGCCAAGACGCAGACAAGGTCGCTAGGTTTCTAAATACAAGAGTACAGGAGGCATGCAGACAGCGATACAGTAATACAGCAATACAGCAACCGATAAGTGGGACGTGGCGCATGTGGAGATCGCATGGGGTTGTAGCATAGAGAGCATGGCTTGTTGCGGGGCGGTGAAAAAGCAAGCAAAGTGTAGGGCAGCATAATGAAGATAAGAGTGCGCGTGCCCGGATTCGGATTCGAACCGAGGATATCACCGCCACAAGGTGAGGTACTGACCACTATACTACACACGCCTGGAGAAGCAGGGTATCGATCCCTGTACCTCTCGCATGCTAAGCGAGCGCTCTACCATTTGAGCTACATCCCCGGATACCATACACACACACACAACACAAACAAAAAACACTTTACACACACACCACGCGCTACAAACCACCTTCTCCCATACCACACGCTCCACAATGCCACTGCGCAACCATTACAAACTTTCCGCACCGACATACTCGCGCCACACAAATCGGACACGCCCAACAATGTCCCACACCGTTTCGCGGCTGCTCGCTCTCTCCGCAGGTTTATCGACCTTACGCGTTGTGTCCACGATGTTAAGGCAAGGCTCATACCGACCGGATGGCTCGGACGGCTCGGACGACGACACATTCCGACACATTCCGACACATTCCGACACATTCGGACACACATTCGGACACACATTCCGACACATTGGGACACACATTCGGATACATTGGGACCAGCAACAACAGCAGGCCTGGTCGACGGCAGAGGCCACGACACGACGGTTGCTCTCTACGTCCTTTGGGCCGTGCTAGACCTAGCCCAGCTACACCGACGCTTCTTGGGTGGACCAAGGGACCAAGGGACCAAGGGACCAAGGGACCAAGGGACCAAGGGACCAAGGGACCAAGGGACCAAGGGACCAAAGGATCAAGGGACCAAGGGACCAAAGGATCAAGGGACCAAGGGACCAAAGGATCAAGCGACCAAGCGACTGTAAGCACGTCATGGGAGGCGTGCCAAGACGCAGACAAGGTCGCTAGGTTTCTAAATACAAGAGTACAGGAGGCATGCAGACAGCGATACAGTAATACAGCAATACAGCAACCGATAAGTGGGACGTGGCGCATGTGGAGATCGCATGGGGTTGTAGCATAGAGAGCATGGCTTGTTGCGGGGCGGTGAAAAAGCAAGCAAAGTGTAGGGCAGCATAATGAAGATAAGAGTGCGCGTGCCCGGATTCGAACCGAGGATATCACCGCCACAAGGTGAGGTACTGACCACTATACTACACACGCCTGGAGAAGCAGGGTATCGATCCCTGTACCTCTCGCATGCTAAGCGAGCGCTCTACCATTTGAGCTACATCCCCGGATACCATACACACACACACAACACAAACAAAAAACACTTTACACACACACCACGCGCTACAAACCACCTTCTCCCATACCACACGCTCCACAATGCCACTGCGCAACCATTACAAACTTTCCGCACCGACATACTCGCGCCACACAAATCGGACACGCCCAACAATGTCCCACACCGTTTCGCGGCTGCTCACTCTCTCCGCAGGTTTATCGACCTTACGCGTTGTGTCCACGATGTTAAGGCAAGGCTCATACCGACCGGATGGCTCGGACGACGACACATTCCGACACATTCCGACACATTCCGACACACATTCCGACACATTGGGACACACATTCGGATACATTGGGACCAGCAACAACATCGAAGCAGAGGCCTGGTCGCGGGACACGACGGTTGCTCTCTACGTCCTTTGGGCCGTGCTAGACCTAGCCCAGCTACACCGACGCTTCTTGGGTGGACCAAGGGACCAAGGGGCCAAGGGACCAAGGGACCAAGGGACCAAAGGATCAAGCGACCAAGCGACCAAGCGACCAAGCGACCAAGCGACCAAAGGACCAAGCGACCAAGCGACTGTAAGCACGTCATGGGAGGCGTGCCAAGACGCAGACAAGGTCGCTAGGTTTCTAAATACAAGAGTACAGGAGGCATGCAGACAGCGATACAGTAATACAGCAATACAGCAATACAGCAACCGATAAGTGGGACGTGGCGCATGTGGAGATCGCATGGGGTTGTAGCATAGAGAGCATGGCTTGTTGCGGGGCGGTGAAAAAGCAAGCAAAGTGTAGGGCAGCATAATGAAGATAAGAGTGCGCGTGCCCGGATTCGAACCGAGGATATCACCGCCACAAGGTGAGGTACTGACCACTATACTACACACGCCTGGAGAAGCAGGGTATCGATCCCTGTACCTCTCGCATGCTAAGCGAGCGCTCTACCATTTGAGCTACATCCCCGGATACCATACACACACACACAACACAAACAAAAACGATACTTTACACACACACCACGCGCTACAAATGGCTTGTTGCGGGGCCACCTTCTCCCATACCACACGCTCCACAATGCCACTGCGCAACCATTACAAACTTTCCGCACCGACATACTCGCGCCACACAAATCGGACACGCCCAACAATGTCCCACACCGTTTCGCGGCTGCTCACTCTCTCCGCAGGTTTATCGACCTTACGCGTTGTGTCCACGATGTTAAGGCAAGGCTCATACCGACCGGATGGCTCGGACGGCTCGGACGACGACACATTCCGACACATTCCGACACATTCCGACACATTCGGACACACATTCCGACACACATTCCGACACATTGGGACACACATTCGGATACATTGGGACCAGCAACAACATCGAAGCAGAGGCCTGGTCGCGGGACACGACGGTTGCTCTCTACGTCCTTTGGGCCGTGCTAGACCTAGCCCAGCTACACCGACGCTTCTTGGGTGGACCAAGGGACCAAGGGACCAAGGGACCAAGGGACCAAGGGACCAAGGGACCAAGGGACCAAGGGACCAAGGGACCAAAGGATCACCAAGGGACCGACCAAGCGACCAAGCGACCAAAGGACCAAGCGACCAAAGGACCAAGCGACCAAGCGACTGTAAGCACGTCATGGGAGGCGTGCCAAGACGCAGACAAGGTCGCTAGGTTTCTAAATACAAGAGTACAGGAGGCATGCAGACAGCGATACAGTAATACAGCAATACAGCAATACAGCAACCGATAAGTGGGACGTGGCGCATGTGGAGATCGCATGGGGTTGTAGCATAGAGAGCATGGCTTGTTGCGGGGCGGTGAAAAAGCAAGCAAAGTGTAGGGCAGCATAATGAAGATAAGAGTGCGCGTGCCCGGATTCGAACCGAGGATATCACCGCCACAAGGTGAGGTACTGACCACTATACTACACACGCCTGGAGAAGCAGGGTATCGATCCCTGTACCTCTCGCATGCTAAGCGAGCGCTCTACCATTTGAGCTACATCCCCGGATACCATACACACACACACAACACAAACAAAAAACACTTTACACACACACCACGCGCTACAAACCACCTTCTCCCATACCACACGCTCCACAATGCCACTGCGCAACCATTACAAACTTTCCGCACCGACATACTCGCGCCACACAAATCGGACACGCCCAACAATGTCCCACACCGTTTCGCGGCTGCTCACTCTCTCCGCAGGTTTATCGACCTTACGCGTTGTGTCCACGATGTTAAGGCAAGGCTCATACCGACCGGATGGCTCGGACGACGACACATTCCGACACATTCCGACACATTCGGACACACATTCCGACACACATTCCGACACATTGGGACACACATTCGGATACATTGGGACCAGCAACAACATCGAAGCAGAGGCCTGGTCGCGGGACACGACGGTTGCTCTCTACGTCCTTTGGGCCGTGCTAGACCTAGCCCAGCTACACCGACGCTTCTTGGGTGGACCAAGGGACCAAGGGACCAAGGGACCAAGGGACCAAGGGACCAAGGGACCAAAGGATCAAGCGACCAAGCGACCAAGCGACCAAAGGACCAAGCGACCAAAGGACCAAGCGACCAAGCGACTGTAAGCACGTCAGGAGGCGTGCCAAGCGAGATGGGAGGCGTGCCAAGACGCAGACAAGGTCGCTAGGTTTCTAAATACAAGAGTACAGGAGGCATGCAGACAGCGATACAGTAATACAGCAATACAGCAATACAGCAACCGATAAGTGGGACGTGGCGCATGTGGAGATCGCATGGGGTTGTAGCATAGAGAGCATGGCTTGTTGCGGGGCGGTGAAAAAGCAAGCAAAGTGTAGGGCAGCATAATGAAGATAAGAGTGCGCGTGCCCGGATTCGAACCGAGGATATCACCGCCACAAGGTGAGGTACTGACCACTATACTACACACGCCTGGAGAAGCAGGGTATCGATCCCTGTACCTCTCGCATGCTAAGCGAGCGCTCTACCATTTGAGCTACATCCCCGGATACCATACACACACACACAACACAAACAAAAAACACTTTACACACACACCACGCGCTACAAACCACCTTCTCCCATACCACACGCTCCACAATGCCACTGCGCAACCATTACAAACTTTCCGCACCGACATACTCGCGCCACACAAATCGGACACGCCCAACAATGTCCCACACCGTTTCGCGGCTGCTCACTCTCTCCGCAGGTTTATCGACCTTACGCGTTGTGTCCACGATGTTAAGGCAAGGCTCATACCGACCGGATGGCTCGGACGACGACACATTCCGACACATTCCGACACATTCGGACACACATTCCGACACACATTCCGACACATTGGGACACACATTCGGATACATTGGGACCAGCAACAACATCGAAGCAGAGGCCTGGTCGCGGGACACGACGGTTGCTCTCTACGTCCTTTGGGCCGTGCTAGACCTAGCCCAGCTACACCGACGCTTCTTGGGTGGACCAAGGGACCAAGGGACCAAGGGACCAAAGGATCAAGGGACCAAGGGACCAAAGGATCAAGCGACCAAGCGACTGTAAGCACGTCATGGGAGGCGTGCCAAGACGCAGACAAGGTCGCTAGGTTTCTAAATACAAGAGACAGGAGGCATGCAGACAGCGATACAGTAATACAGCAATACAGCAACCGATAAGTGGGACGTGGCGCATGTGGAGATCGCATGGGGTTGTAGCATAGAGAGCATGGCTTGTTGCGGGGCGGTGAAAAAGCAAGCAAAGTGTAGGGCAGCATAATGAAGATAAGAGTGCGCGTGCCCGGATTCGAACCGAGGATATCACCGCCACAAGGTGAGGTACTGACCACTATACTACACACGCCTGGAGAAGCAGGGTATCGATCCCTGTACCTCTCGCATGCTAAGCGAGCGCTCTACCATTTGAGCTACATCCCCGGATACCATACACACACACACAACACAAACAAAAAACACTTTACACACACACCACGCGCTACAAACCACCTTCTCCCATACC
Source organism: Phytophthora citrophthora (assembly GCA_031305395.1). Classification (NCBI taxonomy): domain Eukaryota; phylum Oomycota; class Peronosporomycetes; order Peronosporales; family Peronosporaceae; genus Phytophthora; species Phytophthora citrophthora. The sequence continues at coordinate 6,455 of JASMQC010000096.1, forward strand.
ACACGCTCCACAATGCCACTGCGCAACCATTACAAACTTTCCGCACCGACATACTCGCGCCACACAAATCGGACACGCCCAACAATGTCCCACACCGTTTCGCGGCTGCTCACTCTCTCCGCAGGTTTATCGACCTTACGCGTTGTGTCCACGATGTTAAGGCAAGGCTCATACCGACCGGATGGCTCGGACGACGACACATTCCGACACATTCCGACACATTCGGACACACATTCCGACACACATTCCGACACATTGGGACACACATTCGGATACATTGGGACCAGCAACAACATCGAAGCAGAGGCCTGGTCGCGGGACACGACGGTTGCTCTCTACGTCCTTTGGGCCGTGCTAGACCTAGCCCAGCTACACCGACGCTTCTTGGGTGGACCAAGGGACCAAGGGACCAAGGGACCAAAGGATCAAGGGACCAAGGGACCAAAGGATCAAGCGACCAAGCGACTGTAAGCACGTCATGGGAGGCGTGCCAAGACGCAGACAAGGTCGCTAGGTTTCTAAATACAAGAGTACAGGAGGCATGCAGACAGCGATACAGTAATACAGCAATACAGCAACCGATAAGTGGGACGTGGCGCATGTGGAGCGCATGGGGTTGTAGCATAGAGAGCATGGCTTGTTGCGGGGCGGTGAAAAAGCAAGCAAAGTGTAGGGCAGCATAATGAAGATAAGAGTGCGCGTGCCCGGATTCGAACCGAGGATATCACCGCCACAAGGTGAGGTACTGACCACTATACTACACACGCCTGGAGAAGCAGGGTATCGATCCCTGTACCTCTCGCATGCTAAGCGAGCGCTCTACCATTTGAGCTACATCCCCGGATACCATACACACACACACAACACAAACAAAAAACACTTTACACACACACCACGCGCTACAAACCACCTTCTCCCATACCACACGCTCCACAATGCCACTGCGCAACCATTACAAACTTTCCGCACCGACATACTCGCGCCACACAAATCGGACACGCCCAACAATGTCCCACACCGTTTCGCGGCTGCTCGCTCTCTCCGCAGGTTTATCGACCTTACGCGTTGTGTCCACGATGTTAAGGCAAGGCTCATACCGACCGGATGGCTCGGACGGCTCGGACGACGACACATTCCGACACATTCCGACACATTCCGACACATTCGGACACACATTCGGACACACATTCCGACACATTGGGACACACATTCGGATACATTGGGACCAGCAACAACATCGAAGCAGAGGCCTGGTCGCGGGACACGACGGTTGCTCTCTACGTCCTTTGGGCCGTGCTAGACCTAGCCCAGCTACACCGACGCTTCTTGGGTGGACCAAGGGACCAAGGGACCAAGGGACCAAGGGACCAAGGGACCAAAGGATCAAGCGACCAAGCGACCAAGCGACCAAAGGACCAAGCGACCAAAGGACCAAGCGACCAAGCGACTGTAAGCACGTCATGGGAGGCGTGCCAAGACGCAGACAAGGTCGCTAGGTTTCTAAATACAAGAGTACAGGAGGCATGCAGACAGCGATACAGTAATACAGCAATACAGCAATACAGCAACCGATAAGTGGGACGTGGCGCATGTGGAGATCGCGGTGAAAAAGCAAGCAAAGTGTGGGGTTGTCATGGGAGGCGTGCCAAGACGCAGACAAGCATAGAGAGCATGGCTTGTTGCGGGGCGGTTGTAGCATAGAGAGCATGGCTTGTTGCGGGGCGGTGAAAAAGCAAAAAGTGTAGGGCAGCATAATGAAGATAAGAGTGCGCGTGCCCGGATTCGAACCGAGGATATCACCGCCACAAGGTGAGGTACTGACCACTATACTACACACGCCTGGAGAAGCAGGGTATCGATCCCTGTACCTCTCGCATGCTAAGCGAGCGCTCTACCATTTGAGCTACATCCCCGGATACCATACACACACACACAACACAAACAAAAAACACTTTACACACACACCACGCGCTACAAACCACCTTCTCCCATACCACACGCTCCACAATGCCACTGCGCAACCATTACAAACTTTCCGCACCGACATACTCGCGCCACACAAATCGGACACGCCCAACAATGTCCCACACCGTTTCGCGGCTGCTCACTCTCTCCGCAGGTTTATCGACCTTACGCGTTGTGTCCACGATGTTAAGGCAAGGCTCATACCGACCGGATGGCTCGGACGACGACACATTCCGACACATTCCGACACATTCGGACACACATTCCGACACACATTCCGACACATTGGGACACACATTCGGATACATTGGGACCAGCAACAACATCGAAGCAGAGGCCTGGTCGCGGGACACGACGGTTGCTCTCTACGTCCTTTGGGCCGTGCTAGACCTAGCCCAGCTACACCGACGCTTCTTGGGTGGACCAAGGGACCAAGGGACCAAGGGACCAAAGGATCAAGGGACCAAGGGACCAAAGGATCAAGCGACCAAGCGACTGTAAGCACGTCATGGGAGGCGTGCCAAGACGCAGACAAGGTCGCTAGGTTTCTAAATACAAGAGTACAGGAGGCATGCAGACAGCGATACAGTAATACAGCAATACAGCAACCGATAAGTGGGACGTGGCGCATGTGGAGATCGCATGGGGTTGTAGCATAGAGAGCATGGCTTGTTGCGGGGCGGTGAAAAAGCAAGCAAAGTGTAGGGCAGCATAATGAAGATAAGAGTGCGCGTGCCCGGATTCGAACCGAGGATATCACCGCCACAAGGTGAGGTACTGACCACTATACTACACACGCCTGGAGAAGCAGGGTATCGATCCCTGTACCTCTCGCATGCTAAGCGAGCGCTCTACCATTTGAGCTACATCCCCGGATACCATACACACACACACAACACAAACAAAAAACACTTTACACACACACCACGCGCTACAAACCACCTTCTCCCATACCACACGCTCCACAATGCCACTGCGCAACCATTACAAACTTTCCGCACCGACATACTCGCGCCACACAAATCGGACACGCCCAACAATGTCCCACACCGTTTCGCGGCTGCTCACTCTCTCCGCAGGTTTATCGACCTTACGCGTTGTGTCCACGATGTTAAGGCAAGGCTCATACCGACCGGATGGCTCGGACGACGACACATTCCGACACATTCCGACACATTCGGACACACATTCCGACACACATTCCGACACATTGGGACACACATTCGGATACATTGGGACCAGCAACAACATCGAAGCAGAGGCCTGGTCGCGGGACACGACGGTTGCTCTCTACGTCCTTTGGGCCGTGCTAGACCTAGCCCAGCTACACCGACGCTTCTTGGGTGGACCAAGGGACCAAGGGACCAAGGGACCAAAGGATCAAGGGACCAAGGGACCAAAGGATCAAGCGACCAAGCGACTGTAAGCACGTCATGGGAGGCGTGCCAAGACGCAGACAAGGTCGCTAGGTTTCTAAATACAAGAGTACAGGAGGCATGCAGACAGCGATACAGTAATACAGCAATACAGCAACCGATAAGTGGGACGTGGCGCATGTGGAGATCGCATGGGGTTGTAGCATAGAGAGCATGGCTTGTTGCGGGGCGGTGAAAAAGCAAGCAAAGTGTAGGGCAGCATAATGAAGATAAGAGTGCGCGTGCCCGGATTCGAACCGAGGATATCACCGCCACAAGGTGAGGTACTGACCACTATACTACACACGCCTGGAGAAGCAGGGTATCGATCCCTGTACCTCTCGCATGCTAAGCGAGCGCTCTACCATTTGAGCTACATCCCCGGATACCATACACACACACACAACACAAACAAAAAACACTTTACACACACACCACGCGCTACAAACCACCTTCTCCCATACCACACGCTCCACAATGCCACTGCGCAACCATTACAAACTTTCCGCACCGACATACTCGCGCCACACAAATCGGACACGCCCAACAATGTCCCACACCGTTTCGCGGCTGCTCACTCTCTCCGCAGGTTTATCGACCTTACGCGTTGTGTCCACGATGTTAAGGCAAGGCTCATACCGACCGGATGGCTCGGACGACGACACATTCCGACACATTCCGACACATTCGGACACACATTCCGACACACATTCCGACACATTGGGACACACATTCGGATACATTGGGACCAGCAACAACATCGAAGCAGAGGCCTGGTCGCGGGACACGACGGTTGCTCTCTACGTCCTTTGGGCCGTGCTAGACCTACCCAGACCTACAGCTACACCGACGCTTCTTGGGTGGACCAAGGGACCAAGGGACCAAGGGACCAAAGGATCAAGGGACCAAGGGACCAAAGGATCAAGCGACCAAGCGACTGTAAGCACGTCATGGGAGGCGTGCCAAGACGCAGACAAGGTCGCTAGGTTTCTAAATACAAGAGTACAGGAGGCATGCAGACAGCGATACAGTAATACAGCAATACAGCAACCGATAAGTGGGACGTGGCGCATGTGGAGATCGCATGGGGTTGTAGCATAGAGAGCATGGCTTGTTGCGGGGCGGTGAAAAAGCAAGCAAAGTGTAGGGCAGCATAATGAAGATAAGAGTGCGCGTGCCCGGATTCGAACCGAGGATATCACCGCCACAAGGTGAGGTACTGACCACTATACTACACACGCCTGGAGAAGCAGGGTATCGATCCCTGTACCTCTCGCATGCTAAGCGAGCGCTCTACCATTTGAGCTACATCCCCGGATACCATACACACACACACAACACAAACAAAAAACACTTTACACACACACCACGCGCTACAAACCACCTTCTCCCATACCACACGCTCCACAATGCCACTGCGCAACCATTACAAACTTTCCGCACCGACATACTCGCGCCACACAAATCGGACACGCCCAACAATGTCCCACACCGTTTCGCGGCTGCTCACTCTCTCCGCAGGTTTATCGACCTTACGCGTTGTGTCCACGATGTTAAGGCAAGGCTCATACCGACCGGATGGCTCGGACGACGACACATTCCGACACATTCCGACACATTCGGACACACATTCCGACACACATTCCGACACATTGGGACACACATTCGGATACATTGGGACCAGCAACAACATCGAAGCAGAGGCCTGGTCGCGGGACACGACGGTTGCTCTCTACGTCCTTTGGGCCGTGCTAGACCTAGCCCAGCTACACCGACGCTTCTTGGGTGGACCAAGGGACCAAGGGACCAAGGGACCAAAGGATCAAAGGGACCAAGGGACCAAAGGATCAAGCGACCAAGCGACTGTAAGCACGTCATGGGAGGCGTGCCAAGACGCAGACAAGGTCGCTAGGTTTCTAAATACAAGAGTACAGGAGGCATGCAGACAGCGATACAGTAATACAGCAATACAGCAACCGATAAGTGGGACGTGGCGCATGTGGAGATCGCATGGGGTTGTAGCATAGAGAGCATGGCTTGTTGCGGGGCGGTGAAAAAGCAAGCAAAGTGTAGGGCAGCATAATGAAGATAAGAGTGCGCGTGCCCGGATTCGAACCGAGGATATCACCGCCACAAGGTGAGGTACTGACCACTATACTACACACGCCTGGAGAAGCAGGGTATCGATCCCTGTACCTCTCGCATGCTAAGCGAGCGCTCTACCATTTGAGCTACATCCCCGGATACCATACACACACACACAACACAAACAAAAAACACTTTACACACACACCACGCGCTACAAACCACCTTCTCCCATACCACACGCTCCACAATGCCACTGCGCAACCATTACAAACTTTCCGCACCGACATACTCGCGCCACACAAATCGGACACGCCCAACAATGTCCCACACCGTTTCGCGGCTGCTCACTCTCTCCGCAGGTTTATCGACCTTACGCGTTGTGTCCACGATGTTAAGGCAAGGCTCATACCGACCGGATGGCTCGGACGACGACACATTCCGACACATTCCGACACATTCGGACACACATTCCGACACACATTCCGACACATTGGGACACACATTCGGATACATTGGGACCAGCAACAACATCGAAGCAGAGGCCTGGTCGCGGGACACGACGGTTGCTCTCTACGTCCTTTGGGCCGTGCTAGACCTAGCCCAGCTACACCGACGCTTCTTGGGTGGACCAAGGGACCAAGGGACCAAGGGACCAAAGGATCAAGGGACCAAGGGACCAAAGGATCAAGCGACCAAGCGACTGTAAGCACGTCATGGGAGGCGTGCCAAGACGCAGACAAGGTCGCTAGGTTTCTAAATACAAGAGTACAGGAGGCATGCAGACAGCGATACAGTAATACAGCAATACAGCAACCGATAAGTGGGACGTGGCGCATGTGGAGATCGCATGGGGTTGTAGCATAGAGAGCATGGCTTGTTGCGGGGCGGTGAAAAAGCAAGCAAAGTGTAGGGCAGCATAATGAAGATAAGAGTGCGCGTGCCCGGATTCGAACCGAGGATATCACCGCCACAAGGTGAGGTACTGACCACTATACTACACACGCCTGGAGAAGCAGGGTATCGATCCCTGTACCTCTCGCATGCTAAGCGAGCGCTCTACCATTGAGCTACATCCCCGGATACCATACACACACACACAACACAAACAAAAAACACTTTACACACACACCACGCGCTACAAACCACCTTCTCCCATACCACACGCTCCACAATGCCACTGCGCAACCATTACAAACTTTCCGCACCGACATACTCGCGCCACACAAATCGGACACGCCCAACAATGTCCCACACCGTTTCGCGGCTGCTCACTCTCTCCGCAGGTTTATCGACCTTACGCGTTGTGTCCACGATGTTAAGGCAAGGCTCATACCGACCGGATGGCTCGGACGACGACACATTCCGACACATTCCGACACATTCGGACACACATTCCGACACACATTCCGACACATTGGGACACACATTCGGATACATTGGGACCAGCAACAACATCGAAGCAGAGGCCTGGTCGCGGGACACGACGGTTGCTCTCTACGTCCTTTGGGCCGTGCTAGACCTAGCCCAGCTACACCGACGCTTCTTGGTGGACCAAGGGACCAAGGGACCAAGGGACCAAAGGATCAAGGGACCAAGGGACCAAAGGATCAAGCGACCAAGCGACTGTAAGCACGTCATGGGAGGCGTGCCAAGACGCAGACAAGGTCGCTAGGTTTCTAAATACAAGAGTACAGGAGGCATGCAGACAGCGATACAGTAATACAGCAATACAGCAACCGATAAGTGGGACGTGGCGCATGTGGAGATCGCATGGGGTTGTAGCATAGAGAGCATGGCTTGTTGCGGGGCGGTGAAAAAGCAAGCAAAGTGTAGGGCAGCATAATGAAGATAAGAGTGCGCGTGCCCGGATTCGAACCGAGGATATCACCGCCACAAGGTGAGGTACTGACCACTATACTACACACGCCTGGAGAAGCAGGGTATCGATCCCTGTACCTCTCGCATGCTAAGCGAGCGCTCTACCATTTGAGCTACATCCCCGGATACCATACACACAAAAACACACAACACAAACAAAAAACACTTTACACACACACCACGCGCTACAAACCACCTTCTCCCATACCACACGCTCCACAATGCCACTGCGCAACCATTACAAACTTTCCGCACCGACATACTCGCGCCACACAAATCGGACACGCCCAACAATGTCCCACACCGTTTCGCGGCTGCTCACTCTCTCCGCAGGTTTATCGACCTTACGCGTTGTGTCCACGATGTTAAGGCAAGGCTCATACCGACCGGATGGCTCGGACGACGACACATTCCGACACATTCCGACACATTCGGACACACATTCCGACACACATTCCGACACATTGGGACACACATTCGGATACATTGGGACCAGCAACAACATCGAAGCAGAGGCCTGGTCGCGGGACACGACGGTTGCTCTCTACGTCCTTTGGGCCGTGCTAGACCTAGCCCAGCTACACCGACGCTTCTTGGGTGGACCAAGGGACCAAGGGACCAAGGGACCAAAGGGACCAAGGGACCAAGGGACCAAAGGATCAAGCGACCAAGCGACTGTAAGCACGTCATGGGAGGCGTGCCAAGACGCAGACAAGGTCGCTAGGTTTCTAAATACAAGAGTACAGGAGGCATGCAGACAGCGATACAGTAATACAGCAATACAGCAACCGATAAGTGGGACGTGGCGCATGTGGAGATCGCATGGGGTTGTAGCATAGAGAGCATGGCTTGTTGCGGGGCGGTGAAAAAGCAAGCAAAGTGTAGGGCAGCATAATGAAGATAAGAGTGCGCGTGCCCGGATTCGAACCGAGGATATCACCGCCACAAGGTGAGGTACTGACCACTATACTACACACGCCTGGAGAAGCAGGGTATCGATCCCTGTACCTCTCGCATGCTAAGCGAGCGCTCTACCATTTGAGCTACATCCCCGGATACCATACACACACACACAACACAAACAAAAAACACTTTACACACACACCACGCGCTACAAACCACCTTCTCCCATACCACACGCTCCACAATGCCACTGCGCAACCATTACAAACTTTCCGCACCGACATACTCGCGCCACACAAATCGGACACGCCCAACAATGTCCCACACCGTTTCGCGGCTGCTCACTCTCTCCGCAGGTTTATCGACCTTACGCGTTGTGTCCACGATGTTAAGGCAAGGCTCATACCGACCGGATGGCTCGGACGACGACACATTCCGACACATTCCGACACATTCGGACACACATTCCGACACACATTCCGACACATTGGGACACACATTCGGATACATTGGGACCAGCAACAACATCGAAGCAGAGGCCTGGTCGCGGGACACGACGGTTGCTCTCTACGTCCTTTGGGCCGTGCTAGACCTAGCCCAGCTACACCGACGCTGTAAGCTCTTGGGTGGACCAAGGGACCAAGGGACCAAGGGACCAAAGGATCAAGGGACCAAGGGACCAAAGGATCAAGCGACCAAGCGACTGTAAGCACGTCATGGGAGGCGTGCCAAGACGCAGACAAGGTCGCTAGGTTTCTAAATACAAGAGTACAGGAGGCATGCAGACAGCGATACAGTAATACAGCAATACAGCAACCGATAAGTGGGACGTGGCGCATGTGGAGATCGCATGGGGTTGTAGCATAGAGAGCATGGCTTGTTGCGGGGCGGTGAAAAAGCAAGCAAAGTGTAGGGCAGCATAATGAAGATAAGAGTGCGCGTGCCCGGATTCGAACCGAGGATATCACCGCCACAAGGTGAGGTACTGACCACTATACTACACACGCCTGGAGAAGCAGGGTATCGATCCCTGTACCTCTCGATGCTAAGCGAGCGCTCTACCATTTGAGCTACATCCCCGGATACCATACACACACACACAACACAAACAAAAAACACTTTACACACACACCACGCGCTACAAACCACCTTCTCCCATACCACACGCTCCACAATGCCACTGCGCAACCATTACAAACTTTCCGCACCGACATACTCGCGCCACACAAATCGGACACGCCCAACAATGTCCCACACCGTTTCGCGGCTGCTCACTCTCTCCGCAGGTTTATCGACCTTACGCGTTGTGTCCACGATGTTAAGGCAAGGCTCATACCGACCGGATGGCTCGGACGACGACACATTCCGACACATTCCGACACATTCGGACACACATTCCGACACACATTCCGACACATTGGGACACACATTCGGATACATTGGGACCAGCAACAACATCGAAGCAGAGGCCTGGTCGCGGGACACGACGGTTGCTCTCTACGTCCTTTGGGCCGTGCTAGACCTAGCCCAGCTACACCGACGCTTCTTGGGTGGACCAAGGGACCAAGGGACCAAGGGACCAAAGGATCAAGGGACCAAGGGACCAAAGGATCAAGCGACCAAGCGACTGTAAGCACGTCATGGGAGGCGTGCCAAGACGCAGACAAGGTCGCTAGGTTTCTAAATACAAGAGTACAGGAGGCATGCAGACAGCGATACAGTAATACAGCAATACAGCAACCGATAAGTGGGACGTGGCGCATGTGGAGATCGCATGGGGTTGTAGCATAGAGAGCATGGCTTGTTGCGGGGCGGTGAAAAAGCAAGCAAAGTGTAGGGCAGCATAATGAAGATAAGAGTGCGCGTGCCCGGATTCGAACCGAGGATATCACCGCCACAAGGTGAGGTACTGACCACTATACTACACACGCCTGGAGAAGCAGGGTATCGATCCCTGTACCTCTCGCATGCTAAGCGAGCGCTCTACCATTTGAGCTACATCCCCGGATACCATACACACACACACAACACAAACAAAAAACACTTTACACACACACCACGCGCTACAAACCACCTTCTCCCATACCACACGCTCCACAATGCCACTGCGCAACCATTACAAACTTTCCGCACCGACATACTCGCGCCACACAAATCGGACACGCCCAACAATGTCCCACACCGTTTCGCGGCTGCTCACTCTCTCCGCAGGTTTATCGACCTTACGCGTTGTGTCCACGATGTTAAGGCAAGGCTCATACCGACCGGATGGCTCGGACGACGACACATTCCGACACATTCCGACACATTCGGACACACATTCCGACACACATTCCGACACATTGGGACACACATTCGGATACATTGGGACCAGCAACAACATCGAAGCAGAGGCCTGGTCGCGGGACACGACGGTTGCTCTCTACGTCCTTTGGGCCGTGCTAGACCTAGCCCAGCTACACCGACGCTTCTTGGGTGGACCAAGGGACCAAGGGACCAAGGGACCAAAGGATCAAGGGACCAAGGGACCAAAGGATCAAGCGACCAAGCGACTGTAAGCACGTCATGGGAGGCGTGCCAAGACGCAGACAAGGTCGCTAGGTTTCTAAATACAAGAGTACAGGAGGCATGCAGACAGCGATACAGTAATACAGCAATACAGCAACCGATAAGTGGGACGTGGCGCATGTGGAGATCGCATGGGGTTGTAGCATAGAGAGCATGGCTTGTTGCGGGGCGGTGAAAAAGCAAGCAAAGTGTAGGGCAGCATAATGAAGATAAGAGTGCGCGTGCCCGGATTCGAACCGAGGATATCACCGCCACAAGGTGAGGTACTGACCACTATACTACACACGCCTGGAGAAGCAGGGTATCGATCCCTGTACCTCTCGCATGCTAAGCGAGCGCTCTACCATTTGAGCTACATCCCCGGATACCATACACACACACACAACACAAACAAAAAACACTTTACACACACACCACGCGCTACAAACCACCTTCTCCCATACCACACGCTCCACAATGCCACTGCGCAACCATTACAAACTTTCCGCACCGACATACTCGCGCCACACAAATCGGACACGCCCAACAATGTCCCACACCGTTTCGCGGCTGCTCACTCTCTCCGCAGGTTTATCGACCTTACGCGTTGTGTCCACGATGTTAAGGCAAGGCTCATACCGACCGGATGGCTCGGACGACGACACATTCCGACACATTCCGACACATTCGGACACACATTCCGACACACATTCCGACACATTGGGACACACATTCGGATACATTGGGACCAGCAACAACATCGAAGCAGAGGCCTGGTCGCGGGACACGACGGTTGCTCTCTACGTCCTTTGGGCCGTGCTAGACCTAGCCCAGCTACACCGACGCTTCTTGGGTGGACCAAGGGACCAAGGGACCAAGGGACCAAAGGATCAAGGGACCAAGGGACCAAAGGATCAAGCGACCAAGCGACTGTAAGCACGTCATGGGAGGCGTGCCAAGACGCAGACAAGGTCGCTAGGTTTCTAAATACAAGAGTACAGGAGGCATGCAGACAGCGATACAGTAATACAGCAATACAGCAACCGATAAGTGGGACGTGGCGCATGTGGAGATCGCATGGGGTTGTAGCATAGAGAGCATGGCTTGTTGCGGGGCGGTGAAAAAGCAAGCAAAGTGTAGGGCAGCATAATGAAGATAAGAGTGCGCGTGCCCGGATTCGAACCGAGGATATCACCGCCACAAGGTGAGGTACTGACCACTATACTACACACGCCTGGAGAAGCAGGGTATCGATCCCTGTACCTCTCGCATGCTAAGCGAGCGCTCTACCATTTGAGCTACATCCCCGGATACCATACACACACACACAACACAAACAAAAAACACTTTACACACACACCACGCGCTACAAACCACCTTCTCCCATACCACACGCTCCACAATGCCACTGCGCAACCATTACAAACTTTCCGCACCGACATACTCGCGCCACACAAATCGGACACGCCCAACAATGTCCCACACCGTTTCGCGGCTGCTCACTCTCTCCGCAGGTTTATCGACCTTACGCGTTGTGTCCACGATGTTAAGGCAAGGCTCATACCGACCGGATGGCTCGGACGACGACACATTCCGACACATTCCGACACATTCGGACACACATTCCGACACACATTCCGACACATTGGGACACACATTCGGATACATTGGGACCAGCAACAACATCGAAGCAGAGGCCTGGTCGCGGGACACGACGGTTGCTCTCTACGTCCTTTGGGCCGTGCTAGACCTAGCCCAGCTACACCGACGCTTCTTGGGTGGACCAAGGGACCAAGGGACCAAGGGACCAAAGGATCAAGGGACCAAGGGACCAAAGGATCAAGCGACCAAGCGACTGTAAGCACGTCATGGGAGGCGTGCCAAGACGCAGACAAGGTCGCTAGGTTTCTAAATACAAGAGTACAGGAGGCATGCAGACAGCGATACAGTAATACAGCAATACAGCAACCGATAAGTGGGACGTGGCGCATGTGGAGATCGCATGGGGTTGTAGCATAGAGAGCATGGCTTGTTGCGGGGCGGTGAAAAAGCAAGCAAAGTGTAGGGCAGCATAATGAAGATAAGAGTGCGCGTGCCCGGATTCGAACCGAGGATATCACCGCCACAAGGTGAGGTACTGACCACTATACTACACACGCCTGGAGAAGCAGGGTATCGATCCCTGTACCTCTCGCATGCTAAGCGAGCGCTCTACCATTTGAGCTACATCCCCGGATACCATACACACACACACAACACAAACAAAAAACACTTTACACACACACCACGCGCTACAAACCACCTTCTCCCATACCACACGCTCCACAATGCCACTGCGCAACCATTACAAACTTTCCGCACCGACATACTCGCGCCACACAAATCGGACACGCCCAACAATGTCCCACACCGTTTCGCGGCTGCTCACTCTCTCCGCAGGTTTATCGACCTTACGCGTTGTGTCCACGATGTTAAGGCAAGGCTCATACCGACCGGATGGCTCGGACGACGACACATTCCGACACATTCCGACACATTCGGACACACATTCCGACACACATTCCGACACATTGGGACACACATTCGGATACATTGGGACCAGCAACAACATCGAAGCAGAGGCCTGGTCGCGGGACACGACGGTTGCTCTCTACGTCCTTTGGGCCGTGCTAGACCTAGCCCAGCTACACCGACGCTTCTTGGGTGGACCAAGGGACCAAGGGACCAAGGGACCAAAGGATCAAGGGACCAAGGGACCAAAGGATCAAGCGACCAAGCGACTGTAAGCACGTCATGGGAGGCGTGCCAAGACGCAGACAAGGTCGCTAGGTTTCTAAATACAAGAGTACAGGAGGCATGCAGACAGCGATACAGTAATACAGCAATACAGCAACCGATAAGTGGGACGTGGCGCATGTGGAGATCGCATGGGGTTGTAGCATAGAGAGCATGGCTTGTTGCGGGGCGGTGAAAAAGCAAGCAAAGTGTAGGGCAGCATAATGAAGATAAGAGTGCGCGTGCCCGGATTCGAACCGAGGATATCACCGCCACAAGGTGAGGTACTGACCACTATACTACACACGCCTGGAGAAGCAGGGTATCGATCCCTGTACCTCTCGCATGCTAAGCGAGCGCTCTACCATTTGAGCTACATCCCCGGATACCATACACACACACACAACACAAACAAAAAACACTTTACACACACACCACGCGCTACAAACCACCTTCTCCCATACCACACGCTCCACAATGCCACTGCGCAACCATTACAAACTTTCCGCACCGACATACTCGCGCCACACAAATCGGACACGCCCAACAATGTCCCACACCGTTTCGCGGCTGCTCACTCTCTCCGCAGGTTTATCGACCTTACGCGTTGTGTCCACGATGTTAAGGCAAGGCTCATACCGACCGGATGGCTCGGACGACGACACATTCCGACACATTCCGACACATTCGGACACACATTCCGACACACATTCCGACACATTGGGACACACATTCGGATACATTGGGACCAGCAACAACATCGAAGCAGAGGCCTGGTCGCGGGACACGACGGTTGCTCTCTACGTCCTTTGGGCCGTGCTAGACCTAGCCCAGCTACACCGACGCTTCTTGGGTGGACCAAGGGACCAAGGGACCAAGGGACCAAAGGATCAAGGGACCAAGGGACCAAAGGATCAAGCGACCAAGCGACTGTAAGCACGTCATGGGAGGCGTGCCAAGACGCAGACAAGGTCGCTAGGTTTCTAAATACAAGAGTACAGGAGGCATGCAGACAGCGATACAGTAATACAGCAATACAGCAACCGATAAGTGGGACGTGGCGCATGTGGAGATCGCATGGGGTTGTAGCATAGAGAGCATGGCTTGTTGCGGGGCGGTGAAAAAGCAAGCAAAGTGTAGGGCAGCATAATGAAGATAAGAGTGCGCGTGCCCGGATTCGAACCGAGGATATCACCGCCACAAGGTGAGGTACTGACCACTATACTACACACGCCTGGAGAAGCAGGGTATCGATCCCTGTACCTCTCGCATGCTAAGCGAGCGCTCTACCATTTGAGCTACATCCCCGGATACCATACACACACACACAACACAAACAAAAAACACTTTACACACACACCACGCGCTACAAACCACCTTCTCCCATACCACACGCTCCACAATGCCACTGCGCAACCATTACAAACTTTCCGCACCGACATACTCGCGCCACACAAATCGGACACGCCCAACAATGTCCCACACCGTTTCGCGGCTGCTCACTCTCTCCGCAGGTTTATCGACCTTACGCGTTGTGTCCACGATGTTAAGGCAAGGCTCATACCGACCGGATGGCTCGGACGACGACACATTCCGACACATTCCGACACATTCGGACACACATTCCGACACACATTCCGACACATTGGGACACACATTCGGATACATTGGGACCAGCAACAACATCGAAGCAGAGGCCTGGTCGCGGGACACGACGGTTGCTCTCTACGTCCTTTGGGCCGTGCTAGACCTAGCCCAGCTACACCGACGCTTCTTGGGTGGACCAAGGGACCAAGGGACCAAGGGACCAAAGGATCAAGGGACCAAGGGACCAAAGGATCAAGCGACCAAGCGACTGTAAGCACGTCATGGGAGGCGTGCCAAGACGCAGACAAGGTCGCTAGGTTTCTAAATACAAGAGTACAGGAGGCATGCAGACAGCGATACAGTAATACAGCAATACAGCAACCGATAAGTGGGACGTGGCGCATGTGGAGATCGCATGGGGTTGTAGCATAGAGAGCATGGCTTGTTGCGGGGCGGTGAAAAAGCAAGCAAAGTGTAGGGCAGCATAATGAAGATAAGAGTGCGCGTGCCCGGATTCGAACCGAGGATATCACCGCCACAAGGTGAGGTACTGACCACTATACTACACACGCCTGGAGAAGCAGGGTATCGATCCCTGTACCTCTCGCATGCTAAGCGAGCGCTCTACCATTTGAGCTACATCCCCGGATACCATACACACACACACAACACAAACAAAAAACACTTTACACACACACCACGCGCTACAAACCACCTTCTCCCATACCACACGCTCCACAATGCCACTGCGCAACCATTACAAACTTTCCGCACCGACATACTCGCGCCACACAAATCGGACACGCCCAACAATGTCCCACACCGTTTCGCGGCTGCTCGCTCTCTCCGCAGGTTTATCGACCTTACGCGTTGTGTCCACGATGTTAAGGCAAGGCTCATACCGACCGGATGGCTCGGACGACGACACATTCCGACACATTCCGACACATTCGGACACACATTCCGACACACATTCCGACACATTGGGACACACATTCGGATACATTGGGACCAGCAACAACATCGAAGCAGAGGCCTGGTCGCGGGACACGACGGTTGCTCTCTACGTCCTTTGGGCCGTGCTAGACCTAGCCCAGCTACACCGACGCTTCTTGGGTGGACCAAGGGACCAAGGGACCAAGGGACCAAAGGATCAAGGACCAAGCGACCAAAGGACCAAGCGACCAAGCGACTGTAAGCACGTCATGGGAGGCGTGCCAAGACGCAGACAAGGTCGCTAGGTTTCTAAATACAAGAGTACAGGAGGCATGCAGACAGCGATACAGTAATACAGCAATACAGCAACCGATAAGTGGGACGTGGCGCATGTGGAGATCGCATGGGGTTGTAGCATAGAGAGCATGGCTTGTTGCGGGGCGGTGAAAAAGCAAGCAAAGTGTAGGGCAGCATAATGAAGATAAGAGTGCGCGTGCCCGGATTCGAACCGAGGATATCACCGCCACAAGGTGAGGTACTGACCACTATACTACACACGCCTGGAGAAGCAGGGTATCGATCCCTGTACCTCTCGCATGCTAAGCGAGCGCTCTACCATTTGAGCTACATCCCCGGATACCATACACACACACACAACACAAACAAAAAACACTTTACACACACACCACGCGCTACAAACCACCTTCTCCCATACCACACGCTCCACAATGCCACTGCGCAACCATTACAAACTTTCCGCACCGACATACTCGCGCCACACAAATCGGACACGCCCAACAATGTCCCACACCGTTTCGCGGCTGCTCGCTCTCTCCGCAGGTTTATCGACCTTACGCGTTGTGTCCACGATGTTAAGGCAAGGCTCATACCGACCGGATGGCTCGGACGACGACACATTCCGACACATTCCGACACATTCCGACACATTCGGACACACATTCCGACACACATTCCGACACATTGGGACACACATTCGGATACATTGGGACCAGCAACAACATCGAAGCAGAGGCCTGGTCGCGGGACACGACGGTTGCTCTCTACGTCCTTTGGGCCGTGCTAGACCTAGCCCAGCTACACCGACGCTTCTTGGGTGGACCAAGGGACCAAGGGACCAAGGGACCAAGCGACCAAGGGACCAAGCGACCAAAGGACCAAGCGACCAAGCGACTGTAAGCACGTCATGGGAGGCGTGCCAAGACGCAGACAAGGTCGCTAGGTTTCTAAATACAAGAGTACAGGAGGCATGCAGACAGCGATACAGCGATACAGTAATACAGCAACCGATAAGTGGGACGTGGCGCATGTGGAGATCGCATGGGGTTGTAGCATAGAGAGCATGGCTTGTTGCGGGGCGGTGAAAAAGCAAGCAAGGTGTAGGGCAGCATAATGAAGATAAGAGTGCGCGTGCCCGGATTCGAACCGAGGATATCACCGCCACAAGGTGAGGTACTGACCACTATACTACACACGCCTGGAGAAGCAGGGTATCGATCCCTGTACCTCTCGCATGCTAAGCGAGCGCTCTACCATTTGAGCTACATCCCCGGATACCATACACACACACACAACACAAACAAAAAACACTTTACACACACACCACGCGCTACAAACCACCTTCTCCCATACCACACGCTCCACAATGCCACTGCGCAACCATTACAAACTTTCCGCACCGACATACTCGCGCCACACAAATCGGACACGCCCAACAATGTCCCACACCGTTTCGCGGCTGCTCGCTCTCTCCGCAGGTTTATCGACCTTACGCGTTGTGTCCACGATGTTAAGGCAAGGCTCATACCGACCGGATGGCTCGGACGACGACACATTCCGACACATTCCGACACATTCCGACACATTCGGACACACATTCCGACACACATTCCGACACATTGGGACACACATTCGGATACATTGGGACCAGCAACAACATCGAAGCAGAGGCCTGGTCGCGGGACACGACGGTTGCTCTCTACGTCCTTTGGGCCGTGCTAGACCTAGCCCAGCTACACCGACGCTTCTTGGGTGGACCAAGGGACCAAGGGACCAAAGGATCAAGCGACCAAGCGACTGTAAGCACGTCATGGGAGGCGTGCCAAGACGA
>JASMQC010000097.1:0-24151 GCA_031305395.1 Phytophthora citrophthora
GAAGAGCAGAAGAGCAGGTGGGAGCAAAAAGAAGCTTCCCGTCCGGGAATTGAACCCGGGTCACCCGCGTGACAGGCGGGTATACTAACCACTATACTAACGAGAATCCTATCCAAAACAAAACACAAACAACTCCGCAAACAAAACAAACACAACACACACACAACACACAACACACACAACATACACAACATACACAACATACACAACACATACCGACCTACCACCACCTACACACACGACCACACGCGCTCTACCATACCCTCGTCGCCACTCCGCGCCACCAAACACGTTTCTCCCGCATCCTCGACCAATCTAGCGTAACAAACCGTATCGGACTAACCGCTGCATTCTAGTCACGTCTACCGTGCCACCATGTGTCCACGACACACACAGCACCGCTACACAGCACCACTACACAGCACCACTACACAGCATCACTACACAGCGCCACTACACAGCACCACTACACAGCGCGAAGGTGCGTGCAAGCTCGCTCTCACGACGAGTACGGCGCCGTGCACGTGTCTATCTTCGTCCGCGTTGGTGAGTCCGATTCGACAGCAGCAGAGGTGCCGATGCGCCAGCTGTGCGTTGGTAGCATGAGAGATGTCGGTTGTGGTGCGCGAACGGCAGGAAAGAAAGCGGCAAAGAAAAGCAAAGCAGAAGAGCAGAAGAGCAGAAGAGTAGGTGGGGGCAGAAGAGCAGAAGAGCAGGTGGGAGCAGAAGAGCAGAAGAGCAGGTGGGAGCAAAAAGAAGCTTCCCGTCCGGGAATTGAACCCGGGTCACCCGCGTGACAGGCGGGTATACTAACCACTATACTAACGAGAATCCTATCCAAAACAAAACACAAACAACTCCGCAAACAAAACAAACACAACACACACACAACACACAACACACACAACACACACAACATACACAACATACACAACACATACCGACCTACCACCACCTACACACACGACCACACGCGCTCTACCATACCCTCGTCGCCACTCCGCGCCACCAAACACGTTTCTCCCGCATCCTCGACCAATCTAGCGTAACAAACCGTATCGGACTAACCGCTGCATTCTAGTCACGTCTACCGTGCCACCATGTGTCCACGACACACACAGCACCGCTACACAGCACCACTACACAGCACCACTACACAGCACCACTACACAGCGCGAAGGTGCGTGCAAGCTCGCTCTCACGACGAGTACGGCGCCGTGCACGTGTCTATCTTCGTCCGCGTTGGTGAGTCCGATTCGACAGCAGCAGAGGTGCCGATGCGCCAGCTGTGCGTTGGTAGCATGAGAGATGTCGGTTGTGGTGCGCGAACGGCAGGAAAGAAAGCGGCAAAGAAAAGCAAAGCAGAAGAGCAGAAGAGCAGAAGAGTAGGTGGGGGCAGAAGAGCAGAAGAGCAGAAGAGCAGAAGAGCAGAAGAGCAGGTGGGAGCGAAGAGCAGGTGGGAGCAGAAGAGCAGAAGAGCAGGTGGGAGCAAAAAGAAGCTTCCCGTCCGGGAATTGAACCCGGGTCACCCGCGTGACAGGCGGGTATACTAACCACTATACTAACGAGAATCCTATCCAAAACAAAACACAAACAACTCCGCAAACAAAACAAACACAACACACACACAACACACAACACACACAACACACACAACATACACAACATACACAACACATACCGACCTACCACCACCTACACACACGACCACACGCGCTCTACCATACCCTCGTCGCCACTCCGCGCCACCAAACACGTTTCTCCCGCATCCTCGACCAATCTAGCGTAACAAACCGTATCGGACTAACCGCTGCATTCTAGTCACGTCTACCGTGCCACCATGTGTCCACGACACACACAGCACCGCTACACAGCACCACTACACAGCACCACTACACAGCACCACTACACAGCACCACTACACAGCACCACTACACAGCACCACTACACGCGAGCACCACTACACAGCACCACTACACAGCGCGAAGGTGCGTGCAAGCTCGCTCTCACGACGAGTACGGCGCCGTGCACGTGTCTATCTTCGTCCGCGTTGGTGAGTCCGATTCGACAGCAGCAGAGGTGCCGATGCGCCAGCTGTGCGTTGGTAGCATGAGAGATGTCGGTTGTGGTGCGCGAACGGCAGGAAAGAAAGCGGCAAAGAAAAGCAAAGCAGAAGAGCAGAAGAGCAGAAGAGTAGGTGGGGGCAGAAGAGCAGAAGAGCAGGTGGGAGCAGAAGAGCAGAAGAGCAGGTGGGAGCAAAAAGAAGCTTCCCGTCCGGGAATTGAACCCGGGTCACCCGCGTGACAGGCGGGTATACTAACCACTATACTAACGAGAATCCTATCCAAAACAAAACACAAACAACTCCGCAAACAAAACAAACACAACACACACACAACACACAACACACACAACACACACAACATACACAACATACTACCACCACCTACACACACGACCACACGCGCTCTCATACCGACCTACCACCACCTACACACACGACCACACGCGCTCTACCATACCCTCGTCGCCACTCCGCGCCACCAAACACGTTTCTCCCGCATCCTCGACCAATCTAGCGTAACAAACCGTATCGGACTAACCGCTGCATTCTAGTCACGTCTACCGTGCCACCATGTGTCCACGACACACACAGCACCGCTACACAGCGCCACTACACAGCACCACTACACAGCACCACTACACAGCACCACTACACAGCGCGAAGGTGCGTGCAAGCTCGCTCTCACGACGAGTACGGCGCCGTGCACGTGTCAATCTTCGTCCGCGTTGGTGAGTCCGATTCGACAGCAGCAGAGGTGCCGATGCGCCAGCTGTGCGTTGGTAGCATGAGAGATGTCGGTTGTGGTGCGCGAACGGCAGGAAAGAGAGCGGCAAAGAAAAGCAAAGCAGAAGAGCAGAAGAGCAGAAGAGTAGGTGGGGGCAGAAGAGCAGAGCGAGCAGAAGAGCAGAAGAGCAGAAGAGCAGAAGAGCAGGTGGGAGCAGAAGAGCAGAAGAGCAGGTGGGAGCAAAAAGAAGCTTCCCGTCCGGGAATTGAACCCGGGTCACCCGCGTGACAGGCGGGTATACTAACCACTATACTAACGAGAATCCTATCCAAAACAAAACACAAACAACTCCGCAAACAAAACAAACACAACACACACACAACACACACAGCACACACAACACACACAACATACACAACATACACAACACATACCGACCTACCACCACCTACACACACGACCACACGCGCTCTACCATACCCTCGTCGCCACTCCGCGCCACCAAACACGTTTCTCCCGCATCCTCGACCAATCTAGCGTAACAAACCGTATCGGACTAACCGCTGCATTCTAGTCACGTCTACCGTGCCACCATGTGTCCACGACACACACAGCACCGCTACACAGCACCACTACACAGCACCACTACACAGCATCACAGCGCCACTACACACTACACAGCGCCACTACACAGCACCACTACACAGCGCCACTACACAGCACCACTACACAGCGCGAAGGTGCGTGCAAGCTCGCTCTCACGACGAGTACGGCGCCGTGCACGTGTCTATCTTCGTCCGCGTTGGTGAGTCCGATTCGACAGCAGCAGGGGTGCCGATGCGCCAGCTGTGCGTTGGTAGCATGAGAGATGTCGGTTGTGGTGCGCGAACGGCAGGAAAGAGAGCGGCAAAGAAAAGCAAAGCAGAAGAGCAGAAGAGCAGAAGAGTAGGTGGGGGCAGAAGAGCAGGTGGGAGCAGAAGAGCAGAAGAGCAGAAGAGCAGGTGGGAGCAAAAAGAAGCTTCCCGTCCGGGAATTGAACCCGGGTCACCCGCGTGACAGGCGGGTATACTAACCACTATACTAACGAGAATCCTATCCAAAACAAAACACAAACAACTCCGCAAACAAAACAAACACAACACACACACAACACACACAGCACACACAACACACACAACATACACAACATACACAACACATACCGACCTACCACCACCTACACACACGACCACACGCGCTCTACCATACCCTCGTCGCCACTCCGCGCCACCAAACACGTTTCTCCCGCATCCTCGACCAATCTAGCGTAACAAACCGTATCGGACTAACCGCTGCATTCTAGTCACGTCTACCGTGCCACCATGTGTCCACGACACACACAGCACCGCTACACAGCGCCACTACACAGCACCACTACACAGCACCACTACACAGCGCGAAGGTGCGTGCAAGCTCGCTCTCACGACGAGTACGGCGCCGTGCACGTGTCTATCTTCGTCCGCGTTGGTGAGTCCGATTCGACAGCAGCAGGGGTGCCGATGCGCCAGCTGTGCGTTGGTAGCATGAGAGATGTCGGTTGTGGTGCGCGAACGGCAGGAAAGAGAGCGGCAAAGAAAAGCAAAGCAGAAGAGCAGAAGAGCAGAAGAGTAGGTGGGGGCAGAAGAGCAGAAGAGCAGAAGAGCAGAAGAGCAGGTGGGAGCAGAAGAGCAGAAGAGCAGGTGGGAGCAAAAAGAAGCTTCCCGTCCGGGAATTGAACCCGGGTCACCCGCGTGACAGGCGGGTATACTAACCACTATACTAACGAGAATCCTATCCAAAACAAAACACAAACAACTCCGCAAACAAAACAAACACAACACACACACAACACACACAGCACACACAACACACACAACATACACAACATACACAACACATACCGACCTACCACCACCTACACACACGACCACACGCGCTCTACCATACCCTCGTCGCCACTCCGCGCCACCAAACACGTTTCTCCCGCATCCTCGACCAATCTAGCGTAACAAACCGTATCGGACTAACCGCTGCATTCTAGTCACGTCTACCGTGCCACCATGTGTCCACGACACACACAGCACCGCTACACAGCGCCACTACACAGCACCACTACACAGCACCACTACACAGCGCGAAGGTGCGTGCAAGCTCGCTCTCACGACGAGTACGGCGCCGTGCACGTGTCTATCTTCGTCCGCGTTGGTGAGTCCGATTCGACAGCAGCAGGGGTGCCGATGCGCCAGCTGTGCGTTGGTAGCATGAGAGATGTCGGTTGTGGTGCGCGAACGGCAGGAAAGAGAGCGGCAAAGAAAAGCAAAGCAGAAGAGCAGAAGAGCAGAAGAGTAGGTGGGGGCAGAAGAGTAGGTGGGGGCAGAAGAGCAGAAGAGCAGGTGGGAGCAGAAGAGCAGAAGAGCAGGTGGGAGCAAAAAGAAGCTTCCCGTCCGGGAATTGAACCCGGGTCACCCGCGTGACAGGCGGGTATACTAACCACTATACTAACGAGAATCCTATCCAAAACAAAACACAAACAACTCCGCAAACAAAACAAACACAACACACACACAACACACAACACACACAACATACACAACATACACAACACATACCGACCTACCACCACCTACACACACGACCACACGCGCTCTACCATACCCTCGTCGCCACTCCGCGCCACCAAACACGTTTCTCCCGCATCCTCGACCAATCTAGCGTAACAAACCGTATCGGACTAACCGCTGCATTCTAGTCACGTCTACCGTGCCACCATGTGTCCACGACACACACAGCACCGCTACACAGCACCACTACACAGCACCACTACACAGCACCACTACACAGCACCACTACACAGCACCACTACACAGCACCACTACACAGCGCGAAGGTGCGTGCAAGCTCGCTCTCACGACGAGTACGGCGCCGTGCACGTGTCTATCTTCGTCCGCGTTGGTGAGTCCGATTCGACAGCAGCAGAGGTGCCGATGCGCCAGCTGTGCGTTGGTAGCATGAGAGATGTGCGCGAACGGCAGGAAAGAAAGCGGCGGTTGTGGTGCGCGAACGGCAGGAAAGAAAGCGGCAAAGAAAAGCAAAGCAGAAGAGCAGAAGAGCAGAAGAGTAGGTGGGGGCAGAAGAGCAGAAGAGCAGAAGAGCAGAAGAGCAGGTGGGAGCAGAAGAGCAGAAGAGCAGGTGGGAGCAAAAAGAAGCTTCCCGTCCGGGAATTGAACCCGGGTCACCCGCGTGACAGGCGGGTATACTAACCACTATACTAACGAGAATCCTATCCAAAACAAAACACAAACAACTCCGCAAACAAAACAAACACAACACACACACAACACACACAGCACACACAACACACACAACATACACAACATACACAACACATACCGACCTACCACCACCTACACACACGACCACACGCGCTCTACCATACCCTCGTCGCCACTCCGCGCCACCAAACACGTTTCTCCCGCATCCTCGACCAATCTAGCGTAACAAACCGTATCGGACTAACCGCTGCATTCTAGTCACGTCTACCGTGCCACCATGTGTCCACGACACACACAGCACCGCTACACAGCGCCACTACACAGCACCACTACACAGCACCACTACACAGCGCGAAGGTGCGTGCAAGCTCGCTCTCACGACGAGTACGGCGCCGTGCACGTGTCTATCTTCGTCCGCGTTGGTGAGTCCGATTCGACAGCAGCAGGGGTGCCGATGCGCCAGCTGTGCGTTGGTAGCATGAGAGATGTCGGTTGTGGTGCGCGAACGGCAGGAAAGAGAGCGGCAAAGAAAAGCAAAGCAGAAGAGCAGAAGAGCAGAAGAGTAGGTGGGGGCAGAAGAGCAGAAGAGCAGAAGAGCAGAAGAGCAGGTGGGAGCAGAAGAGCAGAAGAGCAGGTGGGAGCAAAAAGAAGCTTCCCGTCCGGGAATTGAACCCGGGTCACCCGCGTGACAGGCGGGTATACTAACCACTATCCGCAAACAAAACAAACACAACACACACACAACACACACACAACACACAACACACACAACATACACAACAAACACCAACAAACACTAACGAGAATCCTATCCAAAACAAAACACAAACAACTCCGCAAACAAAACAAACACAACACACACACAACACACACACAACACACAACACACACAACATACACAACATACACAACATACACAACACATACCGACCTACCACCACCTACACACACGACCACACGCGCTCTACCATACCCTCGTCGCCACTCCGCGCCACCAAACACGTTTCTCCCGCATCCTCGACCAATCTAGCGTAACAAACCGTATCGGACTAACCGCTGCATTCTAGTCACGTCTACCGTGCCACCATGTGTCCACGACACACACAGCACCGCTACACAGCACCACTACACAGCATCACTACACAGCGCCACTACACAGCACCACTACACAGCGCGAAGGTGCGTGCAAGCTCGCTCTCACGACGAGTACGGCGCCGTGCACGTGTCTATCTTCGTCCGCGTTGGTGAGTCCGATTCGACAGCAGCAGAGGTGCCGATGCGCCAGCTGTGCGTTGGTAGCATGAGAGATGTCGGTTGTGGTGCGCGAACGGCAGGAAAGAAAGCGGCAAAGAAAAGCAAAGCAGAAGAGCAGAAGAGCAGAAGAGTAGGTGGGGGCAGAAGAGCAGGTGGGAGCAGAAGAGCAGAAGAGCAGGTGGGAGCAAAAAGAAGCTTCCCGTCCGGGAATTGAACCCGGGTCACCCGCGTGACAGGCGGGTATACTAACCACTATACTAACGAGAATCCTATCCAAAACAAAACACAAACAACTCCGCAAACAAAACAAACACAACACACACACAACACACACACAACACACAACACACACAACATACACAACATACACAACACATACCGACCTACCACCACCTACACACACGACCACACGCGCTCTACCATACCCTCGTCGCCACTCCGCGCCACCAAACACGTTTCTCCCGCATCCTCGACCAATCTAGCGTAACAAACCGTATCGGACTAACCGCTGCATTCTAGTCACGTCTATGTGTCCACGACAGCCGTGCCACCATGTGTCCACGACACACACAGCACCGCTACACAGCACCACTACACAGCATCACTACACAGCGCCACTACACAGCACCACTACACAGCGCGAAGGTGCGTGCAAGCTCGCTCTCACGACGAGTACGGCGCCGTGCACGTGTCTATCTTCGTCCGCGTTGGTGAGTCCGATTCGACAGCAGCAGAGGTGCCGATGCGCCAGCTGTGCGTTGGTAGCATGAGAGATGTCGGTTGTGGTGCGCGAACGGCAGGAAAGAAAGCGGCAAAGAAAAGCAAAGCAGAAGAGCAGAAGAGCAGAAGAGTAGGTGGGGGCAGAAGAGCAGGTGGGAGCAGAAGAGCAGAAGAGCAGGTGGGAGCAAAAAGAAGCTTCCCGTCCGGGAATTGAACCCGGGTCACCCGCGTGACAGGCGGGTATACTAACCACTATACTAACGAGAATCCTATCCAAAACAAAACACAAACAACTCCGCAAACAAAACAAACACAACACACACACAACACACAACACACACAACATACACAACATACACAACATACACAACACATACCGACCTACCACCACCTACACACACGACCACACGCGCTCTACCATACCCTCGTCGCCACTCCGCGCCACCAAACACGTTTCTCCCGCATCCTCGACCAATCTAGCGTAACAAACCGTATCGGACTAACCGCTGCATTCTAGTCACGTCTACCGTGCCACCATGTGTCCACGACACACACAGCACCGCTACACAGCACCACTACACAGCACCACTACACAGCACCACTACACAGCACCACTACACAGCACCACTACACAGCACCACTACACAGCACCACTACACAGCACCACTACACAGCGCGAAGGTGCGTGCAAGCTCGCTCTCACGACGAGTACGGCGCCGTGCACGTGTCTATCTTCGTCCGCGTTGGTGAGTCCGATTCGACAGCAGCAGAGGTGCCGATGCGCCAGCTGTGCGTTGGTAGCATGAGAGTGTCGGTTGTGGTGCGCGAACGGCAGGAAAGAAAGCGGCAAAGAAAAGCAAAGCAGAAGAGCAGAAGAGCAGAAGAGTAGGTGGGGGCAGAAGAGCAGAAGAGCAGGTGGGAGCAGAAGAGCAGAAGAGCAGGTGGGAGCAAAAAGAAGCTTCCCGTCCGGGAATTGAACCCGGGTCACCCGCGTGACAGGCGGGTATACTAACCACTATACTAACGAGAATCCTATCCAAAACAAAACACAAACAACTCCGCAAACAAAACAAACACAACACACACACAACACACACAGCACACACAACACACACAACACAACATACACAACACACACAACATACACAACATACACAACACATACCGACCTACCACCACCTACACACACGACCACACGCGCTCTACCATACCCTCGTCGCCACTCCGCGCCACCAAACACGTTTCTCCCGCATCCTCGACCAATCTCCACGACACACACAGCACCGCTACACAGCACCACTAGCGTAACAAACCGTATCGGACTAACCGCTGCATTCTAGTCACGTCTACCGTGCCACCATGTGTCCACGACACACACAGCACCGCTACACAGCACCACTACACAGCACCACTACACAGCATCACTACACAGCGCCACTAC
This sequence comes from Phytophthora citrophthora, assembly GCA_031305395.1. Classification (NCBI taxonomy): domain Eukaryota; phylum Oomycota; class Peronosporomycetes; order Peronosporales; family Peronosporaceae; genus Phytophthora; species Phytophthora citrophthora. Next base: position 9,495 of record JASMQC010000097.1, read on the forward strand.
ACAGCACCACTACACAGCGCGAAGGTGCGTGCAAGCTCGCTCTCACGACGAGTACGGCGCCGTGCACGTGTCTATCTTCGTCCGCGTTGGTGAGTCCGATTCGACAGCAGCAGAGGTGCCGATGCGCCAGCTGTGCGTTGGTAGCATGAGAGATGTCGGTTGTGGTGCGCGAACGGCAGGAAAGAAAGCGGCAAAGAAAAGCAAAGCAGAAGAGCAGAAGAGCAGAAGAGTAGGTGGGGGCAGAAGAGTAGGTGGGGGCAGAAGAGCAGAAGAGCAGGTGGGAGCAAAAAGAAGCTTCCCGTCCGGGAATTGAACCCGGGTCACCCGCGTGACAGGCGGGTATACTAACCACTATACTAACGAGAATCCTATCCAAAACAAAACACAAACAACTCCGCAAACAAAACAAACACAACACAAACACAACACACACACAACACACAACACACACAACATACACAACATACACAACATACACAACATACACAACACACCGACCTACCACCTATCCAAAACAAAACACAAACAACTCCGCAAACAAAACAAACACAACACAAACACAACACACACACAACACACAACACACACAACATACACAACATACACAACATACACAACATACACAACACATACCGACCTACCACCACCTACACACACGACCACACGCGCTCTACCATACCCTCGTCGCCACTCCGCGCCACCAAACACGTTTCTCCCGCATCCTCGACCAATCTAGCGTAACAAACCGTATCGGACTAACCGCTGCATTCTAGTCACGTCTACCGTGCCACCATGTGTCCACGACACACACAGCACCGCTACACAGCACCACTACACAGCACCACTACACAGCATCACTACACAGCGCCACTACACAGCACCACTACACAGCGCGAAGGTGCGTGCAAGCTCGCTCTCACGACGAGTACGGCGCCGTGCACGTGTCTATCTTCGTCCGCGTTGGTGAGTCCGATGAGAGAGCCGACAGCAGCAGAGGTGCCGATGCGCCAGCTGTGCGTTGGTAGCATGAGAGATGTCGGTTGTGGTGCGCGAACGGCAGGAAAGAAAGCAGCAAAGAAAAGCAAAGCAGAAGAGCAGAAGAGCAGAAGAGTAGGTGGGGGCAGAAGAGCAGGTGGGAGCAGAAGAGCAGAAGAGCAGAAGAGCAGGTGGGAGCAAAAAGAAGCTTCCCGTCCGGGAATTGAACCCGGGTCACCCGCGTGACAGGCGGGTATACTAACCACTATACTAACGAGAATCCTATCCAAAACAAAACACAAACAACTCCGCAAACAAAACAAACACAACACACACACAACACACACAGCACACACAACACACACAACACAACATACACAACACACACAACATACACAACATACACAACACATACCGACCTACCACCACCTACACACACGACCACACGCGCTCTACCATACCCTCGTCGCCACTCCGCGCCACCAAACACGTTTCTCCCGCATCCTCGACCAATCTAGCGTAACAAACCGTATCGGACTAACCGCTGCATTCTAGTCACGTCTACCGTGCCACCATGTGTCCACGACACACACAGCACCGCTACACAGCGCCACTACACAGCACCACTACACAGCACCACTACACAGCGCGAAGGTGCGTGCAAGCTCGCTCTCACGACGAGTACGGCGCCGTGCACGTGTCAATCTTCGTCCGCGTTGGTGAGTCCGATTCGACAGCAGCAGAGGTGCCGATGCGCCAGCTGTGCGTTGGTAGCATGAGAGATGTCGGTTGTGGTGCGCGAACGGCAGGAAAGAGAGCGGCAAAGAAAAGCAAAGCAGAAGAGCAGAAGAGCAGAAGAGTAGGTGGGGGCAGAAGAGCAGAAGAGCAGAAGAGCAGAAGAGTAGGTGGGGGCAGAAGAGCAGAAGAGCAGGTGGGAGCAGAAGAGCAGGTGGGAGCAAAAAGAAGCTTCCCGTCCGGGAATTGAACCCGGACCCGCGTGACAGGCGGGTATACTAACCACTATACTAACGAGAATCCTATCCAAAACAAAACACAAACAACTCCGCAAACAAAACAAACACAACACACACACAACACACACAGCACACACAACACACACAACATACACAACATACACAACACATACCGACCTACCACCACCTACACACACGACCACACGCGCTCTACCATACCCTCGTCGCCACTCCGCGCCACCAAACACGTTTCTCCCGCATCCTCGACCAATCTAGCGTAACAAACCGTATCGGACTAACCGCTGCATTCTAGTCACGTCTACCGTGCCACCATGTGTCCACGACACACACAGCACCGCTACACAGCACCACTACACAGCACCACTACACAGCATCACTACACAGCGCCACTACACAGCACCACTACACAGCGCGAAGGTGCGTGCAAGCTCGCTCTCACGACGAGTACGGCGCCGTGCACGTGTCAATCTTCGTCCGCGTTGGTGAGTCCGATTCGACAGCAGCAGAGGTGAAAGAAAGCGGCAAAGAAAAGCAAAGCAGAAGAGCAGAAGAGCAGAAGAGCAGAAAGCAAGAGTAGGTGGGGGCAGAAGAGCAGAAGAGCAGGTGGGAGCAGAAGAGCAGAAGAGCAGGTGGGAGCAAAAAGAAGCTTCCCGTCCGGAATTGACCCGGGTCACCCGCGTGACAGGCGGGTATACTAACCACTAACGATGCGCCAGCTGTGCGTTGGTAGCATGAGAGATGTCGGTTGTGGTGCGCGAACGGCAGGAAAGAAAGCGGCAAAGAAAAGCAAAGCAGAAGAGCAGAAGAGCAGAAGAGCAGAAGAGCAGAAGAGTAGGTGGGGGCAGAAGAGCAGAAGAGCAGGTGGGAGCAGAAGAGCAGAAGAGCAGGTGGGAGCAAAAAGAAGCTTCCCGTCCGGGAATTGAACCCGGGTCACCCGCGTGACAGGCGGGTATACTAACCACTATACTAACGAGAATCCTATCCAAAACAAAACACAAACAACTCCGCAAACAAAACAAACACAACACACACACAACACACACAGCACACACAACACACACAACATACACAACATACACAACACATACCGACCTACCACCACCTACACACACGACCACACGCGCTCTACCATACCCTCGTCGCCACTCCGCGCCACCAAACACGTTTCTCCCGCATCCTCGACCAATCTAGCGTAACAAACCGTATCGGACTAACCGCTGCATTCTAGTCACGTCTACCGTGCCACCATGTGTCCACGACACACACAGCACCGCTACACAGCACCACTACACAGCACCACTACACAGCATCACTACACAGCGCCACTACACAGCACCACTACACAGCACCACTACACAGCGCGAAGGTGCGTGCAAGCTCGCTCTCACGACGAGTACGGCGCCGTGCACGTGTCTATCTTCGTCCGCGTTGGTGAGTCCGATTCGACAGCAGCAGAGGTGCCGATGCGCCAGCTGTGCGTTGGTAGCATGAGAGATGTCGGTTGTGGTGCGCGAACGGCAGGAAAGAAAGCGGCAAAGAAAAGCAAAGCAGAAGAGCAGAAGAGCAGAAGAGCAGAAGAGCAGAAGAGTAGGTGGGGGCAGAAGAGCAGAAGAGCAGGTGGGAGCAGAAGAGCAGAAGAGCAGGTGGGAGCAAAAAGAAGCTTCCCGTCCGGGAATTGAACCCGGGTCACCCGCGTGACAGGCGGGTATACTAACCACTATACTAACGAGAATCCTATCCAAAACAAAACACAAACAACTCCGCAAACAAAACAAACACAACACACACACAACACACACAGCACACACAACACACACAACATACACAACATACACAACACATACCGACCTACCACCACCTACACACACGACCACACGCGCTCTACCATACCCTCGTCGCCACTCCGCGCCACCAAACACGTTTCTCCCGCATCCTCGACCAATCTAGCGTAACAAACCGTATCGGACTAACCGCTGCATTCTAGTCACGTCTACCGTGCCACCATGTGTCCACGACACACACAGCACCGCTACACAGCACCACTACACAGCACCACTACACAGCATCACTACACAGCGCCACTACACAGCACCACTACACAGCACCACTACACAGCGCGAAGGTGCGTGCAAGCTCGCTCTCACGACGAGTACGGCGCCGTGCACGTGTCTATCTTCGTCCGCGTTGGTGAGTCCGATTCGACAGCAGCAGAGGTGCCGATGCGCCAGCTGTGCGTTGGTAGCATGAGAGATGTCGGTTGTGGTCGCGAACGGCAGGAAAGAAAGCGGCAAAGAAAAGCAAAGCAGAAGAGCAGAAGAGCAGAAGAGTAGGTGGGGGCAGAAGAGCAGAAGAGCAGGTGGGAGCAGAAGAGCAGAAGAGCAGGTGGGAGCAAAAAGAAGCTTCCCGTCCGGGAATTGAACCCGGGTCACCCGCGTGACAGGCGGGTATACTAACCACTATACTAACGAGAATCCTATCCAAAACAAAACACAAACAACTCCGCAAACAAAACAAACACAACACACACACAACACACACAGCACACACAACACACACAACACAACATACACAACACACACAACATACACAACATACACAACACATACCGACCTACCACCACCTACACACACGACCACACGCGCTCTACCATACCCTCGTCGCCACTCCGCGCCACCAAACACGTTTCTCCCGCATCCTCGACCAATCTAGCGTAACAAACCGTATCGGACTAACCGCTGCATTCTAGTCACGTCTACCGTGCCACCATGTGTCCACGACACACACAGCACCGCTACACAGCACCACTACACAGCACCACTACACAGCATCACTACACAGCGCCACTACACAGCACCACTACACAGCACCACTACACAGCGCGAAGGTGCGTGCAAGCTCGCTCTCACGACGAGTACGGCGCCGTGCACGTGTCTATCTTCGTCCGCGTTGGTGAGTCCGATTCGACAGCAGCAGAGGTGCCGATGCGCCAGCTGTGCGTTGGTAGCATGAGAGATGTCGGTTGTGGTGCGCGAACGGCAGGAAAGAAAGCGGCAAAGAAAAGCAAAGCAGAAGAGCAGAAGAGCAGAAGAGCAGAAGAGCAGAAGAGTAGGTGGGGGCAGAAGAGCAGAAGAGCAGGTGGGAGCAGAAGAGCAGAAGAGCAGGTGGGAGCAAAAAGAAGCTTCCCGTCCGGGAATTGAACCCGGGTCACCCGCGTGACAGGCGGGTATACTAACCACTATACTAACGAGAATCCTATCCAAAACAAAACACAAACAACTCCGCAAACAAACCGTATCGGCAAACACAACACACACACAACACACACAGCACACACAACACACACAACACAACATACACAACACACACAACATACACAACATACACAACACATACCGACCTACCACCACCTACACACACGACCACACGCGCTCTACCATACCCTCGTCGCCACTCCGCGCCACCAAACACGTTTCTCCCGCATCCTCGACCAATCTAGCGTAACAAACCGTATCGGACTAACCGCTGCATTCTAGTCACGTCTACCGTGCCACCATGTGTCCACGACACACACAGCACCGCTACACAGCACCACTACACAGCACCACTACACAGCATCACTACACAGCATCACTACACAGCACCACTACACAGCACCACTACACAGCGCGAAGGTGCGTGCAAGCTCGCTCTCACGACGAGTACGGCGCCGTGCACGTGTCTATCTTCGTCCGCGTTGGTGAGTCCGATTCGACAGCAGCAGAGGTGCCGATGCGCCAGCTGTGCGTTGGTAGCATGCGCGAACGGCAGGAAAGAAAGCGGCAAAGAAAAGCAAAGCAAAGCAGAAGAGAGAGATGTCGGTTGTGGTGCGCGAACGGCAGGAAAGAAAGCGGCAAAGAAAAGCAAAGCAGAAGAGCAGAAGAGCAGAAGAGCAGAAGAGTAGGTGGGGGCAGAAGAGCAGAAGAGCAGGTGGGAGCAGAAGAGCAGAAGAGCAGGTGGGAGCAAAAAGAAGCTTCCCGTCCGGGAATTGAACCCGGGTCACCCGCGTGACAGGCGGGTATACTAACCACTATACTAACGAGAATCCTATCCAAAACAAAACACAAACAACTCCGCAAACAAAACAAACACAACACACACACAACACACACAGCACACACAACACACACAACACAACATACACAACACACACAACATACACAACATACACAACACATACCGACCTACCACCACCTACACACACGACCACACGCGCTCTACCATACCCTCGTCGCCACTCCGCGCCACCAAACACGTTTCTCCCGCATCCTCGACCAATCTAGCGTAACAAACCGTATCGGACTAACCGCTGCATTCTAGTCACGTCTACCGTGCAAGGTGCCGATGCGCCAGCTGTGCGTTGGTAGCATGAGAGATGTCACCATGTGTCCACGACACACACAGCACCGCTACACAGCGCCACTACACAGCACCACTACACAGCACCACTACACAGCGCGAAGGTGCGTGCAAGCTCGCTCTCACGACGAGTACGGCGCCGTGCACGTGTCTATCTTCGTCCGCGTTGGTGAGTCCGATTCGACAGCAGCAGAGGTGCCGATGCGCCAGCTGTGCGTTGGTAGCATGAGAGATGTCGGTTGTGGTGCGCGAACGGCAGGAAAGAAAGCGGCAAAGAAAAGCAAAGCAGAAGAGCAGAAGAGCAGAAGAGCAGAAGAGTAGGTGGGGGCAGAAGAGCAGAAGAGCAGGTGGGAGCAGAAGAGCAGGTGGGAGCAAAAAGAAGCTTCCCGTCCGGGAATTGAACCCGGGTCACCCGCGTGACAGGCGGGTATACTAACCACTATACTAACGAGAATCCTATCCAAAACAAAACACAAACAACTCCGCAAACAAAACAAACACAACACACACACAACACACACAGCACACACAACACACACAACACAACATACACAACACACACAACATACACAACATACACACACGACCACACGCGCTCTACCATACCCTCGTCGCCACTCCGCGCCACCAAACACGTTTCTCCCGCATCCTCGACCAATCTAGCGTAACAAACCGTATCGGACTAACCGCTGCATTCTAGTCACGTCTACCGTGCCACCATGTGTCCACGACACACACAGCACCGCTACACAGCACCACTACACAGCACCACTACACAGCATCACTACACAGCGCCACTACACAGCACCACTACACAGCACCACTACACAGCGCGAAGGTGCGTGCAAGCTCGCTCTCACGACGAGTACGGCGCCGTGCACGTGTCTATCTTCGTCCGCGTTGGTGAGTCCGATTCGACAGCAGCAGAGGTGCCGATGCGCCAGCTGTGCGTTGGTAGCATGAGAGATGTCGGTTGTGGTGCGCGAACGGCAGGAAAGAAAGCGGCAAAGAAAAGCAAAGCAGAAGAGCAGAAGAGCAGAAGAGCAGAAGAGTAGGTGGAATCCTATCCAAAACAAAACACAAACAACTCCGCAAACAAAACAAACACAACACACACACAAACGGCAGAAGAGCAGAAGAGCAGAAGAGCAGAAGAGCAGAAGAGCAGGTGGGAGCAAAAAGAAGCTTCCCGTCCGGGAATTGAACCCGGGTCACCCGCGTGACAGGCGGGTATACTAACCACTATACTAACGAGAATCCTATCCAAAACAAAACACAAACAACTCCGCAAACAAAACAAACACAACACACACACAACACACACAGCACACACAACACACACAACACAACATACACAACACACACAACATACACAACATACACAACACATACCGACCTACCACCACCTACACACACGACCACACGCGCTCTACCATACCCTCGTCGCCACTCCGCGCCACCAAACACGTTTCTCCCGCATCCTCGACCAATCTAGCGTAACAAACCGTATCGGACTAACCGCTGCATTCTAGTCACGTCTACCGTGCCACCATGTGTCCACGACACACACAGCACCGCTACACGGCACCACTACACAGCACCACTACACAGCATCACTACACAGCGCCACTACACAGCACCACTACACAGCACCACTACACAGCGCGAAGGTGCGTGCAAGCTCGCTCTCACGACGAGTACGGCGCCGTGCACGTGTCTATCTTCGTCCGCGTTGGTGAGTCCGATTCGACAGCAGCAGAGGTGCCGATGCGCCAGCTGTGCGTTGGTAGCATGAGAGATGTCGGTTGTGGTGCGCGAACGGCAGGAAAGAAAGCGGCAAAGAAAAGCAAAGCAGAAGAGCAGAAGAGCAGAAGAGCAGAAGAGTAGGTGGGGGCAGAAGAGCAGAAGAGCAGGTGGGAGCAGAAGAGCAGAAGAGCAGGTGGGAGCAAAAAGAAGCTTCCCGTCCGGGAATTGAACCCGGGTCACCCGCGTGACAGGCGGGTATACTAACCACTATACTAACGAGAATCCTATCCAAAACAAAACACAAACAACTCCGCAAACAAAACAAACACAACACACACACAACACACACAGCACACACAACACACACAACACAACATACACAACACACACAACATACACAACATACACAACACATACCGACCTACCACCACCTACACACACGCCACACGCGCTCTACCATACCCTCGTCGCCACTCCGCGCCACCAAACACCTTTCTCCCGCATCCTCGACCAATCTAGCGTAACAAACCGTATCGGACTAACCGCTGCATTCTAGTCACGTCTACCGTGCCACCATGTGTCCACGACACACACAGCACCGCTACACAGCACCACTACACAGCACCACTACACAGCATCACTACACAGCGCCACTACACAGCACCACTACACAGCACCACTACACAGCGCGAAGGTGCGTGCAAGCTCGCTCTCACGACGAGTACGGCGCCGTGCACGTGTCTATCTTCGTCCGCGTTGGTGAGTCCGATTCGACAGCAGCAGAGGTGCCGATGCGCCAGCTGTGCGTTGGTAGCATGAGAGATGTCGGTTGTGGTGCGCGAACGGCAGGAAAGAAAGCGGCAAAGAAAAGCAAAGCAGAAGAGCAGAAGAGCAGAAGAGCAGAAGAGTAGGTGGGGGCAGAAGAGCAGAAGAGCAGGTGGGAGCAGAAGAGCAGAAGAGCAGGTGGGAGCAAAAAGAAGCTTCCCGTCCGGGAATTGAACCCGGGTCACCCGCGTGACAGGCGGGTATACTAACCACTATACTAACGAGAATCCTATCCAAAACAAAACACAAACAACTCCGCAAACAAAACAAACACAACACACACACAACACACACAGCACACACAACACACACAACACAACATACACAACACACACAACATACACAACATACACAACACATACCGACCTACCACCACCTACACACACGACCACACGCGCTCTACCATACCCTCGTCGCCACTCCGCGCCACCAAACACCTTTCTCCCGCATCCTCGACCAATCTAGCGTAACAAACCGTATCGGACTAACCGCTGCATTCTAGTCACGTCTACCGTGCCACCATGTGTCCACGACACACACAGCACCGCTACACAGCACCACTACACAGCACCACTACACAGCATCACTACACAGCGCCACTACACAGCACCACTACACAGCACCACTACACAGCGCGAAGGTGCGTGCAAGCTCGCTCTCACGACGAGTACGGCGCCGTGCACGTGTCTATCTTCGTCCGCGTTGGTGAGTCCGATTCGACAGCAGCAGAGGTGCCGATGCGCCAGCTGTGCGTTGGTAGCATGAGAGATGTCGGTTGTGGTGCGCGAACGGCAGGAAAGAAAGCGGCAAAGAAAAGCAAAGCAGAAGAGCAGAAGAGCAGAAGAGCAGAAGAGCAGAAGAGCAGAAGAGTAGGTGGGGGCAGAAGAGCAGAAGAGCAGGTGGGAGCAGAAGAGCAGAAGAGCAGGTGGGAGCAAAAAGAAGCTTCCCGTCCGGGAATTGAACCCGGGTCACCCGCGTGACAGGCGGGTATACTAACCACTATACTAACGAGAATCCTATCCAAAACAAAACACAAACAACTCCGCAAACAAAACAAACACAACACACACACAACACACACAGCACACACAACACACACAACACAACATACACAACACACACAACATACACAACATACACAACACATACCGACCTACCACCACCTACACACACGACCACACGCGCTCTACTACCCTCGTCGCCACTCCGCGCCACCAAACACGTTTCTCCCGCATCCTCGACCAATCTAGCGTAACAAACCGTATCGGACTAACCGCTGCATTCTAGTCACGTCTACCGTGCCACCATGTGTCCACGACACACACAGCACCGCTACACAGCACCACTACACAGCACCACTACACAGCATCACTACACAGCGCCACTACACAGCACCACTACACAGCGCGAAGGTGCGTGCAAGCTCGCTCTCACGACGAGTACGGCGCCGTGCACGTGTCTATCTTCGTCCGCGTTGGTGAGTCCGATTCGACAGCAGCAGAGGTGCCGATGCGCCAGCTGTGCGTTGGTAGCATGAGAGATGTCGGTTGTGGTGCGCGAACGGCAGGAAAGAGAGCGGCAAAGAAAAGCAAAGCAGAAGAGCAGAAGAGCAGAAGAGCAGAAGAGCAGAAGAGTAGGTGGGGGCAGAAGAGCAGGTGGGAGCAGAAGAGCAGAAGAGCAGAAGAGCAGGTGGGAGCAAAAAGAAGCTTCCCGTCCGGGAATTGAACCCGGGTCACCCGCGTGACAGGCGGGTATACTAACCACTATACTAACGAGAATCCTATCCAAAACAAAACACAAACAACTCCGCAAACAAAACAAACACAACACACACACAACACACACAGCACACACAACACACACAACACAACATACACAACACACACAACATACACAACATACACAACACATACCGACCTACCACCACCTACACACACGACCACACGCGCTCTACCATACCCTCGTCGCCACTCCGCGCCACCAAACACCTTTCTCCCGCATCCTCGACCAATCTAGCGTAACAAACCGTATCGGACTAACCGCTGCATTCTAGTCACGTCTACCGTGCCACCATGTGTCCACGACACACACAGCACCGCTACACAGCACCACTACACAGCACCACTACACAGCATCACTACACAGCGCCACTACACAGCACCACTACACAGCGCGAAGGTGCGTGCAAGCTCGCTCTCACGACGAGTACGGCGCCGTGCACGTGTCTATCTTCGTCCGCGTTGGTGAGTCCGATTCGACAGCAGCAGAGGTGCCGATGCGCCAGCTGTGCGTTGGTAGCATGAGAGATGTCGGTTGTGGTGCGCGAACGGCAGGAAAGAAAGCGGCAAAGAAAAGCAAAGCAGAAGAGCAGAAGAGCAGAAGAGCAGAAGAGCAGAAGAGTAGGTGGGGGCAGAAGAGCAGAAGAGCAGGTGGGAGCAGAAGAGCAGAAGAGCAGGTGGGAGCAAAAAGAAGCTTCCCGTCCGGGAATTGAACCCGGGTCACCCGCGTGACAGGCGGGTATACTAACCACTATACTAACGAGAATCCTATCCAAAACAAAACACAAACAACTCCGCAAACAAAACAAACACAACACACACACAACACACACAGCACACACAACACACACAACACACACAACATACACAACATACACAACACATACCGACCTACCACCACCTACACACACGACCACACGCGCTCTACCATACCCTCGTCGCCACTCCGCGCCACCAAACACCTTTCTCCCGCATCCTCGACCAATCTAGCGTAACAAACCGTATCGGACTAACCGCTGCATTCTAGTCACGTCTACCGTGCCACCATGTGTCCACGACACACACAGCACCGCTACACAGCACCACTACACAGCACCACTACACAGCATCACTACACAGCGCCACTACACAGCACCACTACACAGCGCGAAGGTGCGTGCAAGCTCGCTCTCACGACGAGTACGGCGCCGTGCACGTGTCTATCTTCGTCCGCGTTGGTGAGTCCGATTCGACAGCAGCAGAGGTGCCGATGCGCCAGCTGTGCGTTGGTAGCATGAGAGATGTCGGTTGTGGTGCGCGAACGGCAGGAAAGAAAGCGGCAAAGAAAAGCAAAGCAGAAGAGCAGAAGAGCAGAAGAGCAGAAGAGCAGAAGAGTAGGTGGGGGCAGAAGAGCAGGTGGGAGCAGAAGAGCAGAAGAGCAGAAGAGCAGGTGGGAGCAAAAAGAAGCTTGAACCCGGGTCACCCGCGTGACAGGCGGGCCGTCCGGGAATTGAACCCGGGTCACCCGCGTGACAGGCGGGTATACTAACCACTATACTAACGAGAATCCTATCCAAAACAAAACACAAACAACTCCGCAAACAAAACAAACACAACACACACACAACACACACAGCACACACAACACACACAACACAACATACACAACACACACAACATACACAACATACACAACACATACCGACCTACCACCACCTACACACACGACCACACGCGCTCTACCATACCCTCGTCGCCACTCCGCGCCACCAAACACCTTTCTCCCGCATCCTCGACCAATCTAGCGTAACAAACCGTATCGGACTAACCGCTGCATTCTAGTCACGTCTACCGTGCCACCATGTGTCCACGACACACACAGCACCGCTACACAGCACCACTACACAGCACCACTACACAGCATCACTACACAGCGCCACTACACAGCACCACTACACAGCGCGAAGGTGCGTGCAAGCTCGCTCTCACGACGAGTACGGCGCCGTGCACGTGTCTATCTTCGTCCGCGTTGGTGAGTCCGATTCGACAGCAGCAGAGGTGCCGATGCGCCAGCTGTGCGTTGGTAGCATGAGAGATGTCGGTTGTGGTGCGCGAACGGCAGGAAAGAAAGCGGCAAAGAAAAGCAAAGCAGAAGAGCAGAAGAGCAGAAGAGCAGAAGAGCAGAAGAGTAGGTGGGAGCAGAAGAGCAGAAGAGCAGAAGAGCAGGTGGGAGCAGAAGAGCAGAAGAGCAGGTGGGAGCAAAAAGAAGCTTCCCGTCCGGGAATTGAACCCGGGTCACCCGCGTGACAGGCGGGTATACTAACCACTATACTAACGAGAATCCTATCCAAAACAAAACACAAACAACTCCGCAAACAAAACAAACACAACACACACACAACACACACAGCACACACAACACACACAACACAACATACACAACACACACAACATACACAACATACACAACACATACCGACCTACCACCACCTACACACACGACCACACGCGCTCTACCATACCCTCGTCGCCACTCCGCGCCACCAAACACCTTTCTCCCGCATCCTCGACCAATCTAGCGTAACAAACCGTATCGGACTAACCGCTGCATTCTAGTCACGTCTACCGTGCCACCATGTGTCCACGACACACACAGCACCGCTACACAGCACCACTACACAGCACCACTACACAGCATCACTACACAGCGCCACTACACAGCACCACTACACAGCACCACTACACAGCGCGAAGGTGCGTGCAAGCTCGCTCTCACGACGAGTACGGCGCCGTGCACGTGTCTATCTTCGTCCGCGTTGGTGAGTCCGATTCGACAGCAGCAGAGGTGCCGATGCGCCAGCTGTGCGTTGGTAGCATGAGAGATGTCGGTTGTGGTGCGCGAACGGCAGGAAAGAAAGCGGCAAAGAAAAGCAAAGCAGAAGAGCAGAAGAGCAGAAGAGTAGGTGGGGGCAGAAGAGCAGGTGGGAGCAGAAGAGCAGAAGAGCAGGTGGGAGCAAAAAGAAGCTTCCCGTCCGGGAATTGAACCCGGGTCACCCGCGTGACAGGCGGGTATACTAACCACTATACTAACGAGAATCCTATCCAAAACAAAACACAAACAACTCCGCAAACAAAACAAACACAACACACACACAACACACACAGCACACACAACACACACAACACAACATACACAACACACACAACATACACAACATACACAACACATACCGACCTACCACCACCTACACACACGACCACACGCGCTCTACCATACCCTCGTCGCCACTCCGCGCCACCAAACACCTTTCTCCCGCATCCTCGACCAATCTAGCGTAACAAACCGTATCGGACTAACCGCTGCATTCTAGTCACGTCTACCGTGCCACCATGTGTCCACGACACACACAGCACCGCTACACAGCACCACTACACAGCACCACTACACAGCATCACTGCACAGCGCCACTACACAGCACCACTACACAGCGCGAAGGTGCGTGCAAGCTCGCTCTCACGACGAGTACGGCGCCGTGCACGTGTCTATCTTCGTCCGCGTTGGTGAGTCCGATTCGACAGCAGCAGAGGTGCCGATGCGCCAGCTGTGCGTTGGTAGCATGAGAGATGTCGGTTGTGGTGCGCGAACGGCAGGAAAGAAAGCGGCAAAGAAAAGCAAAGCAGAAGAGCAGAAGAGCAGAAGAGCAGAAGAGCAGAAGAGCAGAAGAGCAGAAGAGCAGAAGAGCAGAAGAGTAGGTGGGGGCAGAAGAGCAGGTGGGAGCAGAAGAGCAGAAGAGCAGGTGGGAGCAAAAAGAAGCTTCCCGTCCGGGAATTGAACCCGGGTCACCCGCGTGACAGGCGGGTATACTAACCACTATACTAACGAGAATCCTATCCAAAACAAAACACAAACAACTCCGCAAACAAAACAAACACAACACACACACAACACACACAGCACACACAA
>JASMQC010000098.1:0-23968 GCA_031305395.1 Phytophthora citrophthora
GACTTCGGATACGTGACGATTCTGCGGTATGTGGTTTGGTGTGTGCGAGGTATGCGGTATGCGGTATGTGTGTGATGTGTGTGTGATGTGTGTGTGATGTGTGTGTGATGTGTGTGTGATGTGTGTGTGAGGTGCATGCTGTAGTGGTGTGCATGTGGTGCGTGGGTGCGTTTTGTGAAGTGGGTGCGTTTTGTGAAGTGGGTGCGTTTTGTGAAGTGGGTTAGGGTTTGTTTCTGGTTCGACGCGCGGGTAGCTCAGTGGTAGAGCGTTCGATTGCAGCTCGAAGGGTCACTGGTTCAATCCCGGTCCCGCGCTTGTTGTTGTTGCTCTTGTCCATGCAGACAGTGGGTGACGTGCTCAGCTCGCTCGAGTTTCTTTGCGGATTTCTAGTTTGGTTTTGTCGCGCTCTGTTGTTGACACGGTATGTAGTTGACACGGTATGTAGTTGACACGGTATGTAGTTGACACGGTATGTAGTTGACACGGTGCGTTGTTGCCACGGTGCGTTGTTGCCTCAGTATGTTGTCGCCACGGTGCGTTGTTATCGGCGTGAGCACGCCATCGATCGGCTTGCAACTGTGGCGATGTAGTGCACTTCACGATACGGTAGACTGCCGTCATCTACGTATGGCTTTGCGTGTGTGTATGGATGCTAGTGACTTGCGATGGTCGGTGGGTGCAGAATCCATTCGTTGGACTTCGGATACGTGACGATTCTGCGGTATGTGGTTTGGTGTGTGCGAGGTATGCGGTATGCGGTATGTGTGTGATGTGTGTGTGATGTGTGTGTGAGGTGCATGCTGTAGTGGTGTGCATGTGGTGCGTGGGTGCGTTTTGTGAAGTGGGTTAGGGTTTGTTTCTGGTTCGACGCGCGGGTAGCTCAGTGGTAGAGCGTTCGATTGCAGCTCGAAGGGTCACTGGTTCAATCCCGGTCCCGCGCTTGTTGTTGTTGCTCTTGTCCATGCAGACAGTGGGTGACGTGCTCAGCTCGCTCGAGTTTCTTTGCGGATTTCTAGTTTGGTTTTGTCGCGCTCTGTTGTTGACACGGTATGTAGTTGACACGGTATGTAGTTGACACGGTATGTAGTTGACACGGTATGTAGTTGACACGGTGCGTTGTTGCCACGGTGCGTTGTTGCCTCAGTATGTTGTCGCCACGGTGCGTTGTTATCGGCGTGAGCACGCCATCGATCGGCTTGCAACTGTGGCGATGTAGTGCACTTCACGATACGGTAGACTGCCGTCATCTACGTATGGCTTTGCGTGTGTGTATGGATGCTAGTGACTTGCGATGGTCGGTGGGTGCAGAATCCATTCGTTGGACTTCGGATACGTGACGATTCTGCGGTATGTGGTTTGGTGTGTGCGCGTTTTGTGAAGGTATGCGGTATGCGGTATGTGTGTGATGTGTGTGTGATGTGTGTGTGAGGTGCATGCTGTAGTGGTGTGCATGTGGTGCGTGGGTGCGTTTTGTGAAGTGGGTGCGTTTTGTGAAGTGGGTTAGGGTTTGTTTCTGGTTCGACGCGCGGGTAGCTCAGTGGTAGAGCGTTCGATTGCAGCTCGAAGGGTCACTGGTTCAATCCCGGTCCCGCGCTTGTTGTTGTTGCTCTTGTCCATGCAGACAGTGGGTGACGTGCTCAGCTCGCTCGAGTTTCTTTGCGGATTTCTAGTTTGGTTTTGTCGCGCTCTGTTGTTGACACGGTATGTAGTTGACACGGTATGTAGTTGACACGGCGCGTTGTTGACACGGTGCGTTGTTGCCATGGTGCGTTGTTGACACGGTGCGTTGTCGCCACGGTGCGTTGTTATCGGCGTGAGCACGCCATCGATCGGCTTGCAACTGTGGCGATGTAGTGCACTTCACGATACGGTAGACTGCCGTCATCTACGTGCAGAATCCATTCGTTGGACTTCGGATATGGCTTTGCGTGTGTGTATGGATGCTAGTGACTTGCGATGGTCGGTGGGTGCAGAATCCATTCGTTGGACTTCGGATACGTGACGATTCTGCGGTATGTGGTTTGGTGTGTGCGAGGTATGCGGTATGCGGTATGTGTGTGATGTGTGTGTGATGTGTGTGTGAGGTGCATGCTGTAGTGGTGTGCATGTGGTGCGTGGGTGCGTTTTGTGAAGTGGGTGCGTTTTGTGAAGTGGGTTAGGGTTTGTTTCTGGTTCGACGCGCGGGTAGCTCAGTGGTAGAGCGTTCGATTGCAGCTCGAAGGGTCACTGGTTCAATCCCGGTCCCGCGCTTGTTGTTGTTGCTCTTGTCCATGCAGACAGTGGGTGACGTGCTCAGCTCGCTCGAGTTTCTTTGCGGATTTCTAGTTTGGTTTTGTCGCGCTCTGTTGTTGACACGGTATGTAGTTGACACGGTATGTAGTTGACACGGCGCGTTGTTGACACGGTGCGTTGTTGCCATGGTGCGTTGTTGACGGTGCGTTGTCGCGGTGCACGGTGCGTTGTCGCCACGGTGCGTTGTTATCGGCGTGAGCACGCCATCGATCGGCTTGCAACTGTGGCGATGTAGTGCACTTCACGATACGGTAGACTGCCGTCATCTACGTATGGCTTTGCGTGTGTGTATGGATGCTAGTGACTTGCGATGGTCGGTGGGTGCAGAATCCATTCGTTGGACTTCGGATACGTGACGATTCTGCGGTATGTGGTTTGGTGTGTGCGAGGTATGCGGTATGCGGTATGTGTGTGATGTGTGTGTGATGTGTGTGTGATGTGTGTGTGATGTGTGTGTGATGTGTGTGTGAGGTGCATGCTGTAGTGGTGTGCATGTGGTGCGTGGGTGCGTTTTGTGAAGTGGGTGCGTTTTGTGAAGTGGGTTAGGGTTTGTTTCTGGTTCGACGCGCGGGTAGCTCAGTGGTAGAGCGTTCGATTGCAGCTCGAAGGGTCACTGGTTCAATCCCGGTCCCGCGCTTGTTGTTGTTGCTCTTGTCCAGTTTGGTTTTGTCGCGCTCTGTTGTTGCAGACAGTGGGTGACGTGCTCAGCTCGCTCGAGTTTCTTTGCGGATTTCTAGTTTGGTTTTGTCGCGCTCTGTTGTTGACACGGTATGTAGTTGACACGGTATGTAGTTGACACGGTATGTAGTTGACACGGTGCGTTGTTGCCACGGTGCGTTGTTGACACGGTGCGTTATTGCCACGGTGCGTTGTTGCCTCAGTATGTTGTCGCCACGGTGCGTTGTTATCGGCGTGAGCACGCCATCGATCGGCTTGCAACTGTGGCGATGTAGTGCACTTCACGATACGGTAGACTGCCGTCATCTACGTATGGCTTTGCGTGTGTGTATGGATGCTAGTGACTTGCGATGGTCGGTGGGTGCAGAATCCATTCGTTGGACTTCGGATACGTGACGATTCTGCGGTATGTGGTTTGGTGTGTGCGAGGTATGCGGTATGCGGTATGCGGTATGTGTGTGATGTGTGTGTGATGTGTGTGTGAGGTGCATGTGGTGCGTGGGTGTGTAGTGGTGTGCATGTGGTGCGTGGGTGCGTTTTGTGAAGTGGGTGCGTTTTGTGAAGTGGGTTAGGGTTTGTTTCCGGTTCGACGCGCGGGTAGCTCAGTGGTAGAGCGTTCGATTGCAGCTCGAAGGGTCACTGGTTCAATCCCGGTCCCGCGCTTGTTGTTGTTGCTCTTGTCCATGCAGACAGTGGGTGACGTGCTCAGCTCGCTCGAGTTTCTTTGCGGATTTCTAGTTTGGTTTTGTCGCGCTCTGTTGTTGACACGGTATGTAGTTGACACGGTATGTAGTTGACACGGTGCGTTGTTGCCACGGTGCGTTGTTGACACGGTGCGTTGTTGACACGGTGCGTTATTGCCACGGTGCGTTGTCGCCTCAGTATGTTGTCGCCACGGTGCGTTGTTATCGGCGTGAGTACGCCATCGATCGGCTTGCAACTGTGGCGATGTAGTGCACTTCACGATACGATGGTCGGTGGGTGCAGAATCCGATTCTGCGGTATCGGATAGACTGCCGTCATCTACGTATGGCTTTGCGTGTGTGTATGGATGCTAGTGACTTGCGATGGTCGGTGGGTGCAGAATCCATTCGTTGGACTTCGGATACGTGACGATTCTGCGGTATGTGGTTTGGTGTGTGCGAGGTATGCGGTATGCGGTATGTGTGTGATGTGTGTGTGATGTGTGTGTGATGTGTGTGTGATGTGTGTGTGATGTGTGTGTGAGGTGCATGCTGTAGTGATGTGCATGTGGTGCGTGGGTGCGTTTTGTGAAGTGGGTGCGTTTTGTGAAGTGGGTGCGTTTTGTGAAGTGGGTGCGTTTTGTGAAGTGGGTTAGGGTTTGTTTCTGGTTCGACGCGCGGGTAGCTCAGTGGTAGAGCGTTCGATTGCAGCTCGAAGGGTCACTGGTTCAATCCCGGTCCCGCGCTTGTTGTTGTTGCTCTTGTCCATGCAGACAGTGGGTGACGTGCTCAGCTCGCTTTGCGGATTTCTAGTTTGGTTTTGTCGCGCTCTGTTGTTGACACGGTATGATTTCTAGTTTGGTTTTGTCGACACGGTGCGTTGTTCTGTTGTTGACACGGTATGTAGTTGACACGGTATGTAGTTGACACGGTGCGTTGTAGACACGGTGCGTTGTTGACACGGTATGTAGTTGACACGGTGCGTTGTTGCCACGGTGCGTTGTCGCCACGGTGCGTTGTTATCGGCGTGAGCACGCCATCGATCGGCTTGCAACTGTGGCGATGTAGTGCACTTCACGATACGGTAGACTGCCGTCATCTACGTATGGCTTTGCGTGTGTGTATGGATGCTAGTGACTTGCGATGGTCGGTGGGTGCAGAATCCATTCGTTGGACTTCGGATACGTGACGATTCTGCGGTATGTGGTTTGGTGTGTGCGAGGTATGCGGTATGCGGTATGTGTGTGATGTGTGTGTGATGTGTGTGTGATGTGTGTGTGATGTGTGTGTGAGGTGCATGCTGTAGTGGTGTGCATGTGGTGCGTGGGTGCGTTTTGTGAAGTGGGTGCGTTTTGTGAAGTGGGTGCGTTTTGTGAAGTGGGTTGGGTTCAGTGGTTTGATTGCAGCTCGAAGGGTCTGGTTCGACGGTGTGGGTGCGTTTTGTGAAGTGGGTGCGTTTTGTGAAGTGGGTTAGGGTTTCTGGTTGGTAGCTCAGAGCGTTCGATTGCAGCTCGAAGGGTCACTGGTTCAATCCCGGTCCCGCGCTTGTTGTTGTTGCTCTTGTCCATGCAGACAGTGGGTGACGTGCTCAGCTCGCTCGAGTTTCTTTGCGGATTTCTAGTTTGGTTTTGTCGCGCTCTGTTGTTGACACGGTATGTAGTTGACACGGTATGTAGTTGACACGGTGCGTTGTTGCCACGGTGCGTTGTTGACACGGTGCGTTGTTGACACGGTGCGTTATTGCCACGGTGCGTTGTCGCCTCAGTATGTTGTCGCCACGGTGCGTTGTTATCGGCGTGAGTACGCCATCGATCGGCTTGCAACTGTGGCGATGTAGTGCACTTCACGATACGGTAGACTGCCGTCATCTACGTATGGCTTTGCGTGTGTGTATGGATGCTAGTGACTTGCGATGGTCGGTGGGTGCAGAATCCATTCGTTGGACTTCGGATACGTGACGATTCTGCGGTATCGATGGTTTGCGTGTGTGTATGGATGCGGATACGTGACGATTCTGCGGTATGCGGTATGCGGTATGTGTGTGATGTGTGTGTGATGTGTGTGTGATGTGTGTGTGATGTGTGTGTGATGTGTGTGTGAGGTGCATGCTGTAGTGATGTGCATGTGGTGCGTGGGTGCGTTTTGTGAAGTGGGTGCGTTTTGTGAAGTGGGTGCGTTTTGTGAAGTGGGTGCGTTTTGTGAAGTGGGTGCGTTTTGTGAAGTGGGTTAGGGTTTGTTTCTGGTTCGACGCGCGGGTAGCTCAGTGGTAGAGCGTTCGATTGCAGCTCGAAGGGTCACTGGTTCAATCCCGGTCCCGCGCTTGTTGTTGTTGCTCTTGTCCATGCAGACAGTGGGTGACGTGCTCAGCTCGCTCGAGTTTCTTTGCGGATTTCTAGTTTGGTTTTGTCGCGCTCTGTTGTTGACACGGTATGTAGTTGACACGGTATGTAGTTGACACGGTATGACACGGTGCGTTGTTGACACGGTGCGTTATTGCCACGGTGCGTTGTCGCCTCAGTATGTTGTCGCCACGGTGCGTTGTACGGTAGACGTGCGTTATTGCACGGTGCGTTGTCGCCTCAGTATGTTGTCGCCATCGTTGTTATCGGCGTATGCCATCGATTGCAACTGTGGCGATGTAGTGCACTTCACGATACGGTAGACTGCCGTCATCTACGTATGGCTTTGCGTGTGTGTATGGATGCTAGTGACTTGCGATGGTCGGTGGGTGCAGAATCCATTCGTTGGACTTCGGATACGTGACGATTCTGCGGTATGTGGTTTGGTGTGTGCGAGGTATGCGGTATGCGGTATGTGTGTGATGTGTGTGTGATGTGTGTGTGATGTGTGTGTGAGGTGCATGCTGTAGTGGTGTGCATGTGGTGCGTGGGTGCGTTTTGTGAAGTGGGTGCGTTTTGTGAAGTGGGTTAGGGTTTGTTTCTGGTTCGACGCGCGGGTAGCTCAGTGGTAGAGCGTTCGATTGCAGCTCGAAGGGTCACTGGTTCAATGGTCCCGCGCTTGTTGTTGTTGCTCTTGTCCATGCAGACAGTGGGTGACGTGTCGAGCTTTGTGGATTTCTAGTTTGGTGTCGCGCTCTGTTGTTGACACGGTATGTAGTTGACACGGTAGTAGTTGTTGTTGCTTGTCCATTGCGAAGGGTCACTGGTTCAATCCCGGTCCCGCGCTTGTTGTTGTTGCTCTTGTCCATGCAGACAGTGGGTGACGTGCTCAGCTCGCTCGAGTTTCTTTGCGGATTTCTAGTTTGGTTTTGTCGCGCTCTGTTGTTGACACGGTATGTAGTTGACACGGTATGTAGTTGACACGGTGCGTTGTTGCCACGGTGCGTTGTTGCCACGGTGCGTTGTTGCCTCAGTATGTTGTCGCCACGGTGCGTTGTTATCGGCGTGAGTACGCCATCGATCGGCTTGCAACTGTGGCGATGTAGTGCACTTCACGATACGGTAGACTGCCGTCATCTACGTATGGCTTTGCGTGTGTGTATGGATGCTAGTGACTTGCGATGGTCGGTGGGTGCAGAATCCATTCGTTGGACTTCGGATACGTGACGATTCTGCGGTATGTGGTTTGGTGTGTGCGAGGTATGCGGTATGCGGTATGTGTGTGATGTGTGTGTGATGTGTGTGTGATGTGTGTGTGATGTGTGTGTGATGTGTGTGTGAGGTGCATGGTGATGTGCATGTGGTGCGTGGGTGCGTTTTGTGAAGTGGGTGCGTTTTGTGAAGTGGGTGCGTTTTGTGAAGTGGGTGCGTGGGTGCGTTTTGTGAAGTGGGTTAGGGTTTGTGTAGCTCAGTGGTAGAGCGTTCGATTTGTGCGGTATGTGTGTGATGTGTGTGTGATGTGTGTGTGATGTGTGTGTGATGTGTGTGTGATGTGTGCATGCGATGTGCATGTGGTGCGTGGGTGCGTTTTGTGAAGTGGGTGCGTTTTGTGAAGTGGGTGCGTTTTGTGAAGTGGGTGCGTTTTGTGAAGTGGGTGCGTTTTGTGAAGTGGGTTAGGGTTTGTTTCTGGTTCGACGCGCGGGTAGCTCAGTGGTAGAGCGTTCGATTGCAGCTCGAAGGGTCACTGGTTCAATCCCGGTCCCGCGCTTGTTGTTGTTGCTCTTGTCCATGCAGACAGTGGGTGACGTGCTCAGCTCGCTCGAGTTTCTTTGCGGATTTCTAGTTTGGTTTTGTCGCGCTCTGTTGTTGACACGGTATGTAGTTGACACGGTATGTAGTTGACACGGTATGTAGTTGACACGGTGCGTTGTTGCCACGGTGCGTTGTTGACACGGTGCGTTATTGCCACGGTGCGTTGTTGCCTCAGTATGTTGTCGCCACGGTGCGTTGTTATCGGCGTGAGCACGCCATCGATCGGCTTGCAACTGTGGCGATGTAGTGCACTTCACGATACGGTAGACTGCCGCGTATGGCTTTGCGTGTGTGTATGGATGCTAGTGACTTGCGATGGTCGGTGGGTATTCGTTGGACTTCGGATACGTGACGATGTTTCGGTGCGGTATGTTATCGGCGTTTGGTGTGTGCGAGGTATGCGGTATGCGGTATGTGTGTGATGTGTGTGTGATGTGTGTGTGATGTGTGTGTGATGTGTGTGTGATGTGTGTGTGAGGTGCATGCTGTAGTGGTGTGCATGTGGTGCGTGGGTGCGTTTTGTGAAGTGGGTGCGTTTTGTGAAGTGGGTTAGGGTTTGTTTCTGGTTCGACGCGCGGGTAGCTCAGTGGTAGAGCGTTCGATTGCAGCTCGAAGGGTCACTGGTTCAATCCCGGTCCCGCGCTTGTTGTTGTTGCTCTTGTCCATGCAGACAGTGGGTGACGTGCTCAGCTCGCTCGAGTTTCTTTGCGGATTTCTAGTTTGGTTTTGTCGCGCTCTGTTGTTTGTAGTTGACGTAGTTGACACGGTATGTAGTTGACACGGTGCGTTGTTGCCACGGAAGTTGTTGACACGGTGCGTTATTGCCACGGTGCGCTTGTGTTGTTGCCACGGTATGTAGTTGACACGGTATGTAGTTGACACGGTGCGTTGTTGCCACGGTGCGTTGTTGACACGGTGCGTTATTGCCACGGTGCGTTGTTGCCTCAGTATGTTGTCGCCACGGTGCGTTGTTATCGGCGTGAGCACGCCATCGATCGGCTTGCAACTGTGGCGATGTAGTGCACTTCACGATACGGTAGACTGCCGTCATCTACGTATGGCTTTGCGTGTGTGTATGGATGCTAGTGACTTGCGATGGTCGGTGGGTGCAGAATCCATTCGTTGGACTTCGGATACGTGACGATTCTGCGGTATGTGGTTTGGTGTGTGCGAGGTATGCGGTATGCGGTATGCGGTATGTGTGTGATGTGTGTGTGATGTGTGTGTGATGTGTGTGTGATGTGTGTGTGATGTGTGTGTGAGGTGCATGCTGTAGTGGTGTGCATGTGGTGCGTGGGTGCGTTTTGTGAAGTGGGTGCGTTTTGTGAAGTGGGTTAGGGTTTGTTTCTGGTTCGACGCGCGGGTAGCTCAGTGGTAGAGCGTTCGATTGCAGCTCGAAGGGTCACTGTTCAATCCCGGTCGAAGGGTCACTGGTTCAATCCCGGTCCCGCGCTTGTTGTTGTTGCTCTTGTCCATGCAGACAGTGGGTGACGTGCTCAGCTCGCTCGAGTTTCTTTGCGGATTTCTAGTTTGGTTTTGTCGCGCTCTGTTGTTGACACGGTATGTAGTTGACACGGTATGTAGTTGACACGGTGCGTTGTAGACACGGTGCGTTGTTGACACGGTATGTAGTTGACACGGTGCGTTGTTGCCACGGTGCGTTGTCGCCACGGTGCGTTGTTGCCACGGTGCGTTGTTGCCTCAGTATGTTGTCGCCACGGTGCGTTGTTATCGGCGTGAGTACGCCATCGATCGGCTTGCAACTGTGGCGATGTAGTGCACTTCACGATACGGTAGACTGCCGTCATCTACGTATGGCTTTGCGTGTGTGTATGGATGCTAGTGACTTGCGATGGTCGGTGGGTGCAGAATCCATTCGTTGGACTTCGGATACGTGACGATTCTGCGGTATGTGGTTTGGTGTGTGCGAGGTATGCGGTATGCGGGTGCTAGTGACTTGCGATGGTGTGTGTTGATGTGTGTGCGGTATGTGTGTGTGATGTGTGTGTGATGTGTGTGTGATGTGTGTGTGATGTGTGTGTGAGGTGCATGCTGTAGTGGTGTGCATGTGGTGCGTGGGTGCGTTTTGTGAAGTGGGTGCGTTTTGTGAAGTGGGTGCGTTTTGTGAAGTGGGTTAGGGTTTGTTTCTGGTTCGACGCGCGGGTAGCTCAGTGGTAGAGCGTTCGATTGCAGCTCGAAGGGTCACTGGTTCAATCCCGGTCCCGCGCTTGTTGTTGTTGCTCTTGTCCATGCAGACAGTGGGTGACGTGCTCAGCTCGCTCGAGTTTCTTTGCGGATTTCTAGTTTGGTTTTGTCGCGCTCTGTTGTTGACACGGTATGTAGTTGACACGGTATGTAGTTGACACGGTGCGTTGTAGACACGGTGCGTTGTTGACACGGTATGTAGTTGACACGGCGCGTTGTTGCCACGGTGCGTTGTCGCCACGGTGCGTTGTTGCCACGGTGCGTTGTTGCCTCAGTATGTTGTCGCCACGGTGCTTATCGGCGTGCCAGTATGTTGTCGCCACGGTGCGTTGTTATCGGCGTGAGTACGCCATCGATCGGCTTGCAACTGTGGCGATGTAGTGCACTTCACGATACGGTAGACTGCCGTCATCTACGTATGGCTTTGCGTGTGTGTATGGATGCTAGTGACTTGCGATGGTCGGTGGGTGCAGAATCCATTCGTTGGACTTCGGATACGTGACGATTCTGCGGTATGTGGTTTGGTGTGTGCGAGGTATGCGGTATGCGGTATGTGTGTGATGTGTGTGTGATGTGTGTGTGATGTGTGTGTGATGTGTGTGTGAGGTGCATGCTGTAGTGGTGTGCATGTGGTGCGTGGGTGCGTTTTGTGAAGTGGGTGCGTTTTGTGAAGTGGGTGCGTTTTGTGAAGTGGGTGCGTTTTGTGAAGTGGGTGCGTTTTGTGAAGTGGGTTAGGGTTTGTTTCTGGTTCGACGCGCGGGTAGCTCAGTGGTAGAGCGTTCGATTGCAGCTCGAAGGGTCACTGGTTCAATCCCGGTCCCGCGCTTGTTGTTGTTGCTTAGGGTTTGTTTCTGGTTCGACGCGCGGGTAGCTCAGTGGTAGAGCGTTCGATTGCAGCTCGAAGGGTCACTGTCCCGCGCTTGTTGTTGTTGCTCTTGTCCATGCAGACAGTGGGTGACGTGCTCAGCTCGCTCGAGTTTCTTTGCGGATTTCTAGTTTGGTTTTGTCGCGCTCTGTTGTTGACACGGTATGTAGTTGACACGGTATGTAGTTGACACGGTATGTAGTTGACACGGTATGTAGTTGACACGGTGCGTTGTTGCCACGGTGCGTTGTTGCCTCAGTATGTTGTCGCCACGGTGCGTTGTTATCGGCGTGAGCACGCCATCGATCGGCTTGCAACTGTGGCGATGTAGTGCACTTCACGATACGGTAAACTGCCGTCATCTACGTATGGCTTTGCGTGTGTGTATGGATGCTAGTGACTTGCGATGGTCGGTGGGTGCAGAATCCATTATGGACTTCGGATACGTGACGATTCTGCGGTATGTGGTTTGGTGTGTGCGAGGTATGCGGTATGCGGTATGTGTGTGATGTGTGTGTGATGTGTGTGTGATGTGTGTGTGATGTGTGTGTGAGGTGCATGTGTGTGCGAGGTATGGTGTGCGGTATGTGTGTGATGTGTGTGTGATGTGTGTGTGATGTGTGTGTGATGTGTGTGTGAGGTGCATGCTGTAGTGGTGTGCATGTGGTGCGTGGGTGCGTTTTGTGAAGTGGGTGCGTTTTGTGAAGTGGGTGCGTTTTGTGAAGTGGGTTAGGGTTTGTTTCTGGTTCGACGCGCGGGTAGCTCAGTGGTAGAGCGTTCGATTGCAGCTCGAAGGGTCACTGGTTCAATCCCGGTCCCGCGCTTGTTGTTGTTGCTCTTGTCCATGCAGACAGTGGGTGACGTGCTCAGCTCGCTCGAGTTTCTTTGCGGATTTCTAGTTTGGTTTTGTCGCGCTCTGTTGTTGACACGGTATGTAGTTGACACGGTATGTAGTTGACACGGTATGTAGTTGACACGGTATGTAGTTGACACGGTGCGTTGTTGCCACGGTGCGTTGTTGCCTCAGTATGTTGTCGCCACGGTGCGTTGTTATCGGCGTGAGCACGCCATCGATGCAACTGTGGCGATGTAGTGCACTTCACGATACGGTAGACTGCCGTCACATGTGTATGATGCTAGTGACTTGCGCCACGGTGGGTGCAGAATCATTCGTTGGACTTCGGATACGTGACGATTCGGCGGATGTGGTTTGGTGTGTGCGACTATGCGGTATGCGGTATGTGGTAGACTGCCGTCATCTACGTATGGCTTTGCGTGTGTGTATGGATGCTAGTGACTTGCGATGGTCGGTGGGTGCAGAATCCATTCGTTGGACTTCGGATACGTGACGATTCTGCGGTATGTGGTTTGGTGTGTGCGAGGTATGCGGTATGCGGTATGTGTGTGATGTGTGTGTGATGTGTGTGTGATGTGTGTGTGAGGTGCATGCTGTAGTGGTGTGCATGTGGTGCGTGGGTGCGTTTTGTGAAGTGGGTGCGTTTTGTGAAGTGGGTGCGTTTTGTGAAGTGGGTTAGGGTTTTTGTCGCGCTCTGTGGTGCGATTGACACGGTAGCTGTAGTCCCGGTGACACGGTATGTAGTTGACACGGTATGTAGTTGAGTTTCTTTGCCACGGTGCGTTGTTGCCTCACGGTATGTTGTCGCCACGGATTTCGAAGGGTCACTGGTTCAATCCCGGTCCCGCGCTTGTTGGTGCTCTTGTCCATGCAGACAGTGGGTGACGTGCTCAGTTGTTGATTTCTAGTTTGGTTTTGTCGCGCTCTGTTGTTGACACGGTATGTAGTTGACACGGTATGTAGTTGACACGGTATGTAGTTGACACGGTATGTAGTTGACACGGTGCGTTGTTGCCACGGTGCGTTGTTGCCACGGTGCGTTGTTGCCTCAGTATGTTGTCGCCACGGTGCGTTGTTATCGGCGTGAGCACGCCATCGATCGGCTTGCAACTGTGGCGATGTAGTGCACTTCACGATACGGTAAACTGCCGTCATCTACGTATGGCTTTGCGTGTGTGTATGGATGCTAGTGACTTGCGATGGTCGGTGGGTGCAGAATCCATTCGTTGGACTTCGGATACGTGACGATTCTGCGGTATGTGGTTTGGTGTGTGCGAGGTATGCGGTATGCGGTATGTGTGTGTGATGTGTGTGTGAGGTGCATGCTGTAGTGGTGTGCATGTGGTGTGGGTGCGTTTTGTGAAGTGGGTGCGTTTTGTGAAGTGGGTGCGTTTTGTGAAGTGGGTTAGGGTTTGTTTCTGGTTCGACGCGCGGGTAGCTCAGTGGTAGAGCGCGAGGTATGCGGTTGCGTCACTGTGTGTCAATGTGTGGTCCCGCGCTTGTTGTTGTGCTCTTGTCCATGCGTGGGTGCGTTTTGTGAAGCTCGCTCGAGTTTCTTTGCGGATTTTGTTTGGTTTTGTGCGCTCTGTTGTTGACACGGTATGTAGTTGACACGGTATGTAGTTGACACGGTGCGGTTGCCACGGTGCGTTGTAGCTCAGTGGTAGAGCGTTCGATTGCAGCTCGAAGGGTCACTGGTTCAATCCCGGTCCCGCGCTTGTTGTTGTTGCTCTTGTCCATGCAGACAGTGGGTGACGTGCTCAGCTCGCTCGAGTTTCTTTGCGGATTTCTAGTTTGGTTTTGTCGCGCTCTGTTGTTGACACGGTATGTAGTTGACACGGTATGTAGTTGACACGGTGCGTTGTTGCCACGGTGCGTTGTTGCCTCAGTATGTTGTCGCCACGGTGCGTTGTTATCGGCGTGAGCACGCCATCGATCGGCTTGCAACTGTGGCGATGTAGTGCACTTCACGATGTAGTGTCATCTACGTATGGCTTTGCGTGTGTGTATGGATGCTAGTGACTTGCGATGGTCGGTGGGTGCATGAATCCATTCGTTGGACTTCGGTACGTGAGTGAATCTACGTATGGCTTTGCGTGTGTGTATGGATGCTGTGACTTGCGTGTGCGTTTTGTGAAGTGGGTGCGTTTTGTGAATTCTGCGGTATGTGGTTTGGTGTGTGCGTATGCGGTATGCGGTATGTGTGTGATGTGTGTGTGATGTGTGTGTGATGTGTGTGTGAGGTGCATGCTGTAGTGGTGTGCATGTGGTGCGTGGGTGCGTTTTGTGAAGTGGGTGCGTTTTGTGAAGTGGGTGCGTTTTGTGAAGTGGGTGCGTTTTGTGAAGTGGGTGCGTTTTGTGAAGTGGGTTAGGGTTTGTTTCTGGTTCGACGCGCGGGTAGCTCAGTGGTAGAGCGTTCGATTGCAGCTCGAAGGGTCACTGGTTCAATCCCGGTCCCGCGCTTGTTGTTGTTGCTCTTGTCCATCAGACAGCTCAGCTCGCTCGACTGTGGGATTTCTAGTGTTTTGTCGCGCTCGTTGTTGACACGGTATGTAGTTGACACGGTATCTTTGCGGACGGTGCGTTGTGCCACGGTTCTAGTTTGGTTTTGTCGCGCTCTGTTGTTGACACGGTATGTAGTGACACGGTGGGTGCAGAATCCATTCGTTGGTTCGGATACGTGCGATTCTGCGGTATGTGGTTTGGTGTGTGCGCCTCAGTATGTTGTCGCCACGGTGCGTTGTTATCGGCGTGAGCACGCCATCGATCGGCTTGCAACTGTGGCGATGTAGTGCACTTCACGATACGGTAGACTGCCGTCATCTACGTATGGCTTTGCGTGTGTGTATGGATGCTAGTGACTTGCGATGGTCGGTGGGTGCAGAATCCATTCGTTGGACTTCGGATACGTGACGATTCTGCGGTATGTGGTTTGGTGTGTGCGAGGTATGCGGTATGCGGTATGTGTGTGATGTGTGTGTGATGTGTGTGTGATGTGTGTGTGAGGTGCATGCTGTAGTGGTGTGCATGTGGTGCGTGGGTGCGTTTTGTGAAGTGGGTGCGTTTTGTGAAGTGGGTTAGGGTTTTGTTGACGCGCGGGTAGCTCAGTGGTAGAGCGTTCGATTGCAGCTGAAGGGTCACTGGTTCAATCCCGGTGCGCTTGTTGTTGTTGCTCTTGTTTCTGGTTCGACGCGCGGGTAGCTCAGTGGTAGAGCGTTCGATTGCAGCTCGAAGGGTCACTGGTTCAATCGGTCCCGCGCTTGCGTTGTTGCTCTATGCAGACAGTGGGTGACGTGCTCAGCTCGCTCGAGTTTCTTTGCGGATTTTGGTTTTGTCGCGCTCTGTTGTTGACACGGTATGTAGTTGACACGGTATGTAGTTGACACGGTGCGTTGTTGACACGGTGCGTTATTGCCACGGTGCGTTGTTGCCTCAGTATGTTGTCGCCACGGTGCGTTGTTATCGGCGTGAGTACGCCATCGATCGGCTTGCAACTGTGGCGATGTAGTGCACTTCACGATACGGTAGACTGCCGTCATCTACGTATGGCTTTGCGTGTGTGTATGGATGCTAGTGACTTGCGATGGTCGGTGGGTGCAGAATCCATTCGTTGGACTTCGGATACGTGACGATTCTGCGGTATGTGGTTTGGTGTGTGCGAGGTATGCGGTATGCGGTATGTGTGTGATGTGTGTGTGATGTGTGTGTGATGTGTGTGTGATGTGTGTGTGAGGTGCATGCTGTAGTGGTATGTGTTTTGTGAAGTGGGTGCGTTTTGTGAAGTGGTTCGATTGCAGTTGTTGTGAGTGGGTGTGATGTGTTGTGAGGTGCATGCTGTAGTGGTGTGCATGTGGTGCGTGGGTGCGTTTTGTGAAGTGGGTGCGTTTTGTGAAGTGGGTGCGTTTTGTGAAGTGGGTTAGGGTTTGTTTCTGGTTCGACGCGCGGGTAGCTCAGTGGTAGAGCGTTCGATTGCAGCTCGAAGGGTCACTGGTTCAATCCCGGTCCCGCGCTTGTTGTTGTTGCTCTTGTCCATGCAGACAGTGGGTGACGTGCTCAGCTCGCTCGAGTTTCTTTGCGGATTTCTAGTTTGGTTTTGTCGCGCTCTGTTGTTGACACGGTATGTAGTTGACACGGTATGTAGTTGACACGGTGCGTTGTTGCCACGGTGCGTTGTTGACACGGTGCGTTATTGCCACGGTGCGTTGTCGCCTCAGTATGTTGTCGCCACGGTGCGTTGTTATCGGCGTGAGCACGCCATCGATCGGCTTGCAACTGTGGCGATGTAGTGCACTTCACGATACGGTAGACGGCCGTCATCTACGTATGGCTTTGCGTGTGTGTATGGATGCTAGTGACTTGCGATG
The DNA here is from genome assembly GCA_031305395.1 of Phytophthora citrophthora. NCBI lineage: Eukaryota > Oomycota > Peronosporomycetes > Peronosporales > Peronosporaceae > Phytophthora > Phytophthora citrophthora. The sequence goes on from JASMQC010000098.1 coordinate 16,095, forward strand.
GTCGGTGGGTGCAGAATCCATTCGTTGGACTTCGGATACGTGACGATTCTGCGGTATGTGGTTTGGTGTGTGCGAGGTATGCGGTATGCGGTATGTGTGTGATGTGTGTGTGATGTGTGTGTGATGTGTGTGTGATGTGTGTGTGAGGTGCATGCTGTAGTGGTGTGCATGTGGTGCGTGGGTGCGTTTTGTGAAGTGGGTGCGTTTTGTGAAGTGGGTGCGTTTTGTGAAGTGGGTTAGGGTTTGTTTCTGGTTCGACGCGCGGGTAGCTCAGTGGTAGAGCGTTCGATTGCAGCTCGAAGGGTCACTGGTTCAATCCCGGTCCCGCGCTTGTTGTTGTTGCTCTTGTCCATGCAGACAGTGGGTGACGTGCTCAGCTCGCTCGAGTTTCTTTGCGGATTTCTAGTTTGGTTTTGTCGCGCTCTGTTGTTGACACGGTATGTAGTTGACACGGTATGTAGTTGACACGGTGCGTTGTTGCCACGGTGCGTTGTTGACACACGGTGCGTTGTTGACACGGTGCGTTATTGCCACGGTGCGTTGTCGCCTCAGTATGTTGTCGCCACGGTGCGTTGTTATCGGCGTGAGCACGCCATCGATCGGCTTGCAACTGTGGCGATGTAGTGCACTTCACGATACGGTAGACGGCCGTCATCTACGTATGGCTTTGCGTGTGTGTATGGATGCTAGTGACTTGCGATGGTCGGTGGGTGCAGAATCCATTCGTTGGACTTCGGATACGTGACGATTCTGCGGTATGTGGTTTGGTGTGTGCGAGGTATGCGGTATGCGGTATGTGTGTGATGTGTGTGTGATGTGTGTGTGATGTGTGTGTGATGTGTGTGTGAGGTGCATGCTGTAGTGGTGTGCATGTGGTGCGTGGGTGCGTTTTGTGAAGTGGGTGCGTTTTGTGAAGTGGGTGCGTTTTGTGAAGTGGGTTAGGGTTTGTTTCTGGTTCGACGCGCGGGTAGCTCAGTGGTAGAGCGTTCGATTGCAGCTCGAAGGGTCACTGGTTCAATCCCGGTCCCGCGCTTGTTGTTGTTGCTCTTGTCCATGCAGACAGTGGGTGACGTGCTCAGCTCGCTCGAGTTTCTTTGCGGATTTCTAGTTTGGTTTTGTCGCGCTCTGTTGTTGACACGGTATGTAGTTGACACGGTATGTAGTTGACACGGTGCGTTGTTGCCACGGTGCGTTGTCGCCTCAGTATGTTGTCGCCACGGTGCGTTGTTATCGGCGTGAGTACGCCATCGATCGGCTTGCAACTGTGGCGATGTAGTGCACTTCACGATACGGTAGACTGCCGTCATCTACGTATGGTTTTGCGTGTGTGTATGGATGCTAGTGACTTGCGATGGTCGGTGGGTGCAGAATCCATTCGTTGGACTTCGGATACGTGACGATTCTGCGGTATGTGGTTTGGTGTGTGCGAGGTATGCGGTATGCGGTATGTGTGTGATGTGTGTGTGATGTGTGTGTGATGTGTGTGTGATGTGTGTGTGAGGTGCATGCTGTAGTGGTGTGCATGTGGTGCGTGGGTGCGTTTTGTGAAGTGGGTGCGTTTTGTGTGGGTGCGTTTTGTGAAGTGGGAGTGGGTGCGTTTTGTGAAGTGGGTTAGGGTTTGTTTCTGGTTCGACGCGCGGGTAGCTCAGTGGTAGAGCGTTCGATTGCAGCTCGAAGGGTCACTGGTTCAATCCCGGTCCCGCGCTTGTTGTTGTTGCTCTTGTCCATGCAGACAGTGGGTGACGTGCTCAGCTCGCTCGAGTTTCTTTGCGGATTTCTAGTTTGGTTTTGTCGCGCTCTGTAGTTGACACGGTATGTAGTTGACACGGTATGTAGTTGACACGGTGCGTTGTAGACACGGTGCGTTGTTGCCACGGTGCGTTGTTGCCACGGTGCGTTGTTGCCTCAGTATGTTGTCGCCACGGTGCGTTGTTATCGGCGTGAGCACGCCATCGATCGGCTTGCAACTGTGGCGATGTAGTGCACTTCACGATACGGTAGACTGCCGTCATCTACGTATGGTTTTGCGTGTGTGTATGGATGCTAGTGACTTGCGATGGTCGGTGGGTGCAGAATCCATTCGTTGGACTTCGGATACGTGACGATTCTGCGGTATGTGGTTTGGTGTGTGCGAGGTATGCGGTATGCGGTATGTGTGTGATGTGTGTGTGATGTGTGTGTGATGTGTGTGTGATGTGTGTGTGAGGTGCATGCTGTAGTGGTGTGCATGTGGTGCGTGGGTGCGTTTTGTGAAGTGGGTGCGTTTTGTGAAGTGGGTGCGTTTTGTGAAGTGGGTTAGGGTTTGTTTCTGGTTCGACGCGCGGGTAGCTCAGTGGTAGAGCGTTCGATTGCAGCTCGAAGGGTCACTGGTTCAATCCCGGTCCCGCGCTTGTTGTTGTTGCTCTTGTCCATGCAGACAGTGGGTGACGTGCTCAGCTCGCTCGAGTTTCTTTGCGGATTTCTAGTTTGGTTTTGTCGCGCTCTGTTGTTGACACGGTATGTAGTTGACACGGTATGTAGTTGACACGGTGCGTTGTTGCCACGGTGCGTTGTTGACACGGTGCGTTATTGCCACGGTGCGTTGTTGCCTCAGTATGTTGTCGCCACGGTGCGTTGTTATCGGCGTGAGCACGCCATCGATCGGCTTGCAACTGTGGCGATGTAGTGCACTTCACGATACGGTAGACGGCCGTCATCTACGTATGGCTTTGCGTGTGTGTATGGATGCTAGTGACTTGCGATGGTCGGTGGGTGCAGAATCCATTCGTTGGACTTCGGATACGTGACGATTCTGCGGTATGTGGTTTGGTGTGTGCGAGGTATGCGGTATGCGGTATGTGTGTGATGTGTGTGTGATGTGTGTGTGATGTGTGTGTGATGTGTGTGTGAGGTGCATGCTGTAGTGGTGTGCATGTGGTGCGTGGGTGCGTTTTGTGAAGTGGGTGCGTTTTGTGAAGTGGGTGCGTTTTGTGAAGTGGGTTAGGGTTTGTTTCTGGTTCGACGCGCGGGTAGCTCAGTGGTAGAGCGTTCGATTGCAGCTCGAAGGGTCACTGGTTCAATCTTGTTGTTGTTGCTCTTGTCCATGCAGACAGTGGGTGACGTGCCGGTCCCGCGCTTGTTGTTGTTGCTCTTGTCCATGCAGACAGTGGGTGACGTGCTCAGCTCGCTCGAGTTTCTTTGCGGATTTCTAGTTTGGTTTTGTCGCGCTCTGTTGTTGACACGGTATGTAGTTGACACGGTGCGTTGTTGCCACGGTGCGTTGTTGACACGGTGCGTTATTGCCACGGTGCGTTGTTGCCTCAGTATGTTGTCGCCACGGTGCGTTGTTATCGGCGTGAGCACGCCATCGATCGGCTTGCAACTGTGGCGATGTAGTGCACTTCACGATACGGTAGACGGCCGTCATCTACGTATGGCTTTGCGTGTGTGTATGGATGCTAGTGACTTGCGATGGTCGGTGGGTGCAGAATCCATTCGTTGGACTTCGGATACGTGACGATTCTGCGGTATGTGGTTTGGTGTGTGCGAGGTATGCGGTATGCGGTATGTGTGTGATGTGTGTGTGATGTGTGTGTGATGTGTGTGTGATGTGTGTGTGAGGTGTGTTGCTGTAGTGGTGTGCATGTGGTGCGTGGGTGCGTTTTGTGAAGTGGGTGCGTTTTGTGAAGTGGGTGCGTTTTGTGAAGTGGGTTAGGGTTTGTTTCTGGTTCGACGCGCGGGTAGCTCAGTGGTAGAGCGTTCGATTGCAGCTCGAAGGGTCACTGGTTCAATCCCGGTCCCGCGCTTGTTGTTGTTGCTCTTGTCCATGCAGACAGTGGGTGACGTGCTCAGCTCGCTCGAGTTTCTTTGCGGATTTCTAGTTTGGTTTTGTCGCGCTCTGTTGTTGACACGGTATGTAGTTGACACGGTATGTAGTTGACACGGTGCGTTGTTGCCACGGTGCGTTGTTGCCTCAGTATGTTGTCGCCACGGTGCGTTGTTATCGGCGTGAGCACGCCATCGATCGGCTTGCAACTGTGGCGATGTAGTGCACTTCACGATACGGTAGACTGCCGTCATCTACGTATGGCTTTGCGTGTGTGTATGGATGCTAGTGACTTGCGATGGTCGGTGGGTGCAGAATCCATTCGTTGGACTTCGGATACGTGACGATTCTGCGGTATGTGGTTTGGTGTGTGCGAGGTATGCGGTATGCGGTATGTGTGTGATGTGTGTGTGATGTGTGTGTGATGTGTGTGTGAGGTGCATGCTGTAGTGGTGTGCATGTGGTGCGTGGGTGCGTTTTGTGAAGTGGGTGCGTTTTGTGAAGTGGGTGCGTTTTGTGAAGTGGGTTAGGGTTTGTTTCTGGTTCGACGCGCGGGTAGCTCAGTGGTAGAGCGTTCGATTGCAGCTCGAAGGGTCACTGGTTCAATCCCGGTCCCGCGCTTGTTGTTGTTGCTCTTGTCCATGCAGACAGTGGGTGACGTGCTCAGCTCGCTCGAGTTTCTTTGCGGATTTCTAGTTTGGTTTTGTCGCGCTCTGTTGTTGACACGGTATGTAGTTGACACGGTATGTAGTTGACACGGTGCGTTGTTGCCACGGTGCGTTGTTGCCTCAGTATGTTGTCGCCACGGTGCGTTGTTATCGGCGTGAGCACGCCATCGATCGGCTTGCAACTGTGGCGATGTAGTGCACTTCACGATACGGTAGACTGCCGTCATCTACGTATGGCTTTGCGTGTGTGTATGGATGCTAGTGACTTGCGATGGTCGGTGGGTGCAGAATCCATTCGTTGGACTTCGGATACGTGACGATTCTGCGGTATGTGGTTTGGTGTGTGCGAGGTATGCGGTATGTGTGTGATGTGTGTGTGATGTGTGTGTGATGTGTGTGTGAGGTGCATGCTGTAGTGGTGTGCATGTGGTGCGTGGGTGCGTTTTGTGAAGTGGGTGCGTTTTGTGAAGTGGGTGCGTTTTGTGAAGTGGGTTAGGGTTTGTTTCTGGTTCGACGCGCGGGTAGCTCAGTGGTAGAGCGTTCGATTGCAGCTCGAAGGGTCACTGGTTCAATCCCGGTCCCGCGCTTGTTGTTGTTGCTCTTGTCCATGCAGACAGTGGGTGACGTGCTCAGCTCGCTCGAGTTTCTTTGCGGATTTCTAGTTTGGTTTTGTCGCGCTCTGTTGTTGACACGGTATGTAGTTGACACGGTATGTAGTTGACACGGTATGTAGTTGACACGGTGCGTTGTTGACACGGTGCGTTATTGCCACGGTGCGTTGTTGCCTCAGTATGTTGTCGCCACGGTGCGTTGTTATCGGCGTGAGCACGCCATCGATCGGCTTGCAACTGTGGCGATGTAGTGCACTTCACGATACGGTAGACGGCCGTCATCTACGTATGGCTTTGCGTGTGTGTATGGATGCTAGTGACTTGCGATGGTCGGTGGGTGCAGAATCCATTCGTTGGACTTCGGATACGTGACGATTCTGCGGTATGTGGTTTGGTGTGTGCGAGGTATGCGGTATGCGGTATGTGTGTGATGTGTGTGTGATGTGTGTGTGATGTGTGTGTGATGTGTGTGTGAGGTGCATGCTGTAGTGGTGTGCATGTGGTGCGTGGGTGCGTTTTGTGAAGTGGGTGCGTTTTGTGAAGTGGGTGCGTTTTGTGAAGTGGGTGCGTTTTGTGAAGTGGGTTAGGGTTTGTTTCTGGTTCGACGCGCGGGTAGCTCAGTGGTAGAGCGTTCGATTGCAGCTCGAAGGGTCACTGGTTCAATCCCGGTCCCGCGCTTGTTGTTGTTGCTCTTGTCCATGCAGACAGTGGGTGACGTGCTCAGCTCGCTCGAGTTTCTTTGCGGATTTCTAGTTTGGTTTTGTCGCGCTCTGTTGTTGACACGGTATGTAGTTGACACGGTATGTAGTTGACACGGTATGTAGTTGACACGGTATGTAGTTGACACGGTGCGTTGTTGCCACGGTGCGTTGTTGCCTCAGTATGTTGTCGCCACGGTGCGTTGTTATCGGCGTGAGTACGCCATCGATCGGCTTGCAACTGTGGCGATGTAGTGCACTTCACGATACGGTAGACGGCCGTCATCTACGTATGGCTTTGCGTGTGTGTATGGATGCTAGTGACTTGCGATGGTCGGTGGGTGCAGAATCCATTCGTTGGACTTCGGATACGTGACGATTCTGCGGTATGTGGTTTGGTGTGTGCGAGGTATGCGGTATGCGGTATGTGTGTGATGTGTGTGTGATGTGTGTGTGATGTGTGTGTGATGTGTGTGTGAGGTGCATGCTGTAGTGGTGTGCATGTGGTGCGTGGGTGCGTTTTGTGAAGTGGGTGCGTTTTGTGAAGTGGGTGCGTTTTGTGAAGTGGGTTAGGGTTTGTTTCTGGTTCGACGCGCGGGTAGCTCAGTGGTAGAGCGTTCGATTGCAGCTCGAAGGGTCACTGGTTCAATCCCGGTCCCGCGCTTGTTGTTGTTGCTCTTGTCCATGCAGACAGTGGGTGACGTGCTCAGCTCGCTCGAGTTTCTTTGCGGATTTCTAGTTTGGTTTTGTCGCGCTCTGTTGTTGACACGGTATGTAGTTGACACGGTATGTAGTTGACACGGTGCGTTGTTGCCACGGTGCGTTGTTGACACGGTGCGTTATTGCCACGGTGCGTTGTTGCCTCAGTATGTTGTCGCCACGGTGCGTTGTTATCGGCGTGAGCACGCCATCGATCGGCTTGCAACTGTGGCGATGTAGTGCACTTCACGATACGGTAGACGGCCGTCATCTACGTATGGCTTTGCGTGTGTGTATGGATGCTAGTGACTTGCGATGGTCGGTGGGTGCAGAATCCATTCGTTGGACTTCGGATACGTGACGATTCTGCGGTATGTGGTTTGGTGTGTGCGAGGTATGCGGTATGCGGTATGTGTGTGATGTGTGTGTGATGTGTGTGTGATGTGTGTGTGATGTGTGTGTGAGGTGCATGCTGTAGTGGTGTGCATGTGGTGCGTGGGTGCGTTTTGTGAAGTGGGTGCGTTTTGTGAAGTGGGTGCGTTTTGTGAAGTGGGTGCGTTTTGTGAAGTGGGTTAGGGTTTGTTTCTGGTTCGACGCGCGGGTAGCTCAGTGGTAGAGCGTTCGATTGCAGCTCGAAGGGTCACTGGTTCAATCCCGGTCCCGCGCTTGTTGTTGTTGCTCTTGTCCATGCAGACAGTGGGTGACGTGCTCAGCTCGCTCGAGTTTCTTTGCGGATTTCTAGTTTGGTTTTGTCGCGCTCTGTTGTTGACACGGTATGTAGTTGACACGGTATGTAGTTGACACGGTATGTAGTTGACACGGTATGTAGTTGACACGGTGCGTTGTTGCCACGGTGCGTTGTTGCCTCAGTATGTTGTCGCCACGGTGCGTTGTTATCGGCGTGAGTACGCCATCGATCGGCTTGCAACTGTGGCGATGTAGTGCACTTCACGATACGGTAGACGGCCGTCATCTACGTATGGCTTTGCGTGTGTGTATGGATGCTAGTGACTTGCGATGGTCGGTGGGTGCAGAATCCATTCGTTGGACTTCGGATACGTGACGATTCTGCGGTATGTGGTTTGGTGTGTGCGAGGTATGCGGTATGTGTGTGATGTGTGTGTGATGTGTGTGTGATGTGTGTGTGAGGTGCATGCTGTAGTGGTGTGCATGTGGTGCGTGGGTGCGTTTTGTGAAGTGGGTGCGTTTTGTGAAGTGGGTTAGGGTTTGTTTCTGGTTCGACGCGCGGGTAGCTCAGTGGTAGAGCGTTCGATTGCAGCTCGAAGGGTCACTGGTTCAATCCCGGTCCCGCGCTTGTTGTTGTTGCTCTTGTCCATGCAGACAGTGGGTGACGTGCTCAGCTCGCTCGAGTTTCTTTGCGGATTTCTAGTTT
>JASMQC010000099.1:0-23674 GCA_031305395.1 Phytophthora citrophthora
CCGTGTCAACAACAGAGCGCGACAAAACCAAACTAGAAATCCGCAAAGAAACTCGAGCGAGCTGAGCACGTCACCCACTGTCTGCATGGACAAGAGCAACAACAACAAGCGCGGGACCGGGATTGAACCAGTGACCCTTCGAGCTGCAATCGAACGCTCTACCACTGAGCTACCCGCGCGTCGAACCAGAAACAAACCCTAACCCACTTCACAAAACGCACCCACTTCACAAAACGCACCCACTTCACAAAACGCACCCACGCACCACATGCACACCACTACAGCATGCACCTCACACACACATCACACACACATCACACACACATCACACACACATCACACACATACCGCATACCGCATACCTCGCACACACCAAACCACATACCGCAGAATCGTCACGTATCCGAAGTCCAACGAATGGATTCTGCACCCACCGACCATCGCAAGTCACTAGCATCCATACACACACGCAAAGCCATACGTAGATGACGGCAGTCTACCGTATCGTGAAGTGCACTACATCGCCACAGTTGCAAGCCGATCGATGGCGTACTCACGCCGATAACAACGCACCGTGGCGACAACGCACCGTGGCAACAACGCACCGTGGCAACAACGCACCGTGTCAACAACGCACCGTGTCTACAACGCACCGTGTCAACTACATACCGTGTCAACTACATACCGTGTCAACAACAGAGCGCGACAAAACCAAACTAGAAATCCGCAAAGAAACTCGAGCGAGCTGAGCACGTCACCCACTGTCTGCATGGACAAGAGCAACAACAACAAGCGCGGGACCGGGATTGAACCAGTGACCCTTCGAGCTGCAATCGAACGCTCTACCACTGAGCTACCCGCGCGTCGAACCAGAAACAAACCCTAACCCACTTCACAAAACGCACCCACTTCACAAAACGCACCCACTTCACAAAACGCACCCACGCACCACATGCACACCACTACAGCATGCACCTCACACACACATCACACACACATCACACACACATCACACACACATCACACACACATCACACACACATCACACACATACCGCATACCGCATACCTCGCACACACCAAACCACATACCGCAGAATCGTCACGTATCCGAAGTCCAACGAATGGATTCTGCACCCACCGACCATCGCAAGTCACTAGCATCCATACACACACGCAAAGCCATACGTAGATGACGGCAGTCTACCGTATCGTGAAGTGCACTACATCGCCACAGTTGCAAGCCGATCGATGGCGTGCTCACGCCGATAACAACGCACCGTGGCGACAACATACTGAGGCAACAACGCACCGTGGCAACAACGCACCGTGTCAACTACATACCGTGTCAACTACATACCGTGTCAACTACATACCGTGTCAACTACATACCGTGTCAACAACAGAGCGCGACAAAACCAAACTAGAAATCCGCAAAGAAACTCGAGCGAGCTGAGCACGTCACCCACTGTCTGCATGGACAAGAGCAACAACAACAAGCGCGGGACCGGGATTGAACCAGTGACCCTTCGAGCTGCAATCGAACGCTCTACCACTGAGCTACCCGCGCGTCGAACCAGAAACAAACCCTAACCCACTTCACAAAACGCACCCACTTCACAAAACGCACCCACGCACCACATGCACACCACTACAGCATGCACCTCACACACACATCACACACACATCACACACACATCACACACATACCGCATACCGCATACCTCGCACACACCAAACCACATACCGCAGAATCGTCACGTATCCGAAGTCCAACGAATGGATTCTGCACCCACCGACCATCGCAAGTCACTAGCATCCATACACACACGCAAAGCCATACGTAGATGACGGCAGTCTACCGTATCGTGAAGTGCACTACATCGCCACAGTTGCAAGCCGATCGATGGCGTGCTCACGCCGATAACAACGCACCGTGGCGACAACACACTGAGGCAACAACGCACCGTGGCGACAACATACTGAGGCAACAACGCACCGTGGCAACAACGCACCGTGTCAACTACATACCGTGTCAACTACATACCGTGTCAACAACAGAGCGCGACAAAACCAAACTAGAAATCCGCAAAGAAACTCGAGCGAGCTGAGCACGTCACCCACTGTCTGCATGGACAAGAGCAACAACAACAAGCGCGGGACCGGGATTGAACCAGTGACCCTTCGAGCTGCAATCGAACGCTCTACCACTGAGCTACCCGCGCGTCGAACCAGAAACAAACCCTAACCCACTTCACAAAACGCACCCACTTCACAAAACGCACCCACTTCACAAAACGCACCCACGCACCACATGCACACCACTACAGCATGCACCTCACACACACATCACACACACATCACACACACATCACACACATACCGCATACCTCGCACACACCAAACCACATACCGCAGAATCGTCACGTATCCGAAGTCCAACGAATGGATTCTGCACCCACCGACCATCGCAAGTCACTAGCATCCATACACACACGCAAAGCCATACGTAGATGACGGCAGTCTACCGTATCGTGAAGTGCACTACATCGCCACAGTTGCAAGCCGATCGATGGCGTGCTCACGCCGATAACAACGCACCGTGGCGACAACATACTGAGGCAACAACGCACCGTGTCAACTACATACCGTGTCAACTACATACCGTGTCAACTACATACCGTGTCAACTACATACCGTGTCAACAACAGAGCGCGACAAAACCAAACTAGAAATCCGCAAAGAAACTCGAGCGAGCTGAGCACGTCACCCACTGTCTGCATGGACAAGAGCAACAACAACAAGCGCGGGACCGGGATTGAACCAGTGACCCTTCGAGCTGCAATCGAACGCTCTACCACTGAGCTACCCGCGCGTCGAACCAGAAACAAACCCTAACCCACTTCACAAAACGCACCCACTTCACAAAACGCACCCACTTCACAAAACGCACCCACTTCACAAAACGCACCCACGCACCACATGCACACCACTACAGCATGCACCTCACACACACATCACACACACATCACACACACATCACACACACATCACACACATACCGCATACCGCATACCTCGCACACACCAAACCACATACCGCAGAATCGTCACGTATCCGAAGTCCAACGAATGGATTCTGCACCCACCGACCATCGCAAGTCACTAGCATCCATACACACACGCAAAGCCATACGTAGATGACGGCAGTCTACCGTATCGTGAAGTGCACTACATCGCCACAGTTGCAAGCCGATCGATGGCGTGCTCACGCCGATAACAACGCACCGTGGCGACAACGCACCGTGTCAACAACGCACCATGGCAACAACGCACCGTGTCAACAACGCGCCGTGTCAACTACATACCGTGTCAACTACATACCGTGTCAACAACAGAGCGCGACAAAACCAAACTAGAAATCCGCAAAGAAACTCGAGCGAGCTGAGCACGTCACCCACTGTCTGCATGGACAAGAGCAACAACAACAAGCGCGGGACCGGGATTGAACCAGTGACCCTTCGAGCTGCAATCGAACGCTCTACCACTGAGCTACCCGCGCGTCGAACCAGAAACAAACCCTAACCCACTTCACAAAACGCACCCACTTCACAAAACGCACCCACTTCACAAAACGCACCCACTTCACAAAACGCACCCACGCACCACATGCACACCACTACAGCATGCACCTCACACACACATCACACACACATCACACACACATCACACACACATCACACACATACCGCATACCGCATACCTCGCACACACCAAACCACATACCGCAGAATCGTCACGTATCCGAAGTCCAACGAATGGATTCTGCACCCACCGACCATCGCAAGTCACTAGCATCCATACACACACGCAAAGCCATACGTAGATGACGGCAGTCTACCGTATCGTGAAGTGCACTACATCGCCACAGTTGCAAGCCGATCGATGGCGTGCTCACGCCGATAACAACGCACCGTGGCGACAACGCACCGTGTCAACAACGCACCATGGCAACAACGCACCGTGTCAACAACGCGCCGTGTCAACTACATACCGTGTCAACTACATACCGTGTCAACAACAGAGCGCGACAAAACCAAACTAGAAATCCGCAAAGAAACTCGAGCGAGCTGAGCACGTCACCCACTGTCTGCATGGACAAGAGCAACAACAACAAGCGCGGGACCGGGATTGAACCAGTGACCCTTCGAGCTGCAATCGAACGCTCTACCACTGAGCTACCCGCGCGTCGAACCAGAAACAAACCCTAACCCACTTCACAAAACGCACCCACTTCACAAAACGCACCCACTTCACAAAACGCACCCACTTCACAAAACGCACCCACGCACCACATGCACACCACTACAGCATGCACCTCACACACACATCACACACACATCACACACACATCACACACATACCGCATACCGCATACCTCGCACACACCAAACCACATACCGCAGAATCGTCACGTATCCGAAGTCCAACGAATGGATTCTGCACCCACCGACCATCGCAAGTCACTAGCATCCATACACACACGCAAAGCCATACGTAGATGACGGCAGTCTACCGTATCGTGAAGTGCACTACATCGCCACAGTTGCAAGCCGATCGATGGCGTGCTCACGCCGATAACAACGCACCGTGGCGACAACATACTGAGGCAACAACGCACCGTGGCGACAACATACTGAGGCAACAACGCACCGTGGCAACAACGCACCGTGTCAACTACATACCGTGTCAACTACATACCGTGTCAACTACATACCGTGTCAACTACATACCGTGTCAACAACAGAGCGCGACAAAACCAAACTAGAAATCCGCAAAGAAACTCGAGCGAGCTGAGCACGTCACCCACTGTCTGCATGGACAAGAGCAACAACAACAAGCGCGGGACCGGGATTGAACCAGTGACCCTTCGAGCTGCAATCGAACGCTCTACCACTGAGCTACCCGCGCGTCGAACCAGAAACAAACCCTAACCCACTTCACAAAACGCACCCACTTCACAAAACGCACCCACTTCACAAAACGCACCCACTTCACAAAACGCACCCACGCACCACATGCACACCACTACAGCATGCACCTCACACACACATCACACACACATCACACACACATCACACACACATCACACACATACCGCATACCGCATACCTCGCACACACCAAACCACATACCGCAGAATCGTCACGTATCCGAAGTCCAACGAATGGATTCTGCACCCACCGACCATCGCAAGTCACTAGCATCCATACACACACGCAAAGCCATACGTAGATGACGGCAGTCTACCGTATCGTGAAGTGCACTACATCGCCACAGTTGCAAGCCGATCGATGGCGTACTCACGCCGATAACAACGCACCGTGGCGACAACATACTGAGGCAACAACGCACCGTGGCAACAACGCACCGTGTCAACTACATACCGTGTCAACTACATACCGTGTCAACTACATACCGTGTCAACTACATACCGTGTCAACAACAGAGCGCGACAAAACCAAACTAGAAATCCGCAAAGAAACTCGAGCGAGCTGAGCACGTCACCCACTGTCTGCATGGACAAGAGCAACAACAACAAGCGCGGGACCGGGATTGAACCAGTGACCCTTCGAGCTGCAATCGAACGCTCTACCACTGAGCTACCCGCGCGTCGAACCAGAAACAAACCCTAACCCACTTCACAAAACGCACCCACTTCACAAAACGCACCCACGCACCACATGCACACCACTACAGCATGCACCTCACACACACATCACACACACATCACACACACATCACACACACATCACACACACATCACACACATACCGCATACCGCATACCTCGCACACACCAAACCACATACCGCAGAATCGTCACGTATCCGAAGTCCAACGAATGGATTCTGCACCCACCGACCATCGCAAGTCACTAGCATCCATACACACACGCAAAGCCATACGTAGATGACGGCAGTTTACCGTATCGTGAAGTGCACTACATCGCCACAGTTGCAAGCCGATCGATGGCGTGCTCACGCCGATAACAACGCACCGTGGCGACAACATACTGAGGCAACAACGCACCGTGGCAACAACGCACCGTGTCAACTACATACCGTGTCAACAACAGAGCGCGACAAAACCAAACTAGAAATCCGCAAAGAAACTCGAGCGAGCTGAGCACGTCACCCACTGTCTGCATGGACAAGAGCAACAACAACAAGCGCGGGACCGGGATTGAACCAGTGACCCTTCGAGCTGCAATCGAACGCTCTACCACTGAGCTACCCGCGCGTCGAACCAGAAACAAACCATAACCCACTTCACAAAACGCACCCACTTCACAAAACGCACCCACTTCACAAAACGCACCCACTTCACAAAACGCACCCACGCACCACATGCACACCACTACAGCATGCACCTCACACACACATCACACACACATCACACACACATCACACACACATCACACACATACCGCATACCGCATACCTCGCACACACCAAACCACATACCGCAGAATCGTCACGTATCCGAAGTCCAACGAATGGATTCTGCACCCACCGACCATCGCAAGTCACTAGCATCCATACACACACGCAAAGCCATACGTAGATGACGGCAGTTTACCGTATCGTGAAGTGCACTACATCGCCACAGTTGCAAGCCGATCGATGGCGTGCTCACGCCGATAACAACGCACCGTGGCGACAACATACTGAGGCAACAACGCACCGTGGCGACAACATACTGAGGCGACAACGCACCGTGTCAACAACGCACCATGGCAACAACGCACCGTGTCAACAACGCGCCGTGTCAACTACATACCGTGTCAACTACATACCGTGTCAACAACAGAGCGCGACAAAACCAAACTAGAAATCCGCAAAGAAACTCGAGCGAGCTGAGCACGTCACCCACTGTCTGCATGGACAAGAGCAACAACAACAAGCGCGGGACCGGGATTGAACCAGTGACCCTTCGAGCTGCAATCGAACGCTCTACCACTGAGCTACCCGCGCGTCGAACCAGAAACAAACCCTAACCCACTTCACAAAACGCACCCACTTCACAAAACGCACCCACTTCACAAAACGCACCCACTTCACAAAACGCACCCACGCACCACATGCACACCACTACAGCATGCACCTCACACACACATCACACACACATCACACACACATCACACACACATCACACACATACCGCATACCGCATACCTCGCACACACCAAACCACATACCGCAGAATCGTCACGTATCCGAAGTCCAACGAATGGATTCTGCACCCACCGACCATCGCAAGTCACTAGCATCCATACACACACGCAAAGCCATACGTAGATGACGGCAGTCTACCGTATCGTGAAGTGCACTACATCGCCACAGTTGCAAGCCGATCGATGGCGTGCTCACGCCGATAACAACGCACCGTGGCGACAACGCACCGTGGCAACAACGCACCGTGGCAACAACGCACCGTGTCAACTACATACCGTGTCAACTACATACCGTGTCAACTACATACCGTGTCAACAACAGAGCGCGACAAAACCAAACTAGAAATCCGCAAAGAAACTCGAGCGAGCTGAGCACGTCACCCACTGTCTGCATGGACAAGAGCAACAACAACAAGCGCGGGACCGGGATTGAACCAGTGACCCTTCGAGCTGCAATCGAACGCTCTACCACTGAGCTACCCGCGCGTCGAACCAGAAACAAACCCTAACCCACTTCACAAAACGCACCCACTTCACAAAACGCACCCACGCACCACATGCACACCACTACAGCATGCACCTCACACACACATCACACACACATCACACACACATCACACACACATCACACACATACCGCATACCGCATACCTCGCACACACCAAACCACATACCGCAGAATCGTCACGTATCCGAAGTCCAACGAATGGATTCTGCACCCACCGACCATCGCAAGTCACTAGCATCCATACACACACGCAAAGCCATACGTAGATGACGGCAGTCTACCGTATCGTGAAGTGCACTACATCGCCACAGTTGCAAGCCGATCGATGGCGTGCTCACGCCGATAACAACGCACCGTGGCGACAACATACTGAGGCAACAACGCACCGTGGCGACAACATACTGAGGCGACAACGCACCGTGTCAACAACGCACCGTGTCAACAACGCACCGTGTCTACAACGCACCGTGTCAACTACATACCGTGTCAACAACAGAGCGCGACAAAACCAAACTAGAAATCCGCAAAGAAACTCGAGCGAGCTGAGCACGTCACCCACTGTCTGCATGGACAAGAGCAACAACAACAAGCGCGGGACCGGGATTGAACCAGTGACCCTTCGAGCTGCAATCGAACGCTCTACCACTGAGCTACCCGCGCGTCGAACCAGAAACAAACCCTAACCCACTTCACAAAACGCACCCACTTCACAAAACGCACCCACGCACCACATGCACACCACTACAGCATGCACCTCACACACACATCACACACACATCACACACACATCACACACACATCACACACATACCGCATACCGCATACCTCGCACACACCAAACCACATACCGCAGAATCGTCACGTATCCGAAGTCCAACGAATGGATTCTGCACCCACCGACCATCGCAAGTCACTAGCATCCATACACACACGCAAAGCCATACGTAGATGACGGCAGTCTACCGTATCGTGAAGTGCACTACATCGCCACAGTTGCAAGCCGATCGATGGCGTGCTCACGCCGATAACAACGCACCGTGGCGACAACATACTGAGGCAACAACGCACCGTGGCAACAACGCACCATGGCAACTACATACCGTGTCTACAACGCACCGTGTCAACTACATACCGTGTCAACTACATACCGTGTCAACAACAGAGCGCGACAAAACCAAACTAGAAATCCGCAAAGAAACTCGAGCGAGCTGAGCACGTCACCCACTGTCTGCATGGACAAGAGCAACAACAACAAGCGCGGGACCGGGATTGAACCAGTGACCCTTCGAGCTGCAATCGAACGCTCTACCACTGAGCTACCCGCGCGTCGAACCAGAAACAAACCCTAACCCACTTCACAAAACGCACCCACTTCACAAAACGCACCCACTTCACAAAACGCACCCACGCACCACATGCACACCACTACAGCATGCACCTCACACACACATCACACACACATCACACACACATCACACACACATCACACACATACCGCATACCGCATACCTCGCACACACCAAACCACATACCGCAGAATCGTCACGTATCCGAAGTCCAACGAATGGATTCTGCACCCACCGACCATCGCAAGTCACTAGCATCCATACACACACGCAAAGCCATACGTAGATGACGGCAGTCTACCGTATCGTGAAGTGCACTACATCGCCACAGTTGCAAGCCGATCGATGGCGTACTCACGCCGATAACAACGCACCGTGGCGACAACGCACCGTGGCAACAACGCACCGTGGCAACAACGCACCGTGTCAACTACATACCGTGTCAACTACATACCGTGTCAACTACATACCGTGTCAACAACAGAGCGCGACAAAACCAAACTAGAAATCCGCAAAGAAACTCGAGCGAGCTGAGCACGTCACCCACTGTCTGCATGGACAAGAGCAACAACAACAAGCGCGGGACCGGGATTGAACCAGTGACCCTTCGAGCTGCAATCGAACGCTCTACCACTGAGCTACCCGCGCGTCGAACCAGAAACAAACCCTAACCCACTTCACAAAACGCACCCACTTCACAAAACGCACCCACGCACCACATGCACACCACTACAGCATGCACCTCACACACACATCACACACACATCACACACACATCACACACACATCACACACACATCACACACACATCACACACATACCGCATACCGCATACCTCGCACACACCAAACCACATACCGCAGAATCGTCACGTATCCGAAGTCCAACGAATGGATTCTGCACCCACCGACCATCGCAAGTCACTAGCATCCATACACACACGCAAAGCCATACGTAGATGACGGCAGTTTACCGTATCGTGAAGTGCACTACATCGCCACAGTTGCAAGCCGATCGATGGCGTACTCACGCCGATAACAACGCACCGTGGCGACAACGCACCGTGGCAACAACGCACCGTGGCAACAACGCACCGTGTCAACTACATACCGTGTCAACTACATACCGTGTCAACTACATACCGTGTCAACAACAGAGCGCGACAAAACCAAACTAGAAATCCGCAAAGAAACTCGAGCGAGCTGAGCACGTCACCCACTGTCTGCATGGACAAGAGCAACAACAACAAGCGCGGGACCGGGATTGAACCAGTGACCCTTCGAGCTGCAATCGAACGCTCTACCACTGAGCTACCCGCGCGTCGAACCAGAAACAAACCCTAACCCACTTCACAAAACGCACCCACTTCACAAAACGCACCCACGCACCACATGCACACCACTACAGCATGCACCTCACACACACATCACACACACATCACACACACATCACACACACATCACACACACATCACACACACATCACACACATACCGCATACCGCATACCTCGCACACACCAAACCACATACCGCAGAATCGTCACGTATCCGAAGTCCAACGAATGGATTCTGCACCCACCGACCATCGCAAGTCACTAGCATCCATACACACACGCAAAGCCATACGTAGATGACGGCAGTTTACCGTATCGTGAAGTGCACTACATCGCCACAGTTGCAAGCCGATCGATGGCGTGCTCACGCCGATAACAACGCACCGTGGCGACAACATACTGAGGCAACAACGCACCGTGGCAACAACGCACCGTGTCAACTACATACCGTGTCAACAACAGAGCGCGACAAAACCAAACTAGAAATCCGCAAAGAAACTCGAGCGAGCTGAGCACGTCACCCACTGTCTGCATGGACAAGAGCAACAACAACAAGCGCGGGACCGGGATTGAACCAGTGACCCTTCGAGCTGCAATCGAACGCTCTACCACTGAGCTACCCGCGCGTCGAACCAGAAACAAACCCTAACCCACTTCACAAAACGCACCCACTTCACAAAACGCACCCACTTCACAAAACGCACCCACTTCACAAAACGCACCCACGCACCACATGCACACCACTACAGCATGCACCTCACACACACATCACACACACATCACACACACATCACACACACATCACACACACATCACACACATACCGCATACCGCATACCTCGCACACACCAAACCACATACCGCAGAATCGTCACGTATCCGAAGTCCAACGAATGGATTCTGCACCCACCGACCATCGCAAGTCACTAGCATCCATACACACACGCAAAGCCATACGTAGATGACGGCAGTTTACCGTATCGTGAAGTGCACTACATCGCCACAGTTGCAAGCCGATCGATGGCGTGCTCACGCCGATAACAACGCACCGTGGCGACAACATACTGAGGCAACAACGCACCGTGGCGACAACATACTGAGGCGACAACGCACCGTGGCGACAACGCACCGTGGCAACAACGCACCGTGGCAACAACGCACCGTGTCAACTACATACCGTGTCAACTACATACCGTGTCAACTACATACCGTGTCAACAACAGAGCGCGACAAAACCAAACTAGAAATCCGCAAAGAAACTCGAGCGAGCTGAGCACGTCACCCACTGTCTGCATGGACAAGAGCAACAACAACAAGCGCGGGACCGGGATTGAACCAGTGACCCTTCGAGCTGCAATCGAACGCTCTACCACTGAGCTACCCGCGCGTCGAACCAGAAACAAACCCTAACCCACTTCACAAAACGCACCCACTTCACAAAACGCACCCACTTCACAAAACGCACCCACGCACCACATGCACACCACTACAGCATGCACCTCACACACACATCACACACACATCACACACACATCACACACACATCACACACATACCGCATACCGCATACCTCGCACACACCAAACCACATACCGCAGAATCGTCACGTATCCGAAGTCCAACGAATGGATTCTGCACCCACCGACCATCGCAAGTCACTAGCATCCATACACACACGCAAAGCCATACGTAGATGACGGCAGTCTACCGTATCGTGAAGTGCACTACATCGCCACAGTTGCAAGCCGATCGATGGCGTGCTCACGCCGATAACAACGCACCGTGGCGACAACGCACCGTGGCAACAACGCACCGTGGCAACAACGCACCGTGTCAACTACATACCGTGTCAACTACATACCGTGTCAACTACATACCGTGTCAACAACAGAGCGCGACAAAACCAAACTAGAAATCCGCAAAGAAACTCGAGCGAGCTGAGCACGTCACCCACTGTCTGCATGGACAAGAGCAACAACAACAAGCGCGGGACCGGGATTGAACCAGTGACCCTTCGAGCTGCAATCGAACGCTCTACCACTGAGCTACCCGCGCGTCGAACCAGAAACAAACCCTAACCCACTTCACAAAACGCACCCACTTCACAAAACGCACCCACTTCACAAAACGCACCCACTTCACAAAACGCACCCACGCACCACATGCACATCACTACAGCATGCACCTCACACACACATCACACACACATCACACACACATCACACACACATCACACACATACCGCATACCGCATACCTCGCACACACCAAACCACATACCGCAGAATCGTCACGTATCCGAAGTCCAACGAATGGATTCTGCACCCACCGACCATCGCAAGTCACTAGCATCCATACACACACGCAAAGCCATACGTAGATGACGGCAGTCTACCGTATCGTGAAGTGCACTACATCGCCACAGTTGCAAGCCGATCGATGGCGTACTCACGCCGATAACAACGCACCGTGGCGACAACGCACCGTGGCAACAACGCACCGTGGCAACAACGCACCGTGTCAACTACATACCGTGTCAACTACATACCGTGTCAACTACATACCGTGTCAACTACATACCGTGTCAACTACATACCGTGTCAACAACAGAGCGCGACAAAACCAAACTAGAAATCCGCAAAGAAACTCGAGCGAGCTGAGCACGTCACCCACTGTCTGCATGGACAAGAGCAACAACAACAAGCGCGGGACCGGGATTGAACCAGTGACCCTTCGAGCTGCAATCGAACGCTCTACCACTGAGCTACCCGCGCGTCGAACCAGAAACAAACCCTAACCCACTTCACAAAACGCACCCACTTCACAAAACGCACCCACTTCACAAAACGCACCCACTTCACAAAACGCACCCACGCACACATCACACACACATCACACACACATCACACACACATCACACACATACCGCATACCGCATACCTCGCACACACCAAACCACATACCGCAGAATCGTCACGTATCCGAAGTCCAACGAATGGATTCTGCACCCACCGACCATCGCAAGTCACTAGCATCCATACACACACGCAAAGCCATACGTAGATGACGGCAGTCTACCGTATCGTGAAGTGCACTACATCGCCACAGTTGCAAGCCGATCGATGGCGTGCTCACGCCGATAACAACGCACCGTGGCGACAACGCACCGTGGCAACAACGCACCGTGGCAACAACGCACCGTGTCAACAACGCACCATGGCAACAACGCACCGTGTCAACAACGCACCGTGTCAACTACATACCGTGTCAACTACATACCGTGTCAACAACAGAGCGCGACAAAACCAAACTAGAAATCCGCAAAGAAACTCGAGCGAGCTGAGCACGTCACCCACTGTCTGCATGGACAAGAGCAACAACAACAAGCGCGGGACCGGGATTGAACCAGTGACCCTTCGAGCTGCAATCGAACGCTCTACCACTGAGCTACCCGCGCGTCGAACCAGAAACAAACCCTAACCCACTTCACAAAACGCACCCACTTCACAAAACGCACCCACTTCACAAAACGCACCCACGCACCACATGCACACCACTACAGCATGCACCTCACACACACATCACACACACATCACACACACATCACACACATACCGCATACCGCATACCTCGCACACACCAAACCACATACCGCAGAATCGTCACGTATCCGAAGTCCAACGAATGGATTCTGCACCCACCGACCATCGCAAGTCACTAGCATCCATACACACACGCAAAGCCATACGTAGATGACGGCAGTCTACCGTATCGTGAAGTGCACTACATCGCCACAGTTGCAAGCCGATCGATGGCGTACTCACGCCGATAACAACGCACCGTGGCGACAACGCACCGTGGCAACAACGCACCGTGGCAACAACGCACCGTGTCAACAACGCACCGTGTCTACAACGCACCGTGTCAACTACATACCGTGTCAACTACATACCGTGTCAACAACAGAGCGCGACAAAACCAAACTAGAAATCCGCAAAGAAACTCGAGCGAGCTGAGCACGTCACCCACTGTCTGCATGGACAAGAGCAACAACAACAAGCGCGGGACCGGGATTGAACCAGTGACCCTTCGAGCTGCAATCGAACGCTCTACCACTGAGCTACCCGCGCGTCGAACCAGAAACAAACCCTAACCCACTTCACAAAACGCACCCACTTCACAAAACGCACCCACTTCACAAAACGCACCCACGCACCACATGCACACCACTACAGCATGCACCTCACACACACATCACACACACATCACACACACATCACACACATACCGCATACCGCATACCTCGCACACACCAAACCACATACCGCAGAATCGTCACGTATCCGAAGTCCAACGAATGGATTCTGCACCCACCGACCATCGCAAGTCACTAGCATCCATACACACACGCAAAGCCATACGTAGATGACGGCAGTCTACCGTATCGTGAAGTGCACTACATCGCCACAGTTGCAAGCCGATCGATGGCGTGCTCACGCCGATAACAACGCACCGTGGCGACAACGCACCGTGGCAACAACGCACCGTGGCAACAACGCACCGTGTCAACAACGCACCATGGCAACAACGCACCGTGTCAACAACGCACCGTGTCAACTACATACCGTGTCAACTACATACCGTGTCAACAACAGAGCGCGACAAAACCAAACTAGAAATCCGCAAAGAAACTCGAGCGAGCTGAGCACGTCACCCACTGTCTGCATGGACAAGAGCAACAACAACAAGCGCGGGACCGGGATTGAACCAGTGACCCTTCGAGCTGCAATCGAACGCTCTACCACTGAGCTACCCGCGCGTCGAACCAGAAACAAACCCTAACCCACTTCACAAAACGCACCCACTTCACAAAACGCACCCACTTCACAAAACGCACCCACTTCACAAAACGCACCCACTTCACAAAACGCACCCACGCACCACATGCACACCACTACAGCATGCACCTCACACACACATCACACACACATCACACACACATCACACACATACCGCATACCGCATACCTCGCACACACCAAACCACATACCGCAGAATCGTCACGTATCCGAAGTCCAACGAATGGATTCTGCACCCACCGACCATCGCAAGTCACTAGCATCCATACACACACGCAAAGCCATACGTAGATGACGGCAGTCTACCGTATCGTGAAGTGCACTACATCGCCACAGTTGCAAGCCGATCGATGGCGTGCTCACGCCGATAACAACGCACCGTGGCGACAACGCACCGTGGCAACAACGCACCGTGGCAACAACGCACCGTGTCAACTACATACCGTGTCAACTACATACCGTGTCAACTACATACCGTGTCAACAACAGAGCGCGACAAAACCAAACTAGAAATCCGCAAAGAAACTCGAGCGAGCTGAGCACGTCACCCACTGTCTGCATGGACAAGAGCAACAACAACAAGCGCGGGACCGGGATTGAACCAGTGACCCTTCGAGCTGCAATCGAACGCTCTACCACTGAGCTACCCGCGCGTCGAACCAGAAACAAACCCTAACCCACTTCACAAAACGCACCCACTTCACAAAACGCACCCACTTCACAAAACGCACCCACTTCACAAAACGCACCCACTTCACAAAACGCACCCACGCACCACATGCACACCACTACAGCATGCACCTCACACACACATCACACACACATCACACACACATCACACACATACCGCATACCGCATACCTCGCACACACCAAACCACATACCGCAGAATCGTCACGTATCCGAAGTCCAACGAATGGATTCTGCACCCACCGACCATCGCAAGTCACTAGCATCCATACACACACGCAAAGCCATACGTAGATGACGGCAGTCTACCGTATCGTGAAGTGCACTACATCGCCACAGTTGCAAGCCGATCGATGGCGTACTCACGCCGATAACAACGCACCGTGGCGACAACATACTGAGGCAACAACGCACCGTGGCAACAACGCACCGTGTCAACTACATACCGTGTCAACTACATACCGTGTCAACTACATACCGTGTCAACTACATACGTGTCAACAACAGAGCGCGACAAAACCAAACTAGAAATCCGCAAAGAAACTCGAGCGAGCTGAGCACGTCACCCACTGTCTGCATGGACAAGAGCAACAACAACAAGCGCGGGACCGGGATTGAACCAGTGACCCTTCGAGCTGCAATCGAACGCTCTACCACTGAGCTACCCGCGCGTCGAACCAGAAACAAACCCTAACCCACTTCACAAAACGCACCCACTTCACAAAACGCACCCACGCACCACATGCACACCACTACAGCATGCACCTCACACACACATCACACACACATCACACACACATCACACACACATCACACACACATCACACACATACCGCATACCGCATACCTCGCACACACCAAACCACATACCGCAGAATCGTCACGTATCCGAAGTCCAACGAATGGATTCTGCACCCACCGACCATCGCAAGTCACTAGCATCCATACACACACGCAAAGCCATACGTAGATGACGGCAGTCTACCGTATCGTGAAGTGCACTACATCGCCACAGTTGCAAGCCGATCGATGGCGTGCTCACGCCGATAACAACGCACCGTGGCGACAACATACTGAGGCAACAACGCACCGTGGCAACAACGCACCATGGCAACTACATACCGTGTCAACTACATACCGTGTCAACTACATACCGTGTCAACTACATACCGTGTCAACAACAGAGCGCGACAAAACCAAACTAGAAATCCGCAAAGAAACTCGAGCGAGCTGAGCACGTCACCCACTGTCTGCATGGACAAGAGCAACAACAACAAGCGCGGGACCGGGATTGAACCAGTGACCCTTCGAGCTGCAATCGAACGCTCTACCACTGAGCTACCCGCGCGTCGAACCAGAAACAAACCCTAACCCACTTCACAAAACGCACCCACTTCACAAAACGCACCCACTTCACAAAACGCACCCACTTCACAAAACGCACCCACGCACCACATGCACACCACTACAGCATGCACCTCACACACACATCACACACACATCACACACACATCACACACATACCGCATACCGCATACCTCGCACACACCAAACCACATACCGCAGAATCGTCACGTATCCGAAGTCCAACGAATGGATTCTGCACCCACCGACCATCGCAAGTCACTAGCATCCATACACACACGCAAAGCCATACGTAGATGACGGCAGTCTACCGTATCGTGAAGTGCACTACATCGCCACAGTTGCAAGCCGATCGATGGCGTGCTCACGCCGATAACAACGCACCGTGGCGACAACATACTGAGGCAACAACGCACCGTGGCAACAACGCACCATGGCAACTACATACCGTGTCAACTACATACCGTGTCAACTACATACCGTGTCAACTACATACCGTGTCAACAACAGAGCGCGACAAAACCAAACTAGAAATCCGCAAAGAAACTCGAGCGAGCTGAGCACGTCACCCACTGTCTGCATGGACAAGAGCAACAACAACAAGCGCGGGACCGGGATTGAACCAGTGACCCTTCGAGCTGCAATCGAACGCTCTACCACTGAGCTACCCGCGCGTCGAACCAGAAACAAACCCTAACCCACTTCACAAAACGCACCCACTTCACAAAACGCACCCACTTCACAAAACGCACCCACTTCACAAAACGCACCCACTTCACAAAACGCACCCACTTCACAAAACGCACCCACGCACCACATGCACACCACTACAGCATGCACCTCACACACACATCACACACACATCACACACACATCACACACATACCGCATACCGCATACCTCGCACACACCAAACCACATACCGCAGAATCGTCACGTATCCGAAGTCCAACGAATGGATTCTGCACCCACCGACCATCGCAAGTCACTAGCATCCATACACACACGCAAAGCCATACGTAGATGACGGCAGTCTACCGTATCGTGAAGTGCACTACATCGCCACAGTTGCAAGCCGATCGATGGCGTGCTCACGCCGATAACAACGCACCGTGGCGACAACATACTGAGGCAACAACGCACCGTGGCAACAACGCACCATGGCAACTACATACCGTGTCAACTACATACCGTGTCAACTACATACCGTGTCAACTACATACCGTGTCAACAACAGAGCGCGACAAAACCAAACTAGAAATCCGCAAAGAAACTCGAGCGAGCTGAGCACGTCACCCACTGTCTGCATGGACAAGAGCAACAACAACAAGCGCGGGACCGGGATTGAACCAGTGACCCTTCGAGCTGCAATCGAACGCTCTACCACTGAGCTACCCGCGCGTCGAACCAGAAACAAACCCTAACCCACTTCACAAAACGCACCCACTTCACAAAACGCACCCACTTCACAAAACGCACCCACTTCACAAAACGCACCCACGCACCACATGCACACCACTACAGCATGCACCTCACACACACATCACACACACATCACACACACATCACACACATACCGCATACCGCATACCTCGCACACACCAAACCACATACCGCAGAATCGTCACGTATCCGAAGTCCAACGAATGGATTCTGCACCCACCGACCATCGCAAGTCACTAGCATCCATACACACACGCAAAGCCATACGTAGATGACGGCAGTCTACCGTATCGTGAAGTGCACTACATCGCCACAGTTGCAAGCCGATCGATGGCGTGCTCACGCCGATAACAACGCACCGTGGCAACAACGCACCGTGTCAACAACGCACCATGGCAACAACGCACCGTGTCAACAACGCACCGTGTCAACTACATACCGTGTCAACTACATACCGTGTCAACAACAGAGCGCGACAAAACCAAACTAGAAATCCGCAAAGAAACTCGAGCGAGCTGAGCACGTCACCCACTGTCTGCATGGACAAGAGCAACAACAACAAGCGCGGGACCGGGATTGAACCAGTGACCCTTCGAGCTGCAATCGAACGCTCTACCACTGAGCTACCCGCGCGTCGAACCAGAAACAAACCCTAACCCACTTCACAAAACGCACCCACTTCACAAAACGCACCCACTTCACAAAACGCACCCACTTCACAAAACGCACCCACGCACCACATGCACACCACTACAGCATGCACCTCACACACACATCACACACACATCACACACACATCACACACATACCGCATACCGCATACCTCGCACACACCAAACCACATACCGCAGAATCGTCACGTATCCGAAGTCCAACGAATGGATTCTGCACCCACCGACCATCGCAAGTCACTAGCATCCATACACACACGCAAAGCCATACGTAGATGACGGCAGTCTACCGTATCGTGAAGTGCACTACATCGCCACAGTTGCAAGCCGATCGATGGCGTGCTCACGCCGATAACAACGCACCGTGGCGACAACATACTGAGGCAACAACGCACCGTGGCAACAACGCACCATGGCAACTACATACCGTGTCAACTACATACCGTGTCAACTACATACCGTGTCAACTACATACCGTGTCAACAACAGAGCGCGACAAAACCAAACTAGAAATCCGCAAAGAAACTCGAGCGAGCTGAGCACGTCACCCACTGTCTGCATGGACAAGAGCAACAACAACAAGCGCGGGACCGGGATTGAACCAGTGACCCTTCGAGCTGCAATCGAACGCTCTACCACTGAGCTACCCGCGCGTCGAACCAGAAACAAACCCTAACCCACTTCACAAAACGCACCCACTTCACAAAACGCACCCACTTCACAAAACGCACCCACTTCACAAAACGCACCCACGCACCACATGCACACCACTACAGCATGCACCTCACACACACATCACACACACATCACACACACATCACACACATACCGCATACCGCATACCTCGCACACACCAAACCACATACCGCAGAATCGTCACGTATCCGAAGTCCAACGAATGGATTCTGCACCCACCGACCATCGCAAGTCACTAGCATCCATACACACACGCAAAGCCATACGTAGATGACGGCAGTCTACCGTATCGTGAAGTGCACTACATCGCCACAGTTGCAAGCCGATCGATGGCGTACTCACGCCGATAACAACGCACCGTGGCGACAACGCACCGTGGCAACAACGCACCGTGTCAACAACGCACCGTGTCAACTACATACCGTGTCAACTACATACCGTGTCAACAACAGAGCGCGACAAAACCAAACTAGAAATCCGCAAAGAAACTCGAGCGAGCTGAGCACGTCACCCACTGTCTGCATGGACAAGAGCAACAACAACAAGCGCGGGACCGGGATTGAACCAGTGACCCTTCGAGCTGCAATCGAACGCTCTACCACTGAGCTACCCGCGCGTCGAACCAGAAACAAACCCTAACCCACTTCACAAAACGCACCCACTTCACAAAACGCACCCACTTCACAAAACGCACCCACTTCACAAAACGCACCCACGCACCACATGCACACCACTACAGCATGCACCTCACACACACATCACACACACATCACACACACATCACACACATACCGCATACCGCATACCTCGCACACACCAAACCACATACCGCAGAATCGTCACGTATCCGAAGTCCAACGAATGGATTCTGCACCCACCGACCATCGCAAGTCACTAGCATCCATACACACACGCAAAGCCATACGTAGATGACGGCAGTCTACCGTATCGTGAAGTGCACTACATCGCCACAGTTGCAAGCCGATCGATGGCGTACTCACGCCGATAACAACGCACCGTGGCGACAACGCACCGTGGCAACAACGCACCGTGTCAACAACGCACCGTGTCAACTACATACCGTGTCAACTACATACCGTGTCAACAACAGAGCGCGACAAAACCAAACTAGAAATCCGCAAAGAAACTCGAGCGAGCTGAGCACGTCACCCACTGTCTGCATGGACAAGAGCAACAACAACAAGCGCGGGACCGGGATTGAACCAGTGACCCTTCGAGCTGCAATCGAACGCTCTACCACTGAGCTACCCGCGCGTCGAACCAGAAACAAACCCTAACCCACTTCACAAAACGCACCCACTTCACAAAACGCACCCACTTCACAAAACGCACCCACTTCACAAAACGCACCCACGCACCACATGCACACCACTACAGCATGCACCTCACACACACATCACACACACATCACACACACATCACACACATACCGCATACCGCATACCTCGCACACACCAAACCACATACCGCAGAATCGTCACGTATCCGAAGTCCAACGAATGGATTCTGCACCCACCGACCATCGCAAGTCACTAGCATCCATACACACACGCAAAGCCATACGTAGATGACGGCAGTCTACCGTATCGTGAAGTGCACTACATCGCCACAGTTGCAAGCCGATCGATGGCGTGCTCACGCCGATAACAACGCACCGTGGCGACAACGCACCGTGGCAACAACGCACCGTGGCAACAACGCACCGTGTCAACAACGCACCGTGTCTACAACGCACCGTGTCAACTACATACCGTGTCAACTACATACCGTGTCAACAACAGAGCGCGACAAAACCAAACTAGAAATCCGCAAAGAAACTCGAGCGAGCTGAGCACGTCACCCACTGTCTGCATGGACAAGAGCAACAACAACAAGCGCGGGACCGGGATTGAACCAGTGACCCTTCGAGCTGCAATCGAACGCTCTACCACTGAGCTACCCGCGCGTCGAACCAGAAACAAACCCTAACCCACTTCACAAAACGCACCCACTTCACAAAACGCACCCACTTCACAAAACGCACCCACTTCACAAAACGCACCCACGCACCACATGCACACCACTACAGCATGCACCTCACACACACATCACACACACATCACACACACATCACACACATACCGCATACCGCATACCTCGCACACACCAAACCACATACCGCAGAATCGTCACGTATCCGAAGTCCAACGAATGGATTCTGCACCCACCGACCATCGCAAGTCACTAGCATCCATACACACACGCAAAGCCATACGTAGATGACGGCAGTCTACCGTATCGTGAAGTGCACTACATCGCCACAGTTGCAAGCCGATCGATGGCGTGCTCACGCCGATAACAACGCACCGTGGCGACAACGCACCGTGGCAACAACGCACCGTGGCAACAACGCACCGTGTCAACAACGCACCATGGCAACAACGCACCGTGTCAACAACGCACCGTGTCAACTACATACCGTGTCAACTACATACCGTGTCAACAACAGAGCGCGACAAAACCAAACTAGAAATCCGCAAAGAAACTCGAGCGAGCTGAGCACGTCACCCACTGTCTGCATGGACAAGAGCAACAACAACAAGCGCGGGACCGGGATTGAACCAGTGACCCTTCGAGCTGCAATCGAACGCTCTACCACTGAGCTACCCGCGCGTCGAACCAGAAACAAACCCTAACCCACTTCACAAAACGCACCCACTTCACAAAACGCACCCACTTCACAAAACGCACCCACTTCACAAAACGCACCCACGCACCACATGCACACCACTACAGCATGCACCTCACACACACATCACACACACATCACACACACATCACACACATACCGCATACCGCATACCTCGCACACACCAAACCACATACCGCAGAATCGTCACGTATCCGAAGTCCAACGAATGGATTCTGCACCCACCGACCATCGCAAGTCACTAGCATCCATACACACACGCAAAGCCATACGTAGATGACGGCAGTCTACCGTATCGTGAAGTGCACTACATCGCCACAGTTGCAAGCCGATCGATGGCGTGCTCACGCCGATAACAACGCACCGTGGCGACAACATACTGAGGCAACAACGCACCGTGGCGACAACATACTGAGGCAACAACGCACCGTGGCAACAACGCACCGTGTCAACTACATACCGTGTCAACTACATACCGTGTCAACTACATACCGTGTCAACTACATACCGTGTCAACAACAGAGCGCGACAAAACCAAACTAGAAATCCGCAAAGAAACTCGAGCGAGCTGAGCACGTCACCCACTGTCTGCATGGACAAGAGCAACAACAACAAGCGCGGGACCGGGATTGAACCAGTGACCCTTCGAGCTGCAATCGAACGCTCTACCACTGAGCTACCCGCGCGTCGAACCAGAAACAAACCCTAACCCACTTCACAAAACGCACCCACTTCACAAAACGCACCCACTTCACAAAACGCACCCACTTCACAAAACGCACCCACGCACCACATGCACACCACTACAGCATGCACCTC
>JASMQC010000100.1:0-23231 GCA_031305395.1 Phytophthora citrophthora
CAAAAAACACTTTACACACACACCACGCGCTACAAACCACCTTCTCCCATACCACACGCTCCACAATGCCACTGCGCAACCATTACAAACTTTCCGCACCGACATACTCGCGCCACACAAATCGGACACGCCCAACAATGTCCCACACCGTTTCGCGGCTGCTCGCTCTCTCCGCAGGTTTATCGACCTTACGCGTTGTGTCCACGATGTTAAGGCAAGGCTCATACCGACCGGATGGCTCGGACGACGACACATTCCGACACATTCCGACACATTCCGACACATTCCGACACATTCCGACACATTCGGACACACATTCGGACACACATTCGGACACATTGGGACACACATTCGGATACATTGGGACCAGCAACAACATCGAAGCAGAGGCCTGGTCGCGGGACACGACGGTTGCTCTCTACGTCCTTTGGGCCGTGCTAGATCTAGCCCAGCTACACCGACGCTTCTTGGGTGGACCAAGGGACCAAGGGACCAAGGGACCAAGGGACCAAGGGACCAAAGGATCAAGCGACCAAGCGACCAAGCGACCAAAGGACCAAGCGACCAAAGGACCAAGCGACCAAGCGACTGTAAGCACGTCATGGGAGGCGTGCCAAGACGCAGACAAGGTCGCTAGGTTTCTAAATACAAGAGTACAGGAGGCATGCAGACAGCGATACAGTAATACAGCAATACAGCAATACAGCAACCGATAAGTGGGACGTGGCGCATGTGGAGATCGCATGGGGTTGTAGCATAGAGAGCATGGCTTGTTGCGGGGCGGTGAAAAAGCAAGCAAAGTGTAGGGCAGCATAATGAAGATAAGAGTGCGCGTGCCCGGCGAACCGAGGATATCAAGCAAAGTGTAGGGCAGCATAATGAAGATAAGAGTGCGCGTGCCCGGATTCGAACCGAGGATATCACCGCCACAAGGTGAGGTACTGACCACTATACTACACACGCCTGGAGAAGCAGGGTATCGATCCCTGTACCTCTCGCATGCTAAGCGAGCGCTCTACCATTTGAGCTACATCCCCGGATACCATACACACACACACAACACAAACAAAAAACACTTTACACACACACCACGCGCTACAAACCACCTTCTCCCATACCACACGCTCCACAATGCCACTGCGCAACCATTACAAACTTTCCGCACCGACATACTCGCGCCACACAAATCGGACACGCCCAACAATGTCCCACACCGTTTCGCGGCTGCTCGCTCTCTCCGCAGGTTTATCGACCTTACGCAAGGGACCAAGGGACCACGTTGTGTCCACGATGTTAAGGCAAGGCTCATACCGACCGGATGGCTCGGACGACGACACATTCCGACACATTCCGACACATTCCGACACATTCCGACACATTCGGACACACATTCGGACACACATTCGGACACATTGGGACACACATTCGGATACATTGGGACCAGCAACAACATCGAAGCAGAGGCCTGGTCGCGGGACACGACGGTTGCTCTCTACGTCCTTTGGGCCGTGCTAGATCTAGCCCAGCTACACCGACGCTTCTTGGGTGGACCAAGGGACCAAGGGACCAAGGGACCAAGGGACCAAGGGACCAAGGGACCAAAGGATCAAGCGACCAAGCGACCAAGCGACCAAGGCCGACCAAGCGACCAAAGGACCAAGCGACTGTAAGCACGTCATGGGAGGCGTGCCAAGACGCAGACAAGGTCGCTAGGTTTCTAAATACAAGAGTACAGGAGGCATGCAGACAGCGATACAGTAATACAGCAATACAGCAATACAGCAACCGATAAGTGGGACGTGGCGCATGTGGAGATCGCATGGGGTTGTAGCATAGAGAGCATGGCTTGTTGCGGGGCGGTGAAAAAGCAAGCAAAGTGTAGGGCAGCATAATGAAGATAAGAGTGCGCGTGCCCGGATTCGAACCGAGGATATCACCGCCACAAGGTGAGGTACTGACCACTATACTACACACGCCTGGAGAAGCAGGGTATCGATCCCTGTACCTCTCGCATGCTAAGCGAGCGCTCTACCATTTGAGCTACATCCCCGGATAGAGAGCATGGCTTGTTGCGGCTGCGGTGAAAAAGCAAGCAAAGTGTAGGGCAGCATAATGAAGATAAGACCCGAGGATCAAGACACACACACACAACACAAACAAAAAACACTTTACACACACACCACGCGCTACAAACCACCTTCTCCCATACCACACGCTCCACAATGCCACTGCGCAACCATTACAAACTTTCCGCACCGACATACTCGCGCCACACAAATCGGACACGCCCAACAATGTCCCACACCGTTTCGCGGCTGCTCGCTCTCTCCGCAGGTTTATCGACCTTACGCGTTGTGTCCACGATGTTAAGGCAAGGCTCATACCGACCGGATGGCTCGGACGACGACACATTCCGACACATTCCGACACATTCCGACACATTCCGACACATTCCGACACATTCCGACACACATTCCGACACATTGGGACACACATTCGGATACATTGGGACCAGCAACAACATCGAAGCAGAGGCCTGGTCGCGGGACACGACGGTTGCTCTCTACGTCCTTTGGGCCGTGCTAGACCTAGCCCAGCTACACCGACGCTTCTTGGGTGGACCAAGGGACCAAGGGACCAAGGGGGATACCATACACACACACACAACACAAACAAAAAACACTTTACACACCACCACGCGCTACAAACCACCTTCTCCCATACCACACGCTCCACAATGCCACTGCGCGACCATTACAAACTTTCCGCGACCGACATACTCGCGCCACACAAATCGGACACGCCCAACAATGTCCCACACCGTTTCGCGGCTGCTCGCTCTCTCCGCAGGTTTATCGACCTTACGCGTTGTGTCCACGATGTTAAGGCAAGGCTCATACCGACCGGATGGCATCGGACGCGATACAGTAATACGACACATTCCGACACATTCCGACACATTCCGACACATTCGGACACACATGTGGAGACACACATTCCGACACATTGGGACACACATTCGGATACATTGGGACCAGCAAGCAAAGTGTAGGGCAGCATAATGAAGATAAGAGTGCGCGTGCCCGACACGACCGAGGATATCACCGCCACAAGGTGAGGTACTGACCACTATACTACACACGCCTGGAGAAGCAGGGTATCGATCCCTGTACCTCTCGCATGCTAAGCGAGCGCTCTACCATTTGAGCTACCATCCCCGGATACCATACACACACACACAACACAAACAAAAAACAGGGACACACCAAGGGACCAAGCGGACCAAACCACCTTCAAGGGATACCACAAGGACCACAATGCAAGCACCAAGCATTACAAGCGACCAAAGGACCAAGCGACACAAAGGACAAGCGACCAAGCAATGTAAGCACGTCATGGGAGGCGTGCGCAAGACGCAGACAAGGTCGTGTAGGTAAGGCTAAATACAAGAGTACAGGACGGCATGCACACAGCGACACATTCCGACAGCAATACAGCAATACAGCAACCGACACATTGGGTGGGACGTGGACCGCAACAACATGAAGCAGAGGCATGGGGTTGTAGCATAGAGAGCATGGCTTGTTGCGGGGCGGTGAAAAAGCAAGCAAAGTGTAGGGCAGCATAATGAAGATAAGACGTGCCAAGGGACCAAGGGACCAAGGGACCAAGGGACCAAGGGACCAAGGGACCCCGACCAAAGGATCAAGCGACCAAGCGACCAAGCGACCAAAGGACCAAGCGACCACTATACTACACACG
This sequence comes from Phytophthora citrophthora, assembly GCA_031305395.1. Classification (NCBI taxonomy): domain Eukaryota; phylum Oomycota; class Peronosporomycetes; order Peronosporales; family Peronosporaceae; genus Phytophthora; species Phytophthora citrophthora. The sequence continues at coordinate 3,763 of JASMQC010000100.1, forward strand.
CCTGCGACCAAGCACTGTATCGAGCCCTGTATGGGAGGCATGCCAAGACGAGGCTCTACCATTTGAGCTAAATCAAGAGTACAGGATACCATACACAGACACGACAACAGTAATACAGCAATACACTTTACACACACAGCACGCGCTACATAAGTGGGACCTTCTGGCGCATGTGGACACGCTCCACAATGTAGCATAGAGAGCATTACAAACTTTCCGCACCGACATACTCGCGCCACACAAAGTCGGACACGGGCAGCACAATGAAGATACACCGTTGCGCGGCCCGGCTCTCGAACCGCAGGTTTATCGACCGCCACAAGGCGAGGTGTGACCACTGTTACAGGCAAGGCCATAGAAGCATGGTATCGATCCCTGTACCTCTCGCATAATGAAGATAAGAGTGCGCGTGTGCCCGGATTCGAACCGAGGATATCACCGCCGACAAAGGTGAGGGACCACTATACTACACACGACGACGAGCATTCTACCATTCCGAGCACATTCGGATACCATTACGGACACACACACACTTTACACGACACACCACGCGCTACAAACACATTCTCCCATACCACACGCTGGGACAATGCCACTGCGCAACCATTAGCAAGACTTTCCGCACCGACATACTCGCGCCACACAAATGACACGCCCAACAATGTCCCACACCGTTTCGCGGCTGCTCGCTCTCTCCGCAGGTTTATCGACCGACGCGTTGTGTGGATGTTAAGGCAAGGCTCATACCGACCGGATGGCTCGGGACGACACATTCCAAGGGACACATTCCGACACAAAGGATCACATTCGGACACACATTCCGACACAAGGGACACACATTCGGATACATTGGGACCAGCGACATCGAAGCAGAGGCCTGGTCGCGGGACACGACGGTTGCTCTCTACGTCCTTTGGGCCGTGCTAGACCTAGCCCAGCTACACCGAGGCTTCTTGGGTGGACCAAGGGATCCAAGGGACCAGTAATACAGCAATACAGCACCAAGGGACCAAGGGACCGACCAAGTGACCAAAGGATCAAGCATGACCAAGCGACCAAGCACCAAAGGACCAAGTAGGACCAAGCGACCAAGCGCTGTAAGCACGTCATGGGAGGCGTGCCAAGACGCAGCACAAGGTGCTAGGTTTCTAAATACAAGAGTACAGGAGGCGCGCAGACAGCGGACAGTCGAACCAGCAATACAGCACCGATAAGTGGGACGTGGCCACTATGTGGAGATCACACGGTTGTAGCATAGAGAGCATGGCTCGATCGGGGCGGTGAAAAAGCAAGCAAAGCGAGGGCAGCATAATAAGATTGAGTGCGCGTGCCCGGATTAACCGAGGATATCACCGCCACAAGGTGAGGTACTGACCACTATACTACACACGCCTGGACGCGCTACAGGGTATCGACCCTCCTCTCACATGCTAAGCGAGCGCTCTACCATTTCCGACTACATCCTCGGATACCATACACACACACACAACACAAACAAAAAACATTCACACACACACCACGCGCTACAAACCACCTTCTCCCATACCACACGCTCCACAATGCCACTGCGCAACCATTACAAACTTTCCGCACCGACATACTCGCGCCACACAAATCGGACACGCCCAACAATGTCCCACACCGTTTCGCGGCTGCTCGCTCTCTCCGCAGGTTTATCGACCTTACGCGTTGTGTCCACGATGTTAAGGCAAGGCTCATACCGACCGGATGGCTCGGACGACGACACATTCCGACACATTCCGACACATTCCGACACATTCCGACACATTCCGACACATTCGGACACACATTCGGACACACATTCCGACACATTGGGACACACATTCGGATACATTGGGACCAGCAACAACATCGAAGCAGAGGCCTGGTCGCGGGACACGACGGTTGCTCTCTACGTCCTTTGGGCCGTGCTAGACCTAGCCCAGCTACACCGACGCTTCTTGGGTGGACCAAGGGACCAAGGGACCAAGGGACCAAGGGACCAAGGGACCAAGGGACCAAGGGACCAAGGGACCAAGGGACCAAAGCGAAGCGTAGCGACCAAGCGACTGTAAGCACGTCATGGGAGGCGTGCCAAGACGCAGACAAGGTCGCTAGGTTTCTAAATACAAGAGTACAGGAGGCATGCAGACAGCGATACAGTAATACAGCAATACAGCAACCGATAAGTGGGACGTGGCGCATGTGGAGATCGCATGGGGTTGTAGCATAGAGAGCATGGCTTGTTGCGGGGCGGTGAAAAAGCAAGCAAAGTGTAGGGCAGCATAATGAAGATAAGAGTGCGCGTGCCCGGATTCGAACCGAGGATATCACCGCCACAAGGTGAGGTACTGACCACTATACTACACACGCCTGGAGAAGCAGGGTATCGATCCCTGTACCTCTCGCATGCTAAGCGAGCGCTCTACCATTTGAGCTACATCCCCGGATACCATACACACACACACAACACAAACAAAAAACACTTTACACACACACCACGCGCTACAAACCACCTTCTCCCATACCACACGCTCCACAATGCCACTGCGCAACCATCGGACACGCCCAACAATGTCCCACACCGTTTCGCGGCTGCTCGCTCTCTCCGCAGGTTTATCGACCTTACGCGTTAACTTTCCGCACCGACATACTCGCGCCACACAAATCGGACACGCCCAACAATGTCCCACACCGTTTCGCGGCTGCTCGCTCTCTCCGCAGGTTTATCGACCTTACGCGTTGTGTCCACGATGTTAAGGCAAGGCTCATACCGACCGGATGGCTCGGACGGCTCGGACGACGACACATTCCGACACATTCCGACACATTCCGACACACATTCCGACACATTGGGACACACATTCGGATACATTGGGACCAGCAACAACATCGAAGCAGAGGCCTGGTCGCGGGACACGACGGTTGCTCTCTACGTCCTTTGGGCCGTGCTAGACCTAGCCCAGCTACACCGACGCTTCTTGGGTGGACCAAGGGACCAAGGGACCAAGGGACCAAGGGACCAAGGGACCAAAGGATCAAGCGACCAAGCGACCAAGCGACCAAGCGACCAAGCGACCAAAGGACCAAGCGACCAAGCGACTGTAAGCACGTCATGGGAGGCGTGCCAAGACGCAGACAAGGACCAGAGCGCTAGCGTTTCTAAATACAAGAGTACAGGAGGATGCAGACAGCGATACAGTAATACAGCAATACAGCAATACAGCAACCGATAAGTGGGACGTGGCGCATGTGGAGATCGCATGGGGTTGTAGCATAGAGAGCATGGCTTGTTGCGGGGCGGTGAAAAAGCAAGCAAAGTGTAGGGCAGCATAATGAAGATAAGAGTGCGCGTGCCCGGATTCGAACCGAGGATATCACCGCCACAAGGTGAGGTACTGACCACTATACTACACACGCCTGGAGAAGCAGGGTATCGATCCCTGTACCTCTCGCATGCTAAGCGAGCGCTCTACCATTTGAGCTACATCCCCGGATACCATACACACACACACAACACAAACAAAAAACACTTTACACACACACCACGCGCTACAAACCACCTTCTCCCATACCACACGCTCCACAATGCCACTGCGCAACCATTACAAACTTTCCGCACCGACATACTCGCGCCACACAAATCGGACACGCCCAACAATGTCCCACACCGTTTCGCGGCTGCTCACTCTCTCCGCGACATTCGGACACACATTCGGATACATTGGGACCGCAACAACATCGAACAGAGGCCTGGTCGCGGGTTTATCGACCTTACGCGTTGTGTCCACGATGTTAAGGCAAGGCTCATACCGACCGGATGGCTCGGACGGCTCGGACGACGACACATTCCGACACATTCCGACACATTCCGACACATTCGGACACACATTCCGACACACATTCCGACACATTGGGACACACATTCGGATACATTGGGACCAGCAACAACATCGAAGCAGAGGCCTGGTCGCGGGACACGACGGTTGCTCTCTACGTCCTTTGGGCCGTGCTAGACCTAGCCCAGCTACACCGACGCTTCTTGGGTGGACCAAGGGACCAAGGGACCAAGGGACCAAGGGACCAAGGGACCAAGGGACCAAGGGACCAAGGGACCAAGGGACCAAAGGATCAAGCGACCAAGCGACCAAGCGACCAAAGGACCAAGCGACCAAAGGACCAAGCGACCAAGCGACTGTAAGCACGTCATGGGAGGCGTGCCAAGACGCAGACAAGGTCGCTAGGTTTCTAAATACAAGAGTACAGGAGGCATGCAGACAGCGATACAGTGGCGCATACAGCAATACAGCAACCGATAAGTGGGACGTGGCGCATGTGGAGATCGCATGGGGTTGTAGCATAGAGAGCATGGCTTGTTGCGGGGCGGTGAAAAAGCAAGCAAAGTGTAGGGCAGCATAATGAAGATAAGAGTGCGCGTGCCCGGATTCGAACCGAGGATATCACCGCCACAAGGTGAGGTACTGACCACTATACTACACACGCCTGGAGAAGCAGGGTATCGATCCCTGTACCTCTCGCATGCTAAGCGAGCGCTCTACCATTTGAGCTACATCCCCGGATACCATACACACACACACAACACAAACAAAAAACACTTTACACACACACCACGCGCTACAAACCACCTTCTCCCATACCACACGCTCCACAATGCCACTGCGCAACCATTACAAACTTTCCGCACCGACATACTCGCGCCACACAAATCGGACACGCCCAACAATGTCCCACACCGTTTCGCGGCTGCTCGCTCTCTCCGCAGGTTTATCGACCTTACGCGTTGTGTCCACGATGTTAAGGCAAGGCTCATACCGACCTCGGACGACGACACATTCCGACACATTCCGACACATTCCGACACATTCCGACACACATTCCGACACATTGGGACACACATTCGGATACATTGGGACCAGCAACAACATCGAAGCAGAGGCCTGGTCGCGGGACACGACGGTTGCTCTCTACGTCCTTTGGGCCGTGCTAGACCTAGCCCAGCTACACCGACGCTTCTTGGGTGGACCAAGGGACCAAGGGACCAAAGGATCAAGGGACCAAGGGACCAAAGGATCAAGCGACCAAGCGACCAAGCGACCAAAGGACCAAGCGACCAAAGGACCAAGCGACCAAGCGACTGTAAGCACGTCATGGGAGGCGTGCCAAGACGCAGACAAGGTCGCTAGGTTTCTAAATACAAGAGTACAGGAGGCATGCAGACAGCGATACAGTAATACAGCAATACAGCAATACAGCAACCGATAAGTGGGACGTGGCGCATGTGGAGATCGCATGGGGTTGTAGCATAGAGAGCATGGCTTGTTGCGGGGCGGTGAAAAAGCAAGCAAAGTGTAGGATATCACCACAGCATAATGAAGATAAGAGTGCGCGTGCCCGGATTCGAACCGAGGATATCACCGCCACAAGGTGAGGTACTGACCACTATACTACACACGCCTGGAGAAGCAGGGTATCGATCCCTGTACCTCTCGCATGCTAAGCGAGCGCTCTACCATTTGAGCTACATCCCCGGATACCATACACACACACACAACACAAACAAAAAACACTTTACACACACACCACGCGCTACAAACCACCTTCTCCCATACCACACGCTCCACAATGCCACTGCGCAACCATTACAAACTTTCCGCACCGACATACTCGCGCCACACAAATCGGACACGCCCAACAATGTCCCACACCGTTTCGCGGCTGCTCACTCTCTCCGCAGGTTTATCGACCTTACGCGTTGTGTCCACGATGTTAAGGCAAGGCTCATACCGACCGGATGGCTCGGACGACGACACATTCCGACACATTCCGACACATTCGGACACACATTCCGACACACATTCCGACACATTGGGACACACATTCGGATACATTGGGACCAGCAACAACATCGAAGCAGAGGCCTGGTCGCGGGACACGACGGTTGCTCTCTACGTCCTTTGGGCCGTGCTAGACCTAGCCCAGCTACACCGACGCTTCTTGGGTGGACCAAGGGACCAAGGGACCAAGGGACCAAAGGATCAAGGGACCAAGGGACCAAAGGATCAAGCGACCAAGCGACTGTAAGCACGTCATGGGAGGCGTGCCAAGACGCAGACAAGGTCGCTAGGTTTCTAAATACAAGAGTACAGGAGGCATGCAGACAGCGATACAGTAATACAGCAATACAGCAACCGATAAGTGGGACGTGGCGCATGTGGAGATCGCATGGGGTTGTAGCATAGAGAGCATGGCTTGTTGCGGGGCGGTGAAAAAGCAAGCAAAGTGTAGGGCAGCATAATGAAGATAAGAGTGCGCGTGCCCGGATTCGAACCGAGGATATCACCGCCACAAGGTGATCGATCCCTGTACCTCTCGCATACTGACCACTATACTACACACGCCTGGAGAAGCAGGGTATCGATCCCTGTACCTCTCGCATGCTAAGCGAGCGCTCTACCATTTGAGCTACATCCCCGGATACCATACACACACACACAACACAAACAAAAAACACTTTACACACACACCACGCGCTACAAACCACCTTCTCCCATACCACACGCTCCACAATGCCACTGCGCAACCATTACAAACTTTCCGCACCGACATACTCGCGCCACACAAATCGGACACGCCCAACAATGTCCCACACCGTTTCGCGGCTGCTCACTCTCTCCGCAGGTTTATCGACCTTACGCGTTGTGTCCACGATGTTAAGGCAAGGCTCATACCGACCGGATGGCTCGGACGACGACACATTCCGACACATTCCGACACATTCGGACACACATTCCGACACACATTCCGACACATTGGGACACACATTCGGATACATTGGGACCAGCAACAACATCGCTAGACCTAACCCAGCTACACCGACGCTTCTTGGGTGCAGAGGCCTGGTCGCGGGACACGACGGTTGCTCTCTACGTCCTTTGGGCCGTGCTAGACCTAACCCAGCTACACCGACGCTTCTTGGGTGGACCAAGGGACCAAGGGACCAAGGGACCAAAGGATCAAGGGACCAAGGGACCAAAGGATCAAGCGACCAAGCGACTGTAAGCACGTCATGGGAGGCGTGCCAAGACGCAGACAAGGTCGCTAGGTTTCTAAATACAAGAGTACAGGAGGCATGCAGACAGCGATACAGTAATACAGCAATACAGCAACCGATAAGTGGGACGTGGCGCATGTGGAGATCGCATGGGGTTGTAGCATAGAGAGCATGGCTTGTTGCGGGGCGGTGAAAAAGCAAGCAAAGTGTAGGGCAGCATAATGAAGATAAGAGTGCGCGTGCCCGGATTCGAACCGAGGATATCACCGCCACAAGGTGAGGTACTGACCACTATACTACACACGCCTGGAGAAGCAGGGTATCGATCCCTGTACCTCTCGCATGCTAAGCGAGCGCTCTACCATTTGAGCTACATCCCCGGATACCATACACACACACACAACACAAACAAAAAACACTTTACACACACACCACGCGCTACAAACCACCTTCTCCCATACCACACGCTCCACAATGCCACTGCGCAACCATTACAAACTTTCCGCACCGACATACTCGCGCCACACAAATCGGACACGCCCAACAATGTCCCACACCGTTTCGCGGCTGCTCACTCTCTCCGCAGGTTTATCGACCTTACGCGTTGTGTCCACGATGTTAAGGCAAGGCTCATACCGACCGGATGGCTCGGACGACGACACATTCCGACACATTCCGACACATTCGGACACACATTCCGACACACATTCCGACACATTGGGACACACATTCGGATACATTGGGACCAGCAACAACATCGAAGCAGAGGCCTGGTCGCGGGACACGACGGTTGCTCTCTACGTCCTTTGGGCCGTGCTAGACCTAGCCCAGCTACACCGACGCTTCTTGGGTGGACCAAGGGACCAAGGGACCAAGGGACCAAAGGATCAAGGGACCAAGGGACCAAAGGATCAAGCGACCAAGCGACTGTAAGCACGTCATGGGAGGCGTGCCAAGACGCAGACAAGGTCGCTAGGTTTCTAAATACAAGAGTACAGGAGGCATGCAGACAGCGATACAGTAATACAGCAATACAGCAACCGATAAGTGGGACGTGGCGCATGTGGAGATCGCATGGGGTTGTAGCATAGAGAGCATGGCTTGTTGCGGGGCGGTGAAAAAGCAAGCAAAGTGTAGGGCAGCATAATGAAGATAAGAGTGCGCGTGCCCGGATTCGAACCGAGGATATCACCGCCACAAGGTGAGGTACTGACCACTATACTACACATCGGACACGCCCAACAATGTCCCACACCGTTTCGCGGCTGCTCACTCTCTCCGCAGGTTTATCGACCTTACGCGTTGTGTCCACGATGTTAAGGCAAGGCTCATACCGACACACCTGGAGAAGCAGGGTATCGATCCCTGTACCTCTCGCATGCTAAGCGAGCGCTCTACCATTTGAGCTACATCCCCGGATACCATACACACACACACAACACAAACAAAAAACACTTTACACACACACCACGCGCTACAAACCACCTTCTCCCATACCACACGCTCCACAATGCCACTGCGCAACCATTACAAACTTTCCGCACCGACATACTCGCGCCACACAAATCGGACACGCCCAACAATGTCCCACACCGTTTCGCGGCTGCTCACTCTCTCCGCAGGTTTATCGACCTTACGCGTTGTGTCCACGATGTTAAGGCAAGGCTCATACCGACCGGATGGCTCGGACGACGACACATTCCGACACATTCCGACACATTCGGACACACATTCCGACACACATTCCGACACATTGGGACACACATTCGGATACATTGGGACCAGCAACAACATCGAAGCAGAGGCCTGGTCGCGGGACACGACGGTTGCTCTCTACGTCCTTTGGGCCGTGCTAGACCTAGCCCAGCTACACCGACGCTTCTTGGGTGGACCAAGGGACCAAGGGACCAAGGGACCAAAGGATCAAGGGACCAAGGGACCAAAGGATCAAGCGACCAAGCGACTGTAAGCACGTCATGGGAGGCGTGCCAAGACGCAGACAAGGTCGCTAGGTTTCTAAATACAAGAGTACAGGAGGCATGCAGACAGCGATACAGTAATACAGCAATACAGCAACCGATAAGTGGGACGTGGCGCATGTGGAGATCGCATGGGGTTGTAGCATAGAGAGCATGGCTTGTTGCGGGGCGGTGAAAAAGCAAGCAAAGTGTAGGGCAGCATAATGAAGATAAGAGTGCGCGTGCCCGGATTCGAACCGAGGATATCACCGCCACAAGGTGAGGTACTGACCACTATACTACACACGCCTGGAGAAGCAGGGTATCGATCCCTGTACCTTCGCATGCTAAGCGAGCGCTCTACCATTTGAGCTACATCCCCGGATACCATACACACACACACAACACAAACAAAAAACACTTTACACACACACCACGCGCTACAAACCACCTTCTCCCATACCACACGCTCCACAATGCCACTGCGCAACCATTACAAACTTTCCGCACCGACATACTCGCGCCACACAAATCGGACACGCCCAACAATGTCCCACACCGTTTCGCGGCTGCTCACTCTCTCCGCAGGTTTATCGACCTTACGCGTTGTGTCCACGATGTTAAGGCAAGGCTCATACCGACCGGATGGCTCGGACGACGACACATTCCGACACATTCCGACACATTCGGACACACATTCCGACACACATTCCGACACATTGGGACACACATTCGGATACATTGGGACGACAGCAACAACATCGAAGCAGAGGCCTGGTCGCAGACAAGGTCGCTAGGGGACACGACGGTTGCTCTCTACGTCCTTTGGGCCGTGCTAGACCTAGCCCAGCTACACCGACGCTTCTTGGGTGGACCAAGGGACCAAGGGACCAAGGGACCAAAGGATCAAGGGACCAAGGGACCAAAGGATCAAGCGACCAAGCGACTGTAAGCACGTCATGGGAGGCGTGCCAAGACGCAGACAAGGTCGCTAGGTTTCTAAATACAAGAGTACAGGAGGCATGCAGACAGCGATACAGTAATACAGCAATACAGCAACCGATAAGTGGGACGTGGCGCATGTGGAGATCGCATGGGGTTGTAGCATAGAGAGCATGGCTTGTTGCGGGGCGGTGAAAAAGCAAGCAAAGTGTAGGGCAGCATAATGAAGATAAGAGTGCGCGTGCCCGGATTCGAACCGAGGATATCACCGCCACAAGGTGAGGTACTGACCACTATACTACACACGCCTACACAGTGTAGGGCAGCATAATGAAGATAAACATTGCGAGAAGCAGGGTATCGATCCCTGTACCTCTCGCATGCTAAGCGAGCGCTCTACCATTTGAGCTACATCCCCGGATACCATACACACACACACAACACAAACAAAAAACACTTTACACACACACCACGCGCTACAAACCACCTTCTCCCATACCACACGCTCCACAATGCCACTGCGCAACCATTACAAACTTTCCGCACCGACATACTCGCGCCACACAAATCGGACACGCCCAACAATGTCCCACACCGTTTCGCGGCTGCTCACTCTCTCCGCAGGTTTATCGACCTTACGCGTTGTGTCCACGATGTTAAGGCAAGGCTCATACCGACCGGATGGCTCGGACGACGACACATTCCGACACATTCCGACACATTCGGACACACATTCCGACACACATTCCGACACATTGGGACACACATTCGGATACATTGGGACCAGCAACAACATCGAAGCAGAGGCCTCAAGGGACCAAGGGACCAAAGGATCAAGCGACCAAGCGACTGTAAGCACGTCATGGGAGGCGTGCCAAGACGCAGACAAGGTCGCTAGGTTTCTAAATACAAGAGTACAGGAGGCATGCAGACAGCGATACAGTCGCGGGACACGACGGTTGCTCTCTACGTCCTTTGGGCCGTGCTAGACCTAGCCCAGCTACACCGACGCTTCTTGGGTGGACCAAGGGACCAAGGGGCCAAGGGACCAAGGGACCAAAGGATCAAGCGACCAAGCGACCAAGCGACCCACCAAGCGATCAAAGGACCAAGCGACCAAGCGACTGTAAGCACGTCATGGGAGGCGTGCCAAGACGCAGACAAGGTCGCTAGGTTTCTAAATACAAGAGTACAGGAGGCATGCAGACAGCGATACAGTACAGCAATACAGCAATACAGCAACCGATAAGTGGGACGTGGCGCATGTGGAGATCGCATGGGGTTGTAGCATAGAGAGCATGGCTTGTTGCGGGGCGGTGAAAAAGCAAGCAAAGTGTAGGGCAGCATAATGAAGATAAGAGTGCGCGTGCCCGGATTCGAACCGAGGATATCACCGCCACAAGGTGAGGTACTGACCACTATACTACACACGCCTGGAGAAGCAGCTACATCCCCAGTATCGATCCCTGTACCTCTCGCATGCTAAGCGAGCGCTCTACCATTTGAGCTACATCCCCGGATACCATACACACACACACAACACAAACAAAAAACACTTTACACACACACCACGCGCTACAAACCACCTTCTCCCATACCACACGCTCCACAATGCCACTGCGCAACCATTACAAACTTTCCGCACCGACATACTCGCGCCACACAAATCGGACACGCCCAACAATGTCCCACACCGTTTCGCGGCTGCTCACTCTCTCCGCAGGTTTATCGACCTTACGCGTTGTGTCCACGATGTTAAGGCAAGGCTCATACCGACCGGATGGCTCGGACGGACACATTCGACGACACATTCCGACACATTCCGACACACATTCCGACACATTGGGACACACATTCGGATACCGACCAGCAACAACATCGAAGCAGAGGCACATGGTGGGACAACGGTTGCGTCTCGGATCCATTGGGACCAGCAACTACATCGAAGATCCCTGTACCTCTCGCATGCTAAGCGAGCGCTCAAACAAAAAACACTCTAGAGGCCTGGTACACGCGGGACACGACGGTTGCTCACTACACCTTTGGGCGCTACTACCACCTTCTCCCATACCACACGCTCCTTGGGTGGACCAAGGGACCAAGGGACCAAGGGACCGCACCGACATACTCGGCCAAGGGACATCAACAAGGGACCAATGTCCCACAAAGTTTCGCGACCAAGCGACCTCTCCGCAAAGGACCAAGCGACCAAAGGACCAAGCGATGTTAAGCGACTGTAAGCACGTCATGGGAGGCGTGCCAAGACGCAGACAAGGTCGCTAGGTTTCTAAATACAAGAGTACAGGAGGCATGCAGACAGCGATACAGTAATACAGCAATACAGCAATACCGCAACCGATAAGTGGGACGTGGCGCATGTGGAGATCGCATGGGGTTGTAGCATAGAGAGCATGGCTTGTTGCGGGGCGGTGAAAAAGCAAGCAAAGTGTAGGGCAGCATAATGAAGATAAGAGTGCGCGTGCCCGGATTCGAACCGAGGATATCACCGCCACAAGGTGAGGTACTGACCTGGAGAAGCAGGTATCGATCCCTGACCATGCTAAGCGAGCACGGATTCGAACCGAGGATATCACCGCCCAAGGTGAGGTACTGACACAAGCCTGGAGAAGCAGGGTATCGATCCCTGTACCTCTCGCATGCTAAGCGAGCGCTCTACCATTTGAGCTACATCCCCGGATACCATACACACACACACAACACAAACAAAAAACACTTTACACACACACCACGCGCTACAAACCACCTTCTCCCATACCACACGCTCCACAATGCCACTGCGCAACCATTACAAACTTTCCGCACCGACATACTCGCGCCACACAAATCGGACACGCCCAACAATGTCCCACACCGTTTCGCGGCTGCTCACTCTCTCCGCAGGTTTATCGACCTTACGCGTTGTGTCCACGATGTTAAGGCAAGGCTCATACCGACCGGATGGCTCGGACGACGACACATTCCGACACATTCCGACACATTCGGACACACATTCCGACACACATTCCGACACATTGGGACACACATTCGGATACATTGGGACCAGCAACAACATCGAAGCAGAGGCCTGGTCGCGGGACACGACGGTTGCTCTCTACGTCCTTTGGGCCGTGCTGCCCGGATTCGAACCGAGGATATCACCGCCACAAGGTACTATACTACACACGCCTGGAGAAGCAGGGACCACCTCTCGCATGCTAAGGCGCAGCAACATCGAAGCAGAGGCCTGGTACCAACACGGGACACGACGGTTGCTCTCAAAAAACACTTTACACGTGGACCAGCGCAGCTACAAACCACCTTCTCCCATACCAAGGGACCAATGCCACTGGACCAAGGGACCAAGGGACCAAGGGACCAAACGGAAGGATCAAGCGACCAAGCGACCAAGCGACCAAAGGACCAAGCGACCAAAGGACCAAGCGACCAAGCGACTGTAAGCACGTCATGGGAGGCGTGCCAAGACGCAGACAAGGTCGCTAGGTTTCTAAATACAAGAGTACAGGAGGCATGCAGACAGCGATACAGTAATACAGCAATACAGCAATACAGCAACCGATAAGTGGGACGTGGCGCATGTGGAGATCGCATGGGGTTGTAGCATAGAGAGCATGGCTTGTTGCGGGGCGGTGAAAAAGCAAGCAAAGTGTAGGGCAGCATAATGAAGGGCCGATTCGAACCGAGGATATCACCGCCACAAGGTGAGGCCCACTACACACGCTTCTGGTGAAGCAGGGTATCGATCCCTGTACCTCTCGATGCTAAGCGAGGGCATCCCCGGATACCATACACACACACACAACACAAACAAAAAAGACTTTAACACACACCACGCGCTACAAACCACCTTCTCCCATACCACACGCCACAAGGACCACTGACCAACCATTACACACTTTCCGGACCGAAGCGGGCCAGCACAAATCGGGACCCCAACAATGCAGCCTCACACCGTTTCGCTAGCTACTCATCTCCCAGGTTTATACCTTAGGCACACAGACACGAACAGGCAAACAGCAATACCGACCATGGCTCGGACGACACACCACCGCTACATTCCGACCATTCGGACCACATTCCGACACGCATTCCGACACATGGGCACACATTGATACATTGGGACCAGCAACAACATCGAAGCAAGGCCTGGTCGCGGGCACGACGGTTGCTCTCATACGTCCTTTGGCGCCGTGCTAGACAAATCAGACACCGACGCTTCTTGGGTGGACCAAGGGACCCCACAAGGTGACCAAGGGACCAAGGGCAAAGCTCACGCCAAGGACCCGCAGGTTTATCGACCTTACGCGACTGTAAGTCCACGATGTTAGAGGCAAGGCTCATACCCAAGATGGCTCGGACAGACACATTCCGACAACAAAAAACACTTTACAGGACACACACCACGCGCTACACCACCTTCTCCCATACACAATACAGCAACCACAAGTGGGACGTGGCGCATGTGGAGATCGCATGGGGTTGTCCGCATAGAGAGCATGGCTCGCGCCACGGTGAAAAAGCAAGCAAAGTGTACAGCATAATTTAAGAGGCGCGTGCTCGAACCGAGGATATCACCGCAAGGTAGGTACCTGACGCACTATGTACACACGCCTGGAGAAGCAAGGTATCGATCCCTGGACCTCTCGGATGCTAAGCGAGCGCTCTACCATTTGACTACATCCCCGGATACCATACACGACACACAACACAAACAAAAAACACTTTACACACACACCACGCGCTACAAACCACCTTCTCCCACCACATTCGCTCCACAATGCCACTGCGCAACCATTACACTCGAAGCAGAGACATACTCGGTCGCGGACACGAACAATGTCCTACACCGTTTCGCGGCTGCTCACCTCTCCGCAGTTTATCGACCGACGCGTTGTGTCCACGATGGGCAAGGCTCATACCGACCGGATGGCTCAGAGACGACACATTCCGATTCCGACACATTCGGACACACATTCCGACACACATTCCGACACATTGGGACACACATTCGGATACAAAGCAGAGGCCTGGTCGCGGGACAAGTTGCTCTCTACGTCCTTTGGGCCGTGCACCTAGCCCAGCTACACCGACGCTTCTTGGGTGGACCAAGGGACCAAGGGACCAAGGGACCAAAGGATCAAGGGACCAAGGGACCCAAGCGAGCGACTGTAAGCACGTCATGGGAGGCGTGCCAAGACGCAGACAAGGTCGCTAGGTTTCTAAATACAAGAGTACAGGAGGCATGCAGACAGCGATACAGTAATACAGCAATACAGCAACCGATAAGTGGGACGTGGCGCATGTGGAGATCGCATGGGGTTGTAGCATAGAGAGCATGGCTTGTTGCGGGGCGGTGAAAAAGCAAGCAAAGTGTAGGGCAGCATAATGAAGATAAGAGTGCGCGTGCCCGGATTCGAACCGAGGATATCACCGCCACAAGGTGAGGTACTGACCACTATACTACACACGCCTGGAGAAGCAGGGTATCGATCCCTGTACCTCTCGCATGCTAAGCGAGCGCTCTACCATTTGAGCTACATCCCCGGATACCATACACACACACACAACACAAACAAAAAACACTTTACACACACACACACGCGCTCGCTCAAAGCTACATCCCCGGATACCATACACACACACACAACACAAACAAAAAACACTTTACACACACACACGCTACAAACCACCTTCTCCCATACCACACGCTCCACAATGCCACTGCGCAACCATTACAAACTTTCCGCACCGACATACTCGCGCCACACAAATCGGACACGCCCAACAATGTCCCACACCGTTTCGCGGCTGCTCACTCTCTCCGCAGGTTTATCGACCTTACGCGTTGTGTCCACGATGTTAAGGCAAGGCTCATACCGACCGGATGGCTCGGACGACGACACATTCCGACACATTCCGACACATTCGGACACACATTCCGACACACATTCCGACACATTGGGACACACATTCGGATACATTGGGACCAGCAACAACATCGAAGCAGAGGCCTGGTCGCGGGACACGACGGTTGCTCTCTACGTCCTTTGGGCCGTGCTAGACCTAGCCCAGCTACACCGACGCTTCTTGGGTGGACCAAGGGACCAAGGGACCAAGGGACCAAAGGATCAAGGGACCAAGGGACCAAAGGATCAAGCGACCAAGCGACTGTAAGCACGTCATGGGAGGCGTGCCAAGACGCAGACAAGGTCGCTAGGTTTCTAAATACAAGAGTACAGGAGGCATGCAGACAGCGATACAGTAATACAGCAATACAGCAACCGATAAGTGGGACGTGGCGCATGTGGAGATCGCATGGGGTTGTAGCATAGAGAGCATGGCTTGTTGCGGGGCGGTGAAAAAGCAAGCAAAGTGTAGGGCAGCATAATGAAGATAAGAGTGCGCGTGCCCGGATTCGAACCGAGGATATCACCGCCACAAGGTGAGGTACTGACCACTATACTACACACGCCTGGAGAAGCAGGGTATCGATCCCTGTACCTCTCGCATGCTAAGCGAGCGCTCTACCATTTGAGCTACATCCCCGGATACCATACACACACACACAACACAAACAAAAAACACTTTACACACACACCACGCGCTACAAACCACCTTCTCCCATACCACACGCTCCACAATGCCACTGCGCAACCATTACAAACTTTCCGCACCGACATACTCGCGCCACACAAATCGGACACGCCCAACAATGTCCCACACCGTTTCGCGGCTGCTCGCTCTCTCCGCAGGTTTATCGACCTTACGCGTTGTGTCCACGATGTTAAGGCAAGGCTCATACCGACCGGATGGCTCGGACGGCTCGGACGACGACACATTCCGACACATTCCGACACATTCCGACACATTCGGACACACATTCGGACACACATTCCGACACATTGGGACACACATTCGGATACATTGGGACCAGCAACAACATCGAAGCAGAGGCCTGGTCGCGGGACACGACGGTTGCTCTCTACGTCCTTTGGGCCGTGCTAGACCTAGCCCAGCTACACCGACGCTTCTTGGGTGGACCAAGGGACCAAGGGACCAAGGGACCAAGGGACCAAGGGACCAAAGGATCAAGGGACCAAGGGACCAAAGGATCAAGGGACCAAGGGACCAAAGGATCAAGCGACCAAGCGACTGTAAGCACGTCATGGGAGGCGTGCCAAGACGCAGACAAGGTCGCTAGGTTTCTAAATACAAGAGTACAGGAGGCATGCAGACAGCGATACAGTAATACAGCAATACAGCAACCGATAAGTGGGACGTGGCGCATGTGGAGATCGCATGGGGTTGTAGCATAGAGAGCATGGCTTGTTGCGGGGCGGTGAAAAAGCAAGCAAAGTGTAGGGCAGCATAATGAAGATAAGAGTGCGCGTGCCCGGATTCGAACCGAGGATATCACCGCCACAAGGTGAGGTACTGACCACTATACTACACACGCCTGGAGAAGCAGGGTATCGATCCCTGTACCTCTCGCATGCTAAGCGAGCGCTCTACCATTTGAGCTACATCCCCGGATACCATACACACACACACAACACAAACAAAAAACACTTTACACACACACCACGCGCTACAAACCACCTTCTCCCATACCACACGCTCCACAATGCCACTGCGCAACCATTACAAACTTTCCGCACCGACATACTCGCGCCACACAAATCGGACACGCCCAACAATGTCCCACACCGTTTCGCGGCTGCTCACTCTCTCCGCAGGTTTATCGACCTTACGCGTTGTGTCCACGATGTTAAGGCAAGGCTCATACCGACCGGATGGCTCGGACGACGACACATTCCGACACATTCCGACACATTCCGACACACATTCCGACACATTGGGACACACATTCGGATACATTGGGACCAGCAACAACATCGAAGCAGAGGCCTGGTCGCGGGACACGACGGTTGCTCTCTACGTCCTTTGGGCCGTGCTAGACCTAGCCCAGCTACACCGACGCTTCTTGGGTGGACCAAGGGACCAAGGGGCCAAGGGACCAAGGGACCAAGGGACCAAAGGATCAAGCGACCAAGCGACCAAGCGACCAAGCGACCAAGCGACCAAAGGACCAAGCGACCAAGCGACTGTAAGCACGTCATGGGAGGCGTGCCAAGACGCAGACAAGGTCGCTAGGTTTCTAAATACAAGAGTACAGGAGGCATGCAGACAGCGATACAGTAATACAGCAATACAGCAATACAGCAACCGATAAGTGGGACGTGGCGCATGTGGAGATCGCATGGGGTTGTAGCATAGAGAGCATGGCTTGTTGCGGGGCGGTGAAAAAGCAAGCAAAGTGTAGGGCAGCATAATGAAGATAAGAGTGCGCGTGCCCGGATTCGAACCGAGGATATCACCGCCACAAGGTGAGGTACTGACCACTATACTACACACGCCTGGAGAAGCAGGGTATCGATCCCTGTACCTCTCGCATGCTAAGCGAGCGCTCTACCATTTGAGCTACATCCCCGGATACCATACACACACACACAACACAAACAAAAAACACTTTACACACACACCACGCGCTACAAACCACCTTCTCCCATACCACACGCTCCACAATGCCACTGCGCAACCATTACAAACTTTCCGCACCGACATACTCGCGCCACACAAATCGGACACGCCCAACAATGTCCCACACCGTTTCGCGGCTGCTCACTCTCTCCGCAGGTTTATCGACCTTACGCGTTGTGTCCACGATGTTAAGGCAAGGCTCATACCGACCGGATGGCTCGGACGGCTCGGACGACGACACATTCCGACACATTCCGACACATTCCGACACATTCGGACACACATTCCGACACACATTCCGACACATTGGGACACACATTCGGATACATTGGGACCAGCAACAACATCGAAGCAGAGGCCTGGTCGCGGGACACGACGGTTGCTCTCTACGTCCTTTGGGCCGTGCTAGACCTAGCCCAGCTACACCGACGCTTCTTGGGTGGACCAAGGGACCAAGGGACCAAGGGACCAAGGGACCAAGGGACCAAGGGACCAAGGGACCAAGGGACCAAGGGACCAAAGGATCAAGCGACCAAGCGACCAAGCGACCAAAGGACCAAGCGACCAAAGGACCAAGCGACCAAGCGACTGTAAGCACGTCATGGGAGGCGTGCCAAGACGCAGACAAGGTCGCTAGGTTTCTAAATACAAGAGTACAGGAGGCATGCAGACAGCGATACAGTAATACAGCAATACAGCAATACAGCAACCGATAAGTGGGACGTGGCGCATGTGGAGATCGCATGGGGTTGTAGCATAGAGAGCATGGCTTGTTGCGGGGCGGTGAAAAAGCAAGCAAAGTGTAGGGCAGCATAATGAAGATAAGAGTGCGCGTGCCCGGATTCGAACCGAGGATATCACCGCCACAAGGTGAGGTACTGACCACTATACTACACACGCCTGGAGAAGCAGGGTATCGATCCCTGTACCTCTCGCAT
>JASMQC010000101.1:0-23201 GCA_031305395.1 Phytophthora citrophthora
ATTCTGCGGTATGTGGTTTGGTGTGTGCGAGGTATGCGGTATGCGGTATGTGTGTGATGTGTGTGTGATGTGTGTGTGATGTGTGTGTGAGGTGCATGCTGTAGTGGTGTGCATGTGGTGCGTGGGTGCGTTTTGTGAAGTGGGTGCGTTTTGTGAAGTGGGTGCGTTTTGTGAAGTGGGTGCGTTTTGTGAAGTGGGTTAGGGTTTGTTTCTGGTTCGACGCGCGGGTAGCTCAGTGGTAGAGCGTTCGATTGCAGCTCGAAGGGTCACTGGTTCAATCCCGGTCCCGCGCTTGTTGTTGTTGCTCTTGTCCATGCAGACAGTGGGTGACGTGCTCAGCTCGCTCGAGTTTCTTTGCGGATTTCTAGTTTGGTTTTGTCGCGCTCTGTTGTTGACACGGTATGTAGTTGACACGGTATGTAGTTGACACGGTGCGTTGTTGCCACGGTGCGTTGTTGCCACGGTGCGTTGTCGCCACGGTGCGTTGTTATCGGCGTGAGTACGGCGTGAGTACGCCATCGATCGGCTTGCAACTGTGGCGATGTAGTGCACTTCACGATACGGTAGACTGCCGTCATCTACGTATGGCTTTGCGTGTGTGTATGGATGCTAGTGACTTGCGATGGTCGGTGGGTGCAGAATCCATTCGTTGGACTTCGGATACGTGACGATTCTGCGGTATGTGGTTTGGTGTGTGCGAGGTATGCGGTATGCGGTATGTGTGTGATGTGTGTGTGATGTGTGTGTGATGTGTGTGTGATGTGTGTGTGAGGTGCATGCTGTAGTGGTGTGCATGTGGTGCGTGGGTGCGTTTTGTGAAGTGGGTGCGTTTTGTGAAGTGGGTGCGTTTTGTGAAGTGGGTGCGTTTTGTGAAGTGGGTTAGGGTTTGTTTCTGGTTCGACGCGCGGGTAGCTCAGTGGTAGAGCGTTCGATTGCAGCTCGAAGGGTCACTGGTTCAATCCCGGTCTAGTTTGGTTTTGTCGCGCTCTGTTGTGCGCTTGTTGTTGTTGCTCTTGTCCATGCAGACAGTGGGTGACGTGCTCAGCTCGCTCGAGTTTCTTTGCGGATTTCTAGTTTGGTTTTGTCGCGCTCTGTTGTTGACACGGTATGTAGTTGACACGGTATGTAGTTGACACGGTATGTAGTTGACACGGTGCGTTGTTGCCACGGTGCGTTGTTGCCACGGTGCGTTGTCGCCACGGTGCGTTGTTATCGGCGTGAGTACGCCATCGATCGGCTTGCAACTGTGGTGATGTAGTGCACTTCACGATACGGTAGACTGCCGTCATCTACGTATGGCTTTGCGTGTGTGTATGGATGCTAGTGACTTGCGATGGTCGGTGGGTGCAGAATCCATTCGTTGGACTTCGGATACGTGACGATTCTGCGGTATGTGGTTTGGTGTGTGCGAGGTATGCGGTATGCGGTATGTGTGTGATGTGTGTGTGATGTGTGTGTGATGTGTGTGTGATGTGTGTGTGAGGTGCATGTGAGTGGGTGCGTTTTGTGAAGTGGGTGCGTTTTGTGAAGTGGGTGCGTTTTGTGAAGTGGGTAGGGTTCATGCTGTTTGTGCATGTGTGCGTGGGTGCGTTTTGTGAAGTGGGTGCGTTTTGTGAAGTGGGTGCGTTTTGTGAAGTGGGTGCGTTTTGTGAAGTGGGTTAGGGTTTGTTTCTGGTTCGACGCGCGGGTAGCTCAGTGGTAGAGCGTTCGATTGCAGCTCGAAGGGTCACTGGTTCAATCCCGGTCCCGCGCTTGTTGTTGTTGCTCTTGTCCATGCAGACAGTGGGTGACGTGCTCAGCTCGCTCGAGTTTCTTTGCGGATTTCTAGTTTGGTTTTGTCGCGCTCTGTTGTTGACACGGTATGTAGTTGACACGGTATGTAGTTGACACGGTATGTAGTTGACACGGTGCGTTGTTGACACGGTGCGTTGTTGACACGGTGCGTTGTCGCCTCAGTATGTTGTCGCCACGGTGCGTTGTTATCGGCGTGAGTACGCCATCGATCGGCTTGCAACTGTGGCGATGTAGTGCACTTCACGATACGGTAGACTGCCGTCATCTACGTATGGCTTTGCGTGTGTGTATGGATGCTAGTGACTTGCGATGGTCGGTGGGTCGGATACGATGTGGTTTGGTGTGTACGGACTGCCGTCATCTACGTATGGCTTTGCGTGTGTGTATGGATGCTAGTGACTTGCGATGGTCGGTGGGTGCAGAATCCATTCGTTGGACTTCGGATACGTGACGATTCTGCGGTATGTGGTTTGGTGTGTGCGAGGTATGCGGTATGCGGTATGTGTGTGATGTGTGTGTGATGTGTGTGTGATGTGTGTGTGAGGTGCATGCTGTAGTGGTGTGCATGTGGTGCGTGGGTGCGTTTTGTGAAGTGGGTGCGTTTTGTGAAGTGGGTGCGTTTTGTGAAGTGGGTGCGTTTTGTGAAGTGGGTGCGTTTTGTGAAGTGGGTTAGGGTTTGTTTCTGGTTCGACGCGCGGGTAGCTCAGTGGTAGAGCGTTCGATTGCAGCTCGAAGGGTCACTGGTTCAATCCCGGTCCCGCGCTTGTTGTTGTTGCTCTTGTCCATGCAGACAGTGGGTGACGTGCTCAGCTCGCTCGAGTTTCTTTGCGGATTTCTAGTTTGGTTTTGTCGCGCTCTGTTGTTGACACGGTATGTAGTTGACACGGTATGTAGTTGACACGGTGCGTTGTACGGTGCGTTGTTGACGTTGTAGTTGACACGGTATGTAGTTGACACGGTGCGTTGTAGACACGGTGCGTTGTTGACACGGTGCGTTGTTGCCACGGTGCGTTGTTGCCACGGTGCGTTGTCGCCACGGTGCGTTGTTATCGGCGTGAGTACGCCATCGATCGGCTTGCAACTGTGGCGATGTAGTGCACTTCACGATACGGTAGACTGCCGTCATCTACGTATGGCTTTGCGTGTGTGTATGGATGCTAGTGACTTGCGATGGTCGGTGGGTGCAGAATCCATTCGTTGGACTTCGGATACGTGACGATTCTGCGGTATGTGGTTTGGTGTGTGCGAGGTATGCGGTATGCGGTATGTGTGTGATGTGTGTGTGATGTGTGTGTGATGTGTGTGTGAGGTGCATGCTGTAGTGGTGTGCATGTGGTGCGTGGGTGCGTTTTGTGAAGTGGGTGCGTTTTGTGAAGTGGGTGCGTTTTGTGAAGTGGGTGCGTTTTGTGAAGTGGGTTAGGGTTTGTTTCTGGTTCGACGCGCGCTCAGGTAGCTCTCGAAGGGTGGTTATCCCGGTGCCTTTTGTGAAGTGGTTAGCGCAGTGGGTTCGATTGCAGCTCGACAGTGGGTCACTGGACGCGCGGGTAGCGTAGAGCGTTCGATTGCAGCTCGAAGGGTCACTGGTTCAATCCCGGTCCCGCGCTTGTTGTTGTTGCTCTTGTCCATGCAGACAGTGGGTGACGTGCTCAGCTCGCTCGAGTTTCTTTGCGGATTTCTAGTTTGGTTTTGTCGCGCTCTGTTGTTGACACGGTATGTAGTTGACACGGTATGTAGTTGACACGGTATGTAGTTGACACGGTGCGTTGTTGCCACGGTGCGTTGTTGCCACGGTGCGTTGTCGCCACGGTGCGTTGTTATCGGCGTGAGTACGCCATCGATCGGCTTGCAACTGTGGCGATGTAGTGCACTTCACGATACGGTAGACTGCCGTCATCTACGTATGGCTTTGCGTGTGTGTATGGATGCTAGTGACTTGCGATGGTCGGTGGGTGCAGAATCCATTCGTTGGACTTCGGATACGTGACGATTCTGCGGTATGTGGTTTGGTGTGTGCGAGGTATGCGGTATGCGGTATGTGTGTGATGTGTGTGTGATGTGTGGGTGTGATGTGTGTGTGAGGTGCATGCTGTAGTGGTGTGCATGTGGTGCGTGGGTGCGTTTTGTGAAGTGGGTGCGTTTTGTGAAGTGGGTGCGTTTTGTGAAGTGGGTGCGTTTTGTGAAGTGGGTTAGGGTTTGTTTCTGGTTCGACGCGCGGGTAGCTCAGTGGTAGAGCGTTCGATTGCAGCTCGAAGGGTCACTGGTTCAATCCCGGTCCCGCGCTTGTTGTTGTTGCTCTTGTCCATGCAGACAGTGGGTGACGTGCTCAGCTCGCTCGAGTTTCTTTGCGGATTTCTAGTTTGGTTTTGTCGCGCTCTGTTGTTGACACGGTATGTAGTTGACACGGTATGTAGTTGACACGGTGCGTTGTAGACACGGTGCGTTGTTGACACGGTGCGTTGTTGCCACGGTGCGTTGTTGCCACGGTGCGTTGTCGCCACGGTGCGTTGTTATCGGCGTGAGTACGCCATCGATCGGCTTGCAACTGTGGCGATGTAGTGCACTTCACGATACGCAGACTGCCGTCATCTACGTATGGCTTTGCGTGTGTGTATGGATGCTAGTGACTTGCGATGGTCGGTGGGTGCAGAATCCATTCGTTGGACTTCGGATACGTGACGATTCTGCGGTATGTGGTTTGGTGTGTGCGAGGTATGCGGTATGCGGTATGTGTGTGATGTGTGTGTGATGTGTGTGTGATGTGTGTGTGAGGTGCATGCTGTAGTGGTGTGCATGTGGTGCGTGGGTGCGTTTTGTGAAGTGGGTGCGTTTTGTGAAGTGGGTGCGTTTTGTGAAGTGGGTGCGTTTTGTGAAGTGGGTGCGTTTTGTGAAGTGGGTTAGGGTTTGTTTCTGGTTCGACGCGCGGGTAGCTCAGTGGTAGAGCGTTCGATTGCAGCTCGAAGGGTCACTGGTTCAATCCCGGTCCCGCGCTTGTTGTTGTTGCTCTTGTCCATGCAGACAGTGGGTGACGTGCTCAGCTCGCTCGAGTTTCTTTGCGGATTTCTATAGTTGACACGGTATGTAGACACTTCTTTGCGGATTTCTAGTTTGGTTTTGTCGCGCTCTGTTGTTGACACGGTATGTAGTTGACACGGTATGTAGTTGACACGGTATGTAGTTGACACGGTGCGTTGTTGCCACGGTGCGTTGTTGCCACGGTGCGTTGTCGCCACGGTGCGTTGTTATCGGCGTGAGCACGCCATCGATCGGCTTGCAACTGTGGCGATGTAGTGCACTTCACGATACGGTAGACTGCCGTCATCTACGTATGGCTTTGCGTGTGTGTATGGATGCTAGTGACTTGCGATGGTCGGTGGGTGCAGAATCCATTCGTTGGACTTCGGATACGTGACGATTCTGCGGTATGTGGTTTGGTGTGTGCGAGGTATGCGGTATGCGGTATGTGTGTGATGTGTGTGTGATGTGTGTGTGATGTGTGTGTGAGGTGCATGCTGTAGTGGTGTGCATGTGGTGCGTGGGTGCGTTTTGTGAAGTGGGTGCGTTTTGTGAAGTGGGTGCGTTTTGTGAAGTGGGTGATTGCAGCTCGAAGGGTTTGTGAAGTGGGTTAGGGTTTGTTTCTGGTTCGACGCGCGGGTAGCTCAGTGGTAGAGCGTTCGATTGCAGCTCGAAGGGTCACTGGTTCAATCCCGGTCCCGCGCTTGTTGTTGTTGCTCTTGTCCATGCAGACAGTGGGTGACGTGCTCAGCTCGCTCGAGTTTCTTTGCGGATTTCTAGTTTGGTTTTGTCGCGCTCTGTTGTTGACACGGTATGTAGTTGACACGGTATGTAGTTGACACGGTATGTAGTTGACACGGTGCGTTGTTGCCACGGTGCGTTGTTGCCACGGTGCGTTGTCGCCACGGTGCGTTGTTATCGGCGTGAGCACGCCATCGATCGGCTTGCAACTGTGGCGATGTAGTGCACTTCACGATACGGTAGACTGCCGTCATCTACGTATGGCTTTGCGTGTGTGTATGGATGCTAGTGACTTGCGATGGTCGGTGGGTGCAGAATCCATTCGTTGGACTTCGGATACGTGACGATTCTGCGGTATGTGGTTTGGTGTGTGCGAGGTATGCGGTATGCGGTATGTGTGTGATGTGTGTGTGATGTGTGTGTGATGTGTGTGTGAGGTGCATGCTTGGACTTAGTGGATACGTGACGATTCTGCGGTATGTGGTTTGGTGTGTGCGAGGTATGCGGTATGCGGTATGTGTGTGATGTGTGTGTGATGTGTGTGTGATGTGTGTGTGAGGTGCATGCTGTAGTGGTGTGCATGTGGTGCGTGGGTGCGTTTTGTGAAGTGGGTGCGTTTTGTGAAGTGGGTGCGTTTTGTGAAGTGGGTGCGTTTTGTGAAGTGGGTGCGTTTTGTGAAGTGGGTTAGGGTTTGTTTCTGGTTCGACGCGCGGGTAGCTCAGTGGTAGAGCGTTCGATTGCAGCTCGAAGGGTCACTGGTTCAATCCCGGTCCCGCGCTTGTTGTTGTTGCTCTTGTCCATGCAGACAGTGGGTGACGTGCTCAGCTCGCTCGAGTTTCTTTGCGGATTTCTAGTTTGGTTTTGTCGCGCTCTGTTGTTGACACGGTATGTAGTTGACACGGTATGTAGTTGACACGGTATGTAGTTGACACGGTGCGTTGTTGCCACGGTGCGTTGTTGCCACGGTGCAGCACGCCATCGATCGGCTTGCAACTGGCGATGTAGTGCACTTCGCCGGTAGTTGCCACGGTGCGTTGTTGCCACGGTGCGTTGTCGCCACGGTGCGTTGTTATCGGCGTGAGCACGCCATCGATCGGCTTGCAACTGTGGCGATGTAGTGCACTTCACGATACGGTAGACTGCCGTCATCTACGTATGGCTTTGCGTGTGTGTATGGATGCTAGTGACTTGCGATGGTCGGTGGGTGCAGAATCCATTCGTTGGACTTCGGATACGTGACGATTCTGCGGTATGTGGTTTGGTGTGTGCGAGGTATGCGGTATGCGGTATGTGTGTGATGTGTGTGTGATGTGTGTGTGATGTGTGTGTGAGGTGCATGCTGTAGTGGTGTGCATGTGGTGCGTGGGTGCGTTTTGTGAAGTGGGTGCGTTTTGTGAAGTGGGTGCGTTTTGTGAAGTGGGTGCGTTTTGTGAAGTGGGTTAGGGTTTGTTTCTGGTTCGACGCGCGGGTAGCTCAGTGGTAGAGCGTTCGATTGCAGCTCGAAGGGTCACTGGTTCAATCCCGGTCCCGCGCTTGTTGTTGTTGCTCTTGCAGCTCGAAGTGGGTCACGTCCATGCAGACAGTGGGTGACGTGCTCAGCTCGCTCGAGTTTCTTTGCGGATTTCTAGTTTGGTTTTGTCGCGCTCTGTTGTTGACACGGTATGTAGTTGACACGGTATGTAGTTGACACGGTGCGTTGTTGCCATGGTGCGTTGTTGACACGGTGCGTTGTTGCCACGGTGCGTTGTTGCCACGGTGCGTTGTCGCCACGGTGCGTTGTTATCGGCGTGAGCACGCCATCGATCGGCTTGCAACTGTGGCGATGTAGTGCACTTCACGATACGGTAGACTGCCGTCATCTACGTATGGCTTTGCGTGTGTGTATGGATGCTAGTGACTTGCGATGGTCGGTGGGTGCAGAATCCATTCGTTGGACTTCGGATACGTGACGATTCTGCGGTATGTGGTTTGGTGTGTGCGAGGTATGCGGTATGCGGTATGTGTGTGATGTGTGTGTGATGTGAGGTGCATGCTGTAGTGGTGTGCATGTGGTGCGTGGAAGTGGGTGCGTTTTGTGCGTTTTGTGAAGTGTGTGTGATGTGTGTGTGAGGTGCATGCTGTAGTGGTGTGCATGTGGTGCGTGGGTGCGTTTTGTGAAGTGGGTGCGTTTTGTGAAGTGGGTGCGTTTTGTGAAGTGGGTGCGTTTTGTGAAGTGGGTTAGGGTTTGTTTCTGGTTCGACGCGCGGGTAGCTCAGTGGTAGAGCGTTCGATTGCAGCTCGAAGGGTCACTGGTTCAATCCCGGTCCCGCGCTTGTTGTTGTTGCTCTTGTCCATGCAGACAGTGGGTGACGTGCTCAGCTCGCTCGAGTTTCTTTGCGGATTTCTAGTTTGGTTTTGTCGCGCTCTGTTGTTGACACGGTATGTAGTTGACACGGTATGTAGTTGACACGGTGCGTTGTTGCCACGGTGCGTTGTTGCCACGGTGCGTTGTCGCCACGGTGCGTTGTTATCGGCGTGAGTACGCCATCGATCGGCTTGCAACTGTGGCGATGTAGTGCACTTCACGATACGGTAGACTGCCGTCATCGTATGGCTTTGCGTGTGTGTATGGACTAGTGACTTGCGATCGGTGGGTGCAGAATCCTTCGTTGGACGATACGGTAGACTGGTTCTGCGGTATGTGGTTTGGTGTGTGCGAGGTATGCGGTATGCGGTATGTGTGTGATGTGTGTGTGAGGTGCATGCTGTAGTGGTGTGCATGTGGTGCGTGGGTGCGTTTTGTGAAGTGGGTGCGTTTTGTGAAGTGGGTGCGTTTTGTGAAGTGGGTGCGTTTTGTGAAGTGGGTGCGTTTTGTGAAGTGGGTTAGGGTTTGTTTCTGGTTCGACGCGCGGGTAGCTCAGTGGTAGAGCGTTCGATTGCAGCTCGAAGGGTCACTGGTTCAATCCCGGTCCCGCGCTTGTTGTTGTTGCTCTTGTCCATGCAGACAGTGGGTGACGTGCTCAGCTCGCTCGAGTTTCTTTGCGGATTTCTAGTTTGGTTTTGTCGCGCTCTGTTGTTGACACGGTATGTAGTTGACACGGTATGTAGTTGACACGGTGCGTTGTAGACACGGTGCGTTGTTGACACGGTGCGTTGTTACGGTGCGTTGTTGCCACGGTGCGTTTCGCCACGGTGCGTTGTTATCGGCGTGATGTACGCCATCGATCGGCTTGCAACTGTGGCGATGTAGTGCACTTCACGATACGGTAGACTGCCGTCATCTACGTATGGCTTTGCGTGTGTGTATGGATGCTAGTGACTTGCGATGGTCGGTGGGTGCAGAATCCATTCGTTGGACTTCGGATACGTGACGATTCTGCGGTATGTGGTTTGGTGTGTGCGAGGTATGCGGTATGCGGTATGTGTGTGATGTGTGTGTGATGTGTGTGTGAGGTGCATGCTGTAGTGGTGTGCATGTGGTGCGTGGGTGCGTTTTGTGAAGTGGGTGCGTTTTGTGAAGTGGGTGCGTTTTGTGAAGTGGGTGCGTTTTGTGAAGTGGGTTAGGGTTTGTTTCTGGTTCGACGTGGGTAGCATGTGGTAGAGCGTTGCGATTGCAGTCGAAGGGTCACTGGTTCAAGTGGGTCCCGCGTTTTGTGAAGTTGGTGCGTTTTCCATGCAGGGACAGTGGGTGACGTGCTCAGCTCGCTCGAGTTTCTTTGCGGATTTCTAGTTTGGTTTTGTCGCGCTCTGTTGTTGACACGGTATGTAGTTGACACGGTATGTAGTTGACACGGTGCGTTGTTGACACGGTGCGTTGTTGCCATGGTGCGTTGTTGACACGGTGCGTTGTTGCCACGGTGCGTTGTTGCCACGGTGCGTTGTCGCCACGGTGCGTTGTTATCGGCGTGAGCACGCCATCGATCGGCTTGCAACTGTGGCGATGTAGTGCACTTCACGATACGGTAGACTGCCGTCATCTACGTATGGCTTTGCGTGTGTGTATGGATGCTAGTGACTTGCGATGGTCGGTGGGTGCAGAATCCATTCGTTGGACTTCGGATACGTGACGATTCTGCGGTATGTGGTTTGGTGTGTGCGAGGTATGCGGTATGCTATGTGTGTGATGTGTGCGATGTGTGTGTGATGTGTGTGTGAGATTCGTGCGGATACGTGACGATTCTGTTTGTGTGTGCGAGGTATGCGGTATGCGGTATGTGTGTGATGTGTGATGTGTGTGTGATGTGTGTGTGAGGTGCATGCTGTAGTGGTGTGCATGTGGTGCGTGGGTGCGTTTTGTGAAGTGGGTGCGTTTTGTGAAGTGGGTGCGTTTTGTGAAGTGGGTGCGTTTTGTGAAGTGGGTTAGGGTTTGTTTCTGGTTCGACGCGCGGGTAGCTCAGTGGTAGAGCGTTCGATTGCAGCTCGAAGGGTCACTGGTTCAATCCCGGTCCCGCGCTTGTTGTTGTTGCTCTTGTCCATGCAGACAGTGGGTGACGTGCTCAGCTCGCTCGAGTTTCTTTGCGGATTTCTAGTTTGGTTTTGTCGCGCTCTGTTGTTGACACGGTATGTAGTTGACACGGTATGTAGTTGACACGGTGCGTTGTAGACACGGTGCGTTGTTGACACGGTGCGTTGTCGCCATGTGCGTTGTTATCGGCGTGAGCACGGTGCGTTGCACTTCACGATACGGTAGACTGCCGTGCGTATGCTTTGCGTGGTTGTATGGATGCGTGAGCAGTCGATCGGCTTGCAACTGTGGCGATGTAGTGCACTTCACGATACGGTAGACTGCCGTCATCTACGTATGGCTTTGCGTGTGTGTATGGATGCTAGTGACTTGCGATGGTCGGTGGGTGCAGAATCCATTCGTTGGACTTCGGATACGTGACGATTCTGCGGTATGTGGTTTGGTGTGTGCGAGGTATGCGGTATGCGGTATGTGTGTGATGTGTGTGTGATGTGTGTGTGATGTGTGTGTGAGGTGCATGCTGTAGTGGTGTGCATGTGGTGCGTGGGTGCGTTTTGTGAAGTGGGTGCGCTTTGTGAAGTGGGTGCGTTTTGTGAAGTGGGTGCGTTTTGTGAAGTGGGTTAGGGTTTGTTTCTGGTTCGACGCGCGGGTAGCTCAGTGGTAGAGCGTTCGATTGCAGCTCGAAGGGTCACTGGTTCAATCCCGGTCCCGCGCTTGTTGTTGTTGCTCTTGTCCATGCAGACAGTGGGTGACGTGCTCAGCTCGCTCGAGTTTCTTTGTTGTCTGTTGTTGACACGGTATGTAGTTGACACGGTTGTAGTTGACCTCTTGTCCATGCAGACAGTGGGTGACGTGCTCAGTTCGAGTTTCTTTGCGGATTTCTAGTTTGGTTTTGTCGCGCTCTGTTGTTGACACGGTATGTAGTTGACACGGTATGTAGTTGACACGGTGCGTTGTTGACACGGTGCGTTGTTGCCATGGTGCGTTGTTGACACGGTGCGTTGTTGCCACGGTGCGTTGTTGCCACGGTGCGTTGTCGCCACGGTGCGTTGTTATCGGCGTGAGCACGCCATCGATCGGCTTGCAACTGTGGCGATGTAGTGCACTTCACGATACGGTAGACTGCCGTCATCTACGTATGGCTTTGCGTGTGTGTATGGATGCTAGTGACTTGCGATGGTCGGTGGGTGCAGAATCCATTCGTTGGACTTCGGATACGTGACGATTCTGCGGTATGTGGTTTGGTGTGTGCGAGGTATGCGGTATGCGGTATGTGTGTGATGTGTGTGTGATGTGTGTGTGATGTGTGTGTGAGGTGCATGCTGTAGTGGTGTGCATGTGGTGCGTGGGTGCGTTTTGTGAATGTGGGTGCGTTTTGTGAAGGTGCGTTTTGTGAAGTGGGTTATGCTGGTTGTAGTGGTGTGCATGTGGTGCGTGGGTGCGTTTTGTGAAGTGGGTGCGTTTTGTGAAGTGGGGCGTTTTAGTGGGTGCGTTTTGTGAAGTGGGTTAGGGTTTGTTTCTGGTTCGACGCGCGGGTAGCTCAGTGGTAGAGCGTTCGATTGCAGCTCGAAGGGTCACTGGTTCAATCCCGGTCCCGCGCTTGTTGTTGTTGCTCTTGTCCATGCAGACAGTGGGTGACGTGCTCAGCTCGCTCGAGTTTCTTTGCGGATTTCTAGTTTGGTTTTGTCGCGCTCTGTTGTTGACACGGTATGTAGTTGACACGGTATGTAGTTGACACGGTGCGTTGTAGACACGGTGCGTTGTTGACACGGTGCGTTGTTGCCACGGTGCGTTGTTGCCACGGTGCGTTGTCGCCACGGTGCGTTGTTATCGGCGTGAGCACGCCATCGATCGGCTTGCAACTGTGGCGATGTAGTGCACTTCACGATACGGTAGACTGCCGTCATCTACGTATGGCTTTGCGTGTGTGTATGGATGCTAGTGACTTGCGATGGTCGGTGGGTGCAGAATCCATTCGTTGGACTTCGGATACGTGACGATTCTGCGGTATGTGGTTTGGTGTGTGCGAGGTATGCGGTATGCGGTATGGCTTTGCGTGTGTGTATGGATGCTGTGACTTGCGATGGTCGGTGGGTGCAGAATGTGACTTCGGTACGTGATGTATGTGGTTTGGTGTGTGCGAGGTATGCGGTATGCGGTATGTGTGTGATGTGTGTGTGATGTGTGTGTGATGTGTGTGTGAGGTGCATGCTGTAGTGGTGTGCATGTGGTGCGTGGGTGCGTTTTGTGAAGTGGGTGCGTTTTGTGAAGTGGGTGCGTTTTGTGAAGTGGGTTAGGGTTTGTTTCTGGTTCGACGCGCGGGTAGCTCAGTGGTAGAGCGTTCGATTGCAGCTCGAAGGGTCACTGGTTCAATCCCGGTCCCGCGCTTGTTGTTGTTGCTCTTGTCCATGCAGACAGTGGGTGACGTGCTCAGCTCGCTCGAGTTTCTTTGCGGATTTCTAGTTTGGTTTTGTCGCGCTCTGTTGTTGACACGGTATGTAGTTGACACGGTATGTAGTTGACACGGTGCGTTGTTGACACGGTGCGTTGTTGCCATGGTGCGTTGTTGACACGGTGCGTTGTTGCCACGGTGCGTTGTTGTCGCCACGGTGCGTTGTTATCGGCGTGAGCACGCCATCGATCGGCTTGCAACTGTGGCGATTTGTTGTGCGTTGTTGTGCGTTGTTGCCACGGTGCGTTGTTGCACGGTGCGTTGTCGCCACGGTGCGTTGTTATCGGCGTGAGCACGCCATCGATCGGCTTGCAACTGTGGCGATGTAGTGCACTTCACGATACGGTAGACTGCCGTCATCTACGTATGGCTTTGCGTGTGTGTATGGATGCTAGTGACTTGCGATGGTCGGTGGGTGCAGAATCCATTCGTTGGACTTCGGATACGTGACGATTCTGCGGTATGTGGTTTGGTGTGTGCGAGGTATGCGGTATGCGGTATGTGTGTGATGTGTGTGTGATGTGTGTGTGATGTGTGTGTGAGGTGCATGCTGTAGTGGTGTGCATGTGGTGCGTGGGTGCGTTTTGTGAAGTGGGTGCGTTTTGTGAAGTGGGTGCGTTTTGTGAAGTGGGTGCGTTTTGTGAAGTGGGTTAGGGTTTGTTTCTGGTTCGACGCGCGGGTAGCTCAGTGGTAGAGCGTTCGATTGCAGCTCGAAGGGTCACTGGTTCAATCCCGGTCCCGCGCTTGTTGTTGTTGCTCTTGTCCATGCAGACAGCTCGAGTTTCTTTGCGGATTTCTGGTTTTGGAAGGGTCACTGGTTCAATCCCGGTCCCGCGCTTGTTGTTGTTGCTCTTGTCCATGCAGACAGTGGGTGACGTGCTCAGCTCGCTCGAGTTTCTTTGCGGATTTCTAGTTTGGTTTTGTCGCGCTCTGTTGTTGACACGGTATGTAGTTGACACGGTATGTAGTTGACACGGTGCGTTGTAGACACGGTGCGTTGTTGACACGGTGCGTTGTTGCCACGGTGCGTTGTTGCCACGGTGCGTTGTCGCCACGGTGCGTTGTTATCGGCGTGAGCACGCCATCGATCGGCTTGCAACTGTGGCGATGTAGTGCACTTCACGATACGGTAGACTGCCGTCATCTACGTATGGCTTTGCGTGTGTGTATGGATGCTAGTGACTTGCGATGGTCGGTGGGTGCAGAATCCATTCGTTGGACTTCGGATACGTGACGATTCTGCGGTATGTGGTTTGGTGTGTGCGAGGTATGCGGTATGCGGTATGTGTGTGATGTGTGTGTGATGTGTGTGTGATGTGTGTGTGAGGTGCATGCTGTGGTGTGCATGCGTGTGCGTTTTGTGAAGTGGGTGCGTGTGAATGCGTTTTGTGAAGTGGGTGCGTGTTTGTGAAGTGGGTGAGGTAGTAGGGTTTGTTTCTGGTGAAGTGGGTGCGTTTTGTGAAGTGGGTGCGTTTTGTGAAGTGGGTGCGTTTTGTGAAGTGGGTTAGGGTTTGTTTCTGGTTCGACGCGCGGGTAGCTCAGTGGTAGAGCGTTCGATTGCAGCTCGAAGGGTCACTGGTTCAATCCCGGTCCCGCGCTTGTTGTTGTTGCTCTTGTCCATGCAGACAGTGGGTGACGTGCTCAGCTCGCTCGAGTTTCTTTGCGGATTTCTAGTTTGGTTTTGTCGCGCTCTGTTGTTGACACGGTATGTAGTTGACACGGTATGTAGTTGACACGGTGCGTTGTTGACACGGTGCGTTGTTGCCATGGTGCGTTGTTGACACGGTGCGTTGTTGCCACGGTGCGTTGTTGCCACGGTGCGTTGTCGCCACGGTGCGTTGTTATCGGCGTGAGCACGCCATCGATCGGCTTGCAACTGTGGCGATGTAGTGCACTTCACGATACGGTAGACTGCCGTCATCTACGTATGGCTTTGCGTGTGTGTATGGATGCTATCCATTCGGTGGACTTGATACGTGACGATTCTGCGGTGTGGTGGTGTGCGAGGAATCCATTCGTTGGACTTCGGATACGTGACGATTCTGCGGTATGTGGTTTGGTGTGTGCGAGGTATGCGGTATGCGGTATGTGTGTGATGTGTGTGTGATGTGTGTGTGATGTGTGTGTGAGGTGCATGCTGTAGTGGTGTGCATGTGGTGCGTGGGTGCGTTTTGTGAAGTGGGTGCGTTTTGTGAAGTGGGTGCGTTTTGTGAAGTGGGTGCGTTTTGTGAAGTGGGTTAGGGTTTGTTTCTGGTTCGACGCGCGGGTAGCTCAGTGGTAGAGCGTTCGATTGCAGCTCGAAGGGTCACTGGTTCAATCCCGGTCCCGCGCTTGTTGTTGTTGCTCTTGTCCATGCAGACAGTGGGTGACGTGCTCAGCTCGCTCGAGTTTCTTTGCGGATTTCTAGTTTGGTTTTGTCGCGCTCTGTTGTTGACACGGTATGTAGTTGACACGGTATGTAGTTGACACGGTGCGTTGTTGACACGGTGCGTTGTTGCCACTGGTGCGTTGTTGACACGGTGCGTTGTTGCCATGGTGCGTTGTTGACACGGTGCGTTGTTGCCACGGTGCGTTGTCGCCACGGTGCGTTGTTATCGGCGTGAGCACGCCATCGATCGGCTTGCAACTGTGGCGATGTAGTGCACTTCACGATACGGTAGACTGCCGTCATCTACGTATGGCTTTGCGTGTGTGTATGGATGCTAGTGACTTGCGATGGTCGGTGGGTGCAGAATCCATTCGTTGGACTTCGGATACGTGACGATTCTGCGGTATGTGGTTTGGTGTGTGCGAGGTATGCGGTATGCGGTATGTGTGTGATGTGTGTGTGATGTGTGTGTGATGTGTGTGTGAGGTGCATGCTGTAGTGGTGTGCATGTGGTGCGTGGGTGCGTTTTGTGAAGTGGGTGCGTTTTGTGAAGTGGGTGCGTTTTGTGAAGTGGGTGCGTTTTGTGAAGTGGGTTAGGGTTTGTTTCTGGTTCGACGCGCGGGTAGCTCAGTGGTAGAGCGTTCGCAGCTCGAAGGGTCACTGGTTCAGGGTTTCGAAGGGTCTGGTTCGACGCGCGGGTCCCGCGCTTGTTGTTGTTGCTCTTGTCCATGCAGACAGTGGGTGACGTGCTCAGCTCGCTCGAGTTTCTTTGCGGATTTCTAGTTTGGTTTTGTCGCGCTCTGTTGTTGACACGGTATGTAGTTGACACGGTATGTAGTTGACACGGTATGTAGTTGACACGGTATGTAGTTGACACGGTGCGTTGTTGACACGGTGCGTTGTTGCCATGGTGCGTTGTTGACACGGTGCGTTGTTGCCACGGTGCGTTGTTGCCACGGTGCGTTGTCGCCACGGTGCGTTGTTATCGGCGTGAGCACGCCATCGATCGGCTTGCAACTGTGGCGATGTAGTGCACTTCACGATACGGTAGACTGCCGTCATCTACGTATGGCTTTGCGTGTGTGTATGGATGCTAGTGACTTGCGATGGTCGGTGGGTGCAGAATCCATTCGTTGGACTTCGGATACGTGACGATTCTGCGGTATGTGGTTTGGTGTGTGCGAGGTATGCGGTATGCGGTATGTGTGTGATGTGTGTGTGATGTGTGTGTGATGTGTGTGTGAGGTGCATGCTGTAGTGGTGTGCATGTGGTGCGTGGGTGCGTTTTGTGAAGTGGGTGCGTTTTGTGAAGTGGGTGCGTTTTGTGAAGTGGGTTAGGGTTTGTTTCTGGTTCGACGCGCGGGTAGCTCAGTGGTAGAGCGTTCGATTGCAGCTCGAAGGGTCACTGGTTCAATCCCGGTCCCGCGCTTGTTGTTGTTGCTCTTGTCCATGCAGACAGTGGGTGACGTGCTCAGCTCGCTCGAGTTTCTTTGCGGATTTCTAGTTTGGTTTTGTCGCGCTCTGTTGTTGACACGGTATGTAGTTGACACGGTATGTAGTTGACACGGTGCGTTGTTGACACGGTGCGTTGTTGCCACGGTGCGTTGTTGCCACGGTGCGTTGTGGCGATGTAGTGCACCCACGGTGCGTTGTTATCGGCGTGAGTACGCCATCGATCGGCTTGCAACTGTGGCGATGTAGTGCACTTCACGATACGGTAGACTGCCGTCATCTACGTATGGCTTTGCGTGTGTGTATGGATGCTAGTGACTTGCGATGGTCGGTGGGTGCAGAATCCATTCGTTGGACTTCGGATACGTGACGATTCTGCGGTATGTGGTTTGGTGTGTGCGAGGTATGCGGTATGCGGTATGTGTGTGATGTGTGTGTGATGTGTGTGTGATGTGTGTGTGAGGTGCATGCTGTAGTGGTGTGCATGTGGTGCGTGGGTGCGTTTTGTGAAGTGGGTGCGTTTTGTGAAGTGGGTGCGTTTTGTGAAGTGGGTGCGTTTTGTGAAGTGGGTTAGGGTTTGTTTCTGGTTCGACGCGCGGGTAGCTCAGTGGTAGAGCGTTCGATTGCAGCTCGAAGGGTCACTGGTTCAATCCCGTGCTCAGCTCGCTCGAGTTTCTTTGCGCCCGCGCTTGTTGTTGTTGCTCTTGTCCATGCAGACAGTGGGTGACGTGCTCAGCTCGCTCGAGTTTCTTTGCGGATTTCTAGTTTGGTTTTGTCGCGCTCTGTTGTTGACACGGTATGTAGTTGACACGGTATGTAGTTGACACGGTGCGTTGTTGCCACGGTGCGTTGTCGCCTCAGTATGTTGTCGCCACGGTGCGTTGTTATCGGCGTGAGCACGCCATCGATCGGCTTGCAACTGTGGCGATGTAGTGCACTTCACGATACGGTAGACTGCCGTCATCTACGTATGGCTTTGCGTGTGTGTATGGATGCTAGTGACTTGCGATGGTCGGTGGGTGCAGAATCCATTCGTTGGACTTCGGATACGTGACGATTCTGCGGTATGTGGTTTGGTGTGTGCGAGGTATGCGGTATGCGGTATGTGTGTGATGTGTGTGTGATGTGTGTGTGATGTGTGTGTGATGTGTGTGTGTGCATGCTGTAGTGATGTGCATGTGGTGCGTGGGTGCGTTTTGTGAAGTGGGTGCGTTTTGTGAAGTGGGTGTGTTAGGGTTTGGTGCATGCTGTAGTGATGTGCATGTGGTGCGTGGGTGCGTTTTGTGAAGTGGGTGCGTTTTGTGAAGTTCGACGCGCGGGTAGCTCAGTGGTAGAGCGTTCGATTGCAGCTCGAAGGGTCACTGGTTCAATCCCGGTCCCGCGCTTGTTGTTGTTGCTCTTGTCCATGCAGACAGTGGGTGACGTGCTCAGCTCGCTCGAGTTTCTTTGCGGATTTCTAGTTTGGTTTTGTCGCGCTCTGTTGTTGACACGGTATGTAGTTGACACGGTATGTAGTTGACACGGTGCGTTGTTGCCACGGTGCGTTGTCGCCTCAGTATGTTGTCGCCACGGTGCGTTGTTATCGGCGTGAGCACGCCATCGATCGGCTTGCAACTGTGGCGATGTAGTGCACTTCACGATACGGTAGACTGCCGTCATCTACGTATGGCTTTGCGTGTGTGTATGGATGCTAGTGACTTGCGATGGTCGGTGGGTGCAGAATCCATTCGTTGGACTTCGGATACGTGACGATTCTGCGGTATGTGGTTTGGTGTGTGCGAGGTATGCGGTATGCGGTATGTGTGTGATGTGTGTGTGATGTGTGTGTGATGTGTGTGTGATGTGTGTGTGAGGTGCATGCTGTAGTGATGTGCATGTGGTGCGTGGGTGCGTTTTGTGAAGTGGGTGCGTTTTGTGAAGTGGGTGCGTTTTGTGAAGTGGGTGCGTTTTGTGAAGTGGGTTAGGGTTTGTTTCTGGTTCGACGCGCGGGTAGCTCAGTGGTAGAGCGTTCGATTGCAGCTCGAAGGGTCACTGGTTCAATCCCGGTCCCGCGCTTGTTGTTGTTGCTCTTGTCCATGCAGACAGTGGGTGACGTGCTCAGCTCGCTCGAGTTTCTTTGCGGATTTCTAGTTTGGTTTTGTCGCGCTCTGTTGTTGACACGGTATGTAGTTGACACGGTATGTAGTTGACACGGTGCGTTGTTGCCACGGTGCGTTGTCGCCTCAGTATGTTGTCGCCACGGTGCGTTGTTATCGGCGTGAGCACGCCATCGATCCTTGCAACTGTGGCGATGTAGTGCACTTCACGATACGGTAGACTGCCGTCATCTACGTATGGCTTTGCGTGTGTGTATGGATGCTAGTGACTTGCGATGGTCGGTGGGTGCAGAATCCATTCGTTGGACTTCGGATACGTGACGATTCTGCGGTATGTGGTTTGGTGTGTGCGAGGTATGCGGTATGCGGTATGTGTGTGATGTGTGTGTGATGTGTGTGTGATGTGTGTGTGATGTGTGTGTGAGGTGCATGCTGTAGTGATGTGCATGTGGTGCGTGGGTGCGTTTTGTGAAGTGGGTGCGTTTTGTGAAGTGGGTGCGTTTTGTGAAGTGGGTGCGTTTTGTGAAGTGGGTTAGGGTTTGTTTCTGGTTCGACGCGCGGGTAGCTCAGTGGTAGAGCGTTCGATTGCAGCTCGAAGGGTCACTGGTTCAATCCCGGTCCCGCGCTTGTTGTTGTTGCTCTTGTCCATGCAGACAGTGGGTGACGTGCTCAGCTCGCTCGAGTTTCTTTGCGGATTTCTAGTTTGGTTTTGTCGCGCTCTGTTGTTGACACGGTATGTAGTTGACACGGTATGTAGTTGACACGGTGCGTTGTTGACACGGTGCGTTGTTGCCATGGTGCGTTGTTGACACGGTGCGTTGTTGCCACGGTGCGTTGTTGACACGGTGCGTTGTCGCCACGGTGCGTTGTTATCGGCGTGAGTACGCCATCGATCGGCTTGCAACTGTGGCGATGTAGTGCACTTCACGATACGGTAGACTGCCGTCATCTACGTATGGCTTTGCGTGTGTGTATGGATGCTAGTGACTTGCGATGGTCGGTGGGTGCAGAATCCATTCGTTGGACTTCGGATACGTGACGATTCTGCGGT
Source organism: Phytophthora citrophthora (assembly GCA_031305395.1). NCBI lineage: Eukaryota > Oomycota > Peronosporomycetes > Peronosporales > Peronosporaceae > Phytophthora > Phytophthora citrophthora. The sequence continues at coordinate 19,411 of JASMQC010000101.1, forward strand.
ATGTGGTTTGGTGTGTGCGAGGTATGCGGTATGCGGTATGTGTGTGATGTGTGTGTGATGTGTGTGTGATGTGTGTGTGAGGTGCATGCTGTAGTGGTGTGCATGTGGTGCGTGGGTGCGTTTTGTGAAGTGGGTGCGTTTTGTGAAGTGGGTGCGTTTTGTGAAGTGGGTGCGTTTTGTGAAGTGGGTGCGTTTTGTGAAGTGGGTTAGGGTTTGTTTCTGGTTCGACGCGCGGGTAGCTCAGTGGTAGAGCGTTCGATTGCAGCTCGAAGGGTCACTGGTTCAATCCCGGTCCCGCGCTTGTTGTTGTTGCTCTTGTCCATGCAGACAGTGGGTGACGTGCTCAGCTCGCTCGAGTTTCTTTGCGGATTTCTAGTTTGGTTTTGTCGCGCTCTGTTGTTGACACGGTATGTAGTTGACACGGTATGTAGTTGACACGGTGCGTTGTAGACACGGTGCGTTGTTGACACGGTGCGTTGTTGCCACGGTGCGTTGTTGCCACGGTGCGTTGTCGCCACGGTGCGTTGTTATCGGCGTGAGTACGCCATCGATCGGCTTGCAACTGTGGCGATGTAGTGCACTTCACGATACGGTAGACTGCCGTCATCTACGTATGGCTTTGCGTGTGTGTATGGATGCTAGTGACTTGCGATGGTCGGTGGGTGCAGAATCCATTCGTTGGACTTCGGATACGTGACGATTCTGCGGTATGTGGTTTGGTGTGTGCGAGGTATGCGGTATGCGGTATGTGTGTGATGTGTGTGTGATGTGTGTGTGAGGTGCATGCTGTAGTGGTGTGCATGTGGTGCGTGGGTGCGTTTTGTGAAGTGGGTGCGTTTTGTGAAGTGGGTGCGTTTTGTGAAGTGGGTTAGGGTTTGTTTCTGGTTCGACGCGCGGGTAGCTCAGTGGTAGAGCGTTCGATTGCAGCTCGAAGGGTCACTGGTTCAATCCCGGTCCCGCGCTTGTTGTTGTTGCTCTTGTCCATGCAGACAGTGGGTGACGTGCTCAGCTCGCTCGAGTTTCTTTGCGGATTTCTAGTTTGGTTTTGTCGCGCTCTGTTGTTGACACGGTATGTAGTTGACACGGTATGTAGTTGACACGGTGCGTTGTTGACACGGTGCGTTGTTGCCATGGTGCGTTGTTGACACGGTGCGTTGTTGCCACGGTGCGTTGTTGCCACGGTGCGTTGTCGCCACGGTGCGTTGTTATCGGCGTGAGCACGCCATCGATCGGCTTGCAACTGTGGCGATGTAGTGCACTTCACGATACGGTAGACTGCCGTCATCTACGTATGGCTTTGCGTGTGTGTATGGATGCTAGTGACTTGCGATGGTCGGTGGGTGCAGAATCCATTCGTTGGACTTCGGATACGTGACGATTCTGCGGTATGTGGTTTGGTGTGTGCGAGGTATGCGGTATGCGGTATGTGTGTGATGTGTGTGTGATGTGTGTGTGATGTGTGTGTGAGGTGCATGCTGTAGTGGTGTGCATGTGGTGCGTGGGTGCGTTTTGTGAAGTGGGTGCGTTTTGTGAAGTGGGTGCGTTTTGTGAAGTGGGTTAGGGTTTGTTTCTGGTTCGACGCGCGGGTAGCTCAGTGGTAGAGCGTTCGATTGCAGCTCGAAGGGTCACTGGTTCAATCCCGGTCCCGCGCTTGTTGTTGTTGCTCTTGTCCATGCAGACAGTGGGTGACGTGCTCAGCTCGCTCGAGTTTCTTTGCGGATTTCTAGTTTGGTTTTGTCGCGCTCTGTTGTTGACACGGTATGTAGTTGACACGGTATGTAGTTGACACGGTGCGTTGTTGCCACGGTGCGTTGTCGCCTCAGTATGTTGTCGCCACGGTGCGTTGTTATCGGCGTGAGCACGCCATCGATCGGCTTGCAACTGTGGCGATGTAGTGCACTTCACGATACGGTAGACTGCCGTCATCTACGTATGGCTTTGCGTGTGTGTATGGATGCTAGTGACTTGCGATGGTCGGTGGGTGCAGAATCCATTCGTTGGACTTCGGATACGTGACGATTCTGCGGTATGTGGTTTGGTGTGTGCGAGGTATGCGGTATGCGGTATGTGTGTGATGTGTGTGTGATGTGTGTGTGATGTGTGTGTGAGGTGCATGCTGTAGTGGTGTGCATGTGGTGCGTGGGTGCGTTTTGTGAAGTGGGTGCGTTTTGTGAAGTGGGTGCGTTTTGTGAAGTGGGTGCGTTTTGTGAAGTGGGTTAGGGTTTGTTTCTGGTTCGACGCGCGGGTAGCTCAGTGGTAGAGCGTTCGATTGCAGCTCGAAGGGTCACTGGTTCAATCCCGGTCCCGCGCTTGTTGTTGTTGCTCTTGTCCATGCAGACAGTGGGTGACGTGCTCAGCTCGCTCGAGTTTCTTTGCGGATTTCTAGTTTGGTTTTGTCGCGCTCTGTTGTTGACACGGTATGTAGTTGACACGGTATGTAGTTGACACGGTGCGTTGTTGACACGGTGCGTTGTTGCCATGGTGCGTTGTTGACACGGTGCGTTGTTGCCACGGTGCGTTGTTGACACGGTGCGTTGTCGCCACGGTGCGTTGTTATCGGCGTGAGCACGCCATCGATCGGCTTGCAACTGTGGCGATGTAGTGCACTTCACGATACGGTAGACTGCCGTCATCTACGTATGGCTTTGCGTGTGTGTATGGATGCTAGTGACTTGCGATGGTCGGTGGGTGCAGAATCCATTCGTTGGACTTCGGATACGTGACGATTCTGCGGTATGTGGTTTGGTGTGTGCGAGGTATGCGGTATGCGGTATGTGTGTGATGTGTGTGTGATGTGTGTGTGATGTGTGTGTGAGGTGCATGCTGTAGTGGTGTGCATGTGGTGCGTGGGTGCGTTTTGTGAAGTGGGTGCGTTTTGTGAAGTGGGTGCGTTTTGTGAAGTGGGTTAGGGTTTGTTTCTGGTTCGACGCGCGGGTAGCTCAGTGGTAGAGCGTTCGATTGCAGCTCGAAGGGTCACTGGTTCAATCCCGGTCCCGCGCTTGTTGTTGTTGCTCTTGTCCATGCAGACAGTGGGTGACGTGCTCAGCTCGCTCGAGTTTCTTTGCGGATTTCTAGTTTGGTTTTGTCGCGCTCTGTTGTTGACACGGTATGTAGTTGACACGGTATGTAGTTGACACGGTGCGTTGTTGACACGGTGCGTTGTTGCCATGGTGCGTTGTTGACACGGTGCGTTGTTGCCACGGTGCGTTGTTGCCACGGTGCGTTGTCGCCACGGTGCGTTGTTATCGGCGTGAGCACGCCATCGATCGGCTTGCAACTGTGGCGATGTAGTGCACTTCACGATACGGTAGACTGCCGTCATCTACGTATGGCTTTGCGTGTGTGTATGGATGCTAGTGACTTGCGATGGTCGGTGGGTGCAGAATCCATTCGTTGGACTTCGGATACGTGACGATTCTGCGGTATGTGGTTTGGTGTGTGCGAGGTATGCGGTATGCGGTATGTGTGTGATGTGTGTGTGATGTGTGTGTGATGTGTGTGTGAGGTGCATGCTGTAGTGGTGTGCATGTGGTGCGTGGGTGCGTTTTGTGAAGTGGGTGCGTTTTGTGAAGTGGGTGCGTTTTGTGAAGTGGGTGCGTTTTGTGAAGTGGGTTAGGGTTTGTTTCTGGTTCGACGCGCGGGTAGCTCAGTGGTAGAGCGTTCGATTGCAGCTCGAAGGGTCACTGGTTCAATCCCGGTCCCGCGCTTGTTGTTGTTGCTCTTGTCCATGCAGACAGTGGGTGACGTGCTCAGCTCGCTCGAGTTTCTTTGCGGATTTCTAGTTTGGTTTT
>JASMQC010000102.1:0-23113 GCA_031305395.1 Phytophthora citrophthora
GGTTTCTAAATACAAGAGTACAGGAGGCATGCAGACAGCGATACAGTAATACAGCAATACAGCAATACAGCAACCGATAAGTGGGACGTGGCGCATGTGGAGATCGCATGGGGTTGTAGCATAGAGAGCATGGCTTGTTGCGGGGCGGTGAAAAAGCAAGCAAAGTGTAGGGCAGCATAATGAAGATAAGAGTGCGCGTGCCCGGATTCGAACCGAGGATATCACCGCCACAAGGTGAGGTACTGACCACTATACTACACACGCCTGGAGAAGCAGGGTATCGATCCCTGTACCTCTCGCATGCTAAGCGAGCGCTCTACCATTTGAGCTACATCCCCGGATACCATACACACACACACAACACAAACAAAAAACACTTTACACACACACCACGCGCTACAAACCACCTTCTCCCATACCACACGCTCCACAATGCCACTGCGCAACCATTACAAACTTTCCGCACCGACATACTCGCGCCACACAAATCGGACACGCCCAACAATGTCCCACACCGTTTCGCGGCTGCTCACTCTCTCCGCAGGTTTATCGACCTTACGCGTTGTGTCCACGATGTTAAGGCAAGGCTCATACCGACCGGATGGCTCGGACGACGACACATTCCGACACATTCCGACACATTCCGACACATTCCGACACACATTCCGACACATTGGGACACACATTCGGATACATTGGGACCAGCAACAACATCGAAGCAGAGGCCTGGTCGCGGGACACGACGGTTGCTCTCTACGTCCTTTGGGCCGTGCTAGACCTAGCCCAGCTACACCGACGCTTCTTGGGTGGACCAAGGGACCAAGGGACCAAGGGACCAAAGGATCAAGGGACCAAGGGACCAAAGGATCAAGCGACCAAGCGACTGTAAGCACGTCATGGGAGGCGTGCCAAGACGCAGACAAGGTCGCTAGGTTTCTAAATACAAGAGTACAGGAGGCATGCAGACAGCGATACAGTAATACAGCAATACAGCAACCGATAAGTGGGACGTGGCGCATGTGGAGATCGCATGGGGTTGTAGCATAGAGAGCATGGCTTGTTGCGGGGCGGTGAAAAAGCAAGCAAAGTGTAGGGCAGCATAATGAAGATAAGAGTGCGCGTGCCCGGATTCGAACCGAGGATATCACCGCCACAAGGTGAGGTACTGACCACTATACTACACACGCCTGGAGAAGCAGGGTATCGATCCCTGTACCTCTCGCATGCTAAGCGAGCGCTCTACCATTTGAGCTACATCCCCGGATACCATACACACACACACAACACAAACAAAAAACACTTTACACACACACCACGCGCTACAAACCACCTTCTCCCATACCACACGCTCCACAATGCCACTGCGCAACCATTACAAACTTTCCGCACCGACATACTCGCGCCACACAAATCGGACACGCCCAACAATGTCCCACACCGTTTCGCGGCTGCTCACTCTCTCCGCAGGTTTATCGACCTTACGCGTTGTGTCCACGATGTTAAGGCAAGGCTCATACCGACCGGATGGCTCGGACGACGACACATTCCGACACATTCCGACACATTCCGACACATTCCGACACACATTCCGACACATTGGGACACACATTCGGATACATTGGGACCAGCAACAACATCGAAGCAGAGGCCTGGTCGCGGGACACGACGGTTGCTCTCTACGTCCTTTGGGCCGTGCTAGACCTAGCCCAGCTACACCGACGCTTCTTGGGTGGACCAAGGGACCAAGGGACCAAGGGACCAAAGGATCAAGGGACCAAGGGACCAAAGGATCAAGCGACCAAGCGACTGTAAGCACGTCATGGGAGGCGTGCCAAGACGCAGACAAGGTCGCTAGGTTTCTAAATACAAGAGTACAGGAGGCATGCAGACAGCGATACAGTAATACAGCAATACAGCAACCGATAAGTGGGACGTGGCGCATGTGGAGATCGCATGGGGTTGTAGCATAGAGAGCATGGCTTGTTGCGGGGCGGTGAAAAAGCAAGCAAAGTGTAGGGCAGCATAATGAAGATAAGAGTGCGCGTGCCCGGATTCGAACCGAGGATATCACCGCCACAAGGTGAGGTACTGACCACTATACTACACACGCCTGGAGAAGCAGGGTATCGATCCCTGTACCTCTCGCATGCTAAGCGAGCGCTCTACCATTTGAGCTACATCCCCGGATACCATACACACACACACAACACAAACAAAAAACACTTTACACACACACCACGCGCTACAAACCACCTTCTCCCATACCACACGCTCCACAATGCCACTGCGCAACCATTACAAACTTTCCGCACCGACATACTCGCGCCACACAAATCGGACACGCCCAACAATGTCCCACACCGTTTCGCGGCTGCTCGCTCTCTCCGCAGGTTTATCGACCTTACGCGTTGTGTCCACGATGTTAAGGCAAGGCTCATACCGACCGGATGGCTCGGACGGCTCGGACGACGACACATTCCGACACATTCCGACACATTCCGACACATTCGGACACACATTCGGACACACATTCCGACACATTGGGACACACATTCGGATACATTGGGACCAGCAACAACATCGAAGCAGAGGCCTGGTCGCGGGACACGACGGTTGCTCTCTACGTCCTTTGGGCCGTGCTAGACCTAGCCCAGCTACACCGACGCTTCTTGGGTGGACCAAGGGACCAAGGGACCAAGGGACCAAGGGACCAAGGGACCAAAGGATCAAGCGACCAAGCGACCAAGCGACCAAAGGACCAAGCGACCAAAGGACCAAGCGACCAAGCGACTGTAAGCACGTCATGGGAGGCGTGCCAAGACGCAGACAAGGTCGCTAGGTTTCTAAATACAAGAGTACAGGAGGCATGCAGACAGCGATACAGTAATACAGCAATACAGCAATACAGCAACCGATAAGTGGGACGTGGCGCATGTGGAGATCGCATGGGGTTGTAGCATAGAGAGCATGGCTTGTTGCGGGGCGGTGAAAAAGCAAGCAAAGTGTAGGGCAGCATAATGAAGATAAGAGTGCGCGTGCCCGGATTCGAACCGAGGATATCACCGCCACAAGGTGAGGTACTGACCACTATACTACACACGCCTGGAGAAGCAGGGTATCGATCCCTGTACCTCTCGCATGCTAAGCGAGCGCTCTACCATTTGAGCTACATCCCCGGATACCATACACACACACACAACACAAACAAAAAACACTTTACACACACACCACGCGCTACAAACCACCTTCTCCCATACCACACGCTCCACAATGCCACTGCGCAACCATTACAAACTTTCCGCACCGACATACTCGCGCCACACAAATCGGACACGCCCAACAATGTCCCACACCGTTTCGCGGCTGCTCGCTCTCTCCGCAGGTTTATCGACCTTACGCGTTGTGTCCACGATGTTAAGGCAAGGCTCATACCGACCGGATGGCTCGGACGGCTCGGACGACGACACATTCCGACACATTCCGACACATTCGGACACATTCGGACACACATTCCGACACATTGGGACACACATTCGGATACATTGGGACCAGCAACAACATCGAAGCAGAGGCCTGGTCGCGGGACACGACGGTTGCTCTCTACGTCCTTTGGGCCGTGCTAGATCTAGCCCAGCTACACCGACGCTTCTTGGGTGGACCAAGGGACCAAGGGACCAAGGGACCAAGGGACCAAGGGACCAAGGGACCAAGGGACCAAGGGACCAAAGGATCAAGCGACCAAGCGACCAAGCGACCAAAGGACCAAGCGACCAAAGGACCAAGCGACCAAGCGACTGTAAGCACGTCATGGGAGGCGTGCCAAGACGCAGACAAGGTCGCTAGGTTTCTAAATACAAGAGTACAGGAGGCATGCAGACAGCGATACAGTAATACAGCAATACAGCAATACAGCAACCGATAAGTGGGACGTGGCGCATGTGGAGATCGCATGGGGTTGTAGCATAGAGAGCATGGCTTGTTGCGGGGCGGTGAAAAAGCAAGCAAAGTGTAGGGCAGCATAATGAAGATAAGAGTGCGCGTGCCCGGATTCGAACCGAGGATATCACCGCCACAAGGTGAGGTACTGACCACTATACTACACACGCCTGGAGAAGCAGGGTATCGATCCCTGTACCTCTCGCATGCTAAGCGAGCGCTCTACCATTTGAGCTACATCCCCGGATACCATACACACACACACAACACAAACAAAAAACACTTTACACACACACCACGCGCTACAAACCACCTTCTCCCATACCACACGCTCCACAATGCCACTGCGCAACCATTACAAACTTTCCGCACCGACATACTCGCGCCACACAAATCGGACACGCCCAACAATGTCCCACACCGTTTCGCGGCTGCTCGCTCTCTCCGCAGGTTTATCGACCTTACGCGTTGTGTCCACGATGTTAAGGCAAGGCTCATACCGACCGGATGGCTCGGACGGCTCGGACGACGACACATTCCGACACATTCCGACACATTCGGACACATTCGGACACACATTCCGACACATTGGGACACACATTCGGATACATTGGGACCAGCAACAACATCGAAGCAGAGGCCTGGTCGCGGGACACGACGGTTGCTCTCTACGTCCTTTGGGCCGTGCTAGATCTAGCCCAGCTACACCGACGCTTCTTGGGTGGACCAAGGGACCAAGGGACCAAGGGACCAAGGGACCAAGGGACCAAGGGACCAAGGGACCAAGGGACCAAAGGATCAAGCGACCAAGCGACCAAGCGACCAAAGGATCAAGCGACCAAGCGACCAAAGGACCAAGCGACCAAGCGACTGTAAGCACGTCATGGGAGGCGTGCCAAGACGCAGACAAGGTCGCTAGGTTTCTAAATACAAGAGTACAGGAGGCATGCAGACAGCGATACAGTAATACAGCAATACAGCAATACAGCAACCGATAAGTGGGACGTGGCGCATGTGGAGATCGCATGGGGTTGTAGCATAGAGAGCATGGCTTGTTGCGGGGCGGTGAAAAAGCAAGCAAAGTGTAGGGCAGCATAATGAAGATAAGAGTGCGCGTGCCCGGATTCGAACCGAGGATATCACCGCCACAAGGTGAGGTACTGACCACTATACTACACACGCCTGGAGAAGCAGGGTATCGATCCCTGTACCTCTCGCATGCTAAGCGAGCGCTCTACCATTTGAGCTACATCCCCGGATACCATACACACACACACAACACAAACAAAAAACACTTTACACACACACCACGCGCTACAAACCACCTTCTCCCATACCACACGCTCCACAATGCCACTGCGCAACCATTACAAACTTTCCGCACCGACATACTCGCGCCACACAAATCGGACACGCCCAACAATGTCCCACACCGTTTCGCGGCTGCTCGCTCTCTCCGCAGGTTTATCGACCTTACGCGTTGTGTCCACGATGTTAAGGCAAGGCTCATACCGACCGGATGGCTCGGACGACGACACATTCCGACACATTCCGACACATTCCGACACATTCCGACACATTCCGACACATTCGGACACACATTCGGACACACATTCCGACACATTGGGACACACATTCGGATACATTGGGACCAGCAACAACATCGAAGCAGAGGCCTGGTCGCGGGACACGACGGTTGCTCTCTACGTCCTTTGGGCCGTGCTAGATCTAGCCCAGCTACACCGACGCTTCTTGGGTGGACCAAGGGACCAAGGGACCAAGGGACCAAGGGACCAAGGGACCAAGGGACCAAGGGACCAAAGGATCAAGCGACCAAGCGACCAAGCGACCAAGCGACCAAGCGACCAAAGGACCAAGCGACCAAGCGACTGTAAGCACGTCATGGGAGGCGTGCCAAGACGCAGACAAGGTCGCTAGGTTTCTAAATACAAGAGTACAGGAGGCATGCAGACAGCGATACAGTAATACAGCAATACAGCAATACAGCAACCGATAAGTGGGACGTGGCGCATGTGGAGATCGCATGGGGTTGTAGCATAGAGAGCATGGCTTGTTGCGGGGCGGTGAAAAAGCAAGCAAAGTGTAGGGCAGCATAATGAAGATAAGAGTGCGCGTGCCCGGATTCGAACCGAGGATATCACCGCCACAAGGTGAGGTACTGACCACTATACTACACACGCCTGGAGAAGCAGGGTATCGATCCCTGTACCTCTCGCATGCTAAGCGAGCGCTCTACCATTTGAGCTACATCCCCGGATACCATACACACACACACAACACAAACAAAAAACACTTTACACACACACCACGCGCTACAAACCACCTTCTCCCATACCACACGCTCCACAATGCCACTGCGCAACCATTACAAACTTTCCGCACCGACATACTCGCGCCACACAAATCGGACACGCCCAACAATGTCCCACACCGTTTCGCGGCTGCTCGCTCTCTCCGCAGGTTTATCGACCTTACGCGTTGTGTCCACGATGTTAAGGCAAGGCTCATACCGACCGGATGGCTCGGACGGCTCGGACGACGACACATTCCGACACATTCCGACACATTCGGACACATTCGGACACACATTCCGACACATTGGGACACACATTCGGATACATTGGGACCAGCAACAACATCGAAGCAGAGGCCTGGTCGCGGGACACGACGGTTGCTCTCTACGTCCTTTGGGCCGTGCTAGATCTAGCCCAGCTACACCGACGCTTCTTGGGTGGACCAAGGGACCAAGGGACCAAGGGACCAAGGGACCAAGGGACCAAGGGACCAAGGGACCAAAGGATCAAGCGACCAAGCGACCAAGCGACCAAAGGATCAAGCGACCAAGCGACCAAAGGACCAAGCGACCAAGCGACTGTAAGCACGTCATGGGAGGCGTGCCAAGACGCAGACAAGGTCGCTAGGTTTCTAAATACAAGAGTACAGGAGGCATGCAGACAGCGATACAGTAATACAGCAATACAGCAATACAGCAACCGATAAGTGGGACGTGGCGCATGTGGAGATCGCATGGGGTTGTAGCATAGAGAGCATGGCTTGTTGCGGGGCGGTGAAAAAGCAAGCAAAGTGTAGGGCAGCATAATGAAGATAAGAGTGCGCGTGCCCGGATTCGAACCGAGGATATCACCGCCACAAGGTGAGGTACTGACCACTATACTACACACGCCTGGAGAAGCAGGGTATCGATCCCTGTACCTCTCGCATGCTAAGCGAGCGCTCTACCATTTGAGCTACATCCCCGGATACCATACACACACACACAACACAAACAAAAAACACTTTACACACACACCACGCGCTACAAACCACCTTCTCCCATACCACACGCTCCACAATGCCACTGCGCAACCATTACAAACTTTCCGCACCGACATACTCGCGCCACACAAATCGGACACGCCCAACAATGTCCCACACCGTTTCGCGGCTGCTCGCTCTCTCCGCAGGTTTATCGACCTTACGCGTTGTGTCCACGATGTTAAGGCAAGGCTCATACCGACCGGATGGCTCGGACGGCTCGGACGACGACACATTCCGACACATTCCGACACATTCGGACACACATTCCGACACACATTCCGACACATTGGGACACACATTCGGATACATTGGGACCAGCAACAACATCGAAGCAGAGGCCTGGTCGCGGGACACGACGGTTGCTCTCTACGTCCTTTGGGCCGTGCTAGATCTAGCCCAGCTACACCGACGCTTCTTGGGTGGACCAAGGGACCAAGGGACCAAGGGACCAAGGGACCAAGGGACCAAGGGACCAAAGGATCAAGCGACCAAGCGACCAAGCGACCAAAGGACCAAGCGACCAAAGGACCAAGCGACCAAGCGACTGTAAGCACGTCATGGGAGGCGTGCCAAGACGCAGACAAGGTCGCTAGGTTTCTAAATACAAGAGTACAGGAGGCATGCAGACAGCGATACAGTAATACAGCAATACAGCAATACAGCAACCGATAAGTGGGACGTGGCGCATGTGGAGATCGCATGGGGTTGTAGCATAGAGAGCATGGCTTGTTGCGGGGCGGTGAAAAAGCAAGCAAAGTGTAGGGCAGCATAATGAAGATAAGAGTGCGCGTGCCCGGATTCGAACCGAGGATATCACCGCCACAAGGTGAGGTACTGACCACTATACTACACACGCCTGGAGAAGCAGGGTATCGATCCCTGTACCTCTCGCATGCTAAGCGAGCGCTCTACCATTTGAGCTACATCCCCGGATACCATACACACACACACAACACAAACAAAAAACACTTTACACACACACCACGCGCTACAAACCACCTTCTCCCATACCACACGCTCCACAATGCCACTGCGCAACCATTACAAACTTTCCGCACCGACATACTCGCGCCACACAAATCGGACACGCCCAACAATGTCCCACACCGTTTCGCGGCTGCTCGCTCTCTCCGCAGGTTTATCGACCTTACGCGTTGTGTCCACGATGTTAAGGCAAGGCTCATACCGACCGGATGGCTCGGACGACGACACATTCCGACACATTCCGACACATTCCGACACATTCCGACACATTCCGACACATTCGGACACACATTCGGACACACATTCGGACACATTGGGACACACATTCGGATACATTGGGACCAGCAACAACATCGAAGCAGAGGCCTGGTCGCGGGACACGACGGTTGCTCTCTACGTCCTTTGGGCCGTGCTAGATCTAGCCCAGCTACACCGACGCTTCTTGGGTGGACCAAGGGACCAAGGGACCAAGGGACCAAGGGACCAAGGGACCAAAGGATCAAGCGACCAAGCGACCAAGCGACCAAAGGACCAAGCGACCAAAGGACCAAGCGACCAAGCGACTGTAAGCACGTCATGGGAGGCGTGCCAAGACGCAGACAAGGTCGCTAGGTTTCTAAATACAAGAGTACAGGAGGCATGCAGACAGCGATACAGTAATACAGCAATACAGCAATACAGCAACCGATAAGTGGGACGTGGCGCATGTGGAGATCGCATGGGGTTGTAGCATAGAGAGCATGGCTTGTTGCGGGGCGGTGAAAAAGCAAGCAAAGTGTAGGGCAGCATAATGAAGATAAGAGTGCGCGTGCCCGGATTCGAACCGAGGATATCACCGCCACAAGGTGAGGTACTGACCACTATACTACACACGCCTGGAGAAGCAGGGTATCGATCCCTGTACCTCTCGCATGCTAAGCGAGCGCTCTACCATTTGAGCTACATCCCCGGATACCATACACACACACACAACACAAACAAAAAACACTTTACACACACACCACGCGCTACAAACCACCTTCTCCCATACCACACGCTCCACAATGCCACTGCGCAACCATTACAAACTTTCCGCACCGACATACTCGCGCCACACAAATCGGACACGCCCAACAATGTCCCACACCGTTTCGCGGCTGCTCGCTCTCTCCGCAGGTTTATCGACCTTACGCGTTGTGTCCACGATGTTAAGGCAAGGCTCATACCGACCGGATGGCTCGGACGACGACACATTCCGACACATTCCGACACATTCCGACACATTCCGACACATTCGGACACACATTCGGACACACATTCGGACACATTGGGACACACATTCGGATACATTGGGACCAGCAACAACATCGAAGCAGAGGCCTGGTCGCGGGACACGACGGTTGCTCTCTACGTCCTTTGGGCCGTGCTAGATCTAGCCCAGCTACACCGACGCTTCTTGGGTGGACCAAGGGACCAAGGGACCAAGGGACCAAGGGACCAAGGGACCAAGGGACCAAAGGATCAAGCGACCAAGCGACCAAGCGACCAAGCGACCAAAGGACCAAGCGACCAAAGGACCAAGCGACTGTAAGCACGTCATGGGAGGCGTGCCAAGACGCAGACAAGGTCGCTAGGTTTCTAAATACAAGAGTACAGGAGGCATGCAGACAGCGATACAGTAATACAGCAATACAGCAATACAGCAACCGATAAGTGGGACGTGGCGCATGTGGAGATCGCATGGGGTTGTAGCATAGAGAGCATGGCTTGTTGCGGGGCGGTGAAAAAGCAAGCAAAGTGTAGGGCAGCATAATGAAGATAAGAGTGCGCGTGCCCGGATTCGAACCGAGGATATCACCGCCACAAGGTGAGGTACTGACCACTATACTACACACGCCTGGAGAAGCAGGGTATCGATCCCTGTACCTCTCGCATGCTAAGCGAGCGCTCTACCATTTGAGCTACATCCCCGGATACCATACACACACACACAACACAAACAAAAAACACTTTACACACACACCACGCGCTACAAACCACCTTCTCCCATACCACACGCTCCACAATGCCACTGCGCAACCATTACAAACTTTCCGCACCGACATACTCGCGCCACACAAATCGGACACGCCCAACAATGTCCCACACCGTTTCGCGGCTGCTCGCTCTCTCCGCAGGTTTATCGACCTTACGCGTTGTGTCCACGATGTTAAGGCAAGGCTCATACCGACCGGATGGCTCGGACGACGACACATTCCGACACATTCCGACACATTCCGACACATTCCGACACATTCCGACACATTCCGACACACATTCCGACACATTGGGACACACATTCGGATACATTGGGACCAGCAACAACATCGAAGCAGAGGCCTGGTCGCGGGACACGACGGTTGCTCTCTACGTCCTTTGGGCCGTGCTAGACCTAGCCCAGCTACACCGACGCTTCTTGGGTGGACCAAGGGACCAAGGGACCAAGGGACCAAGGGACCAAGGGACCAAGGGACCAAGGGACCAAAGGATCAAGCGACCAAGCGACCAAGCGACCAAGCGACCAAAGGACCAAGCGACCAAAGGACCAAGCGACCAAGCGACTGTAAGCACGTCATGGGAGGCGTGCCAAGACGCAGACAAGGTCGCTAGGTTTCTAAATACAAGAGTACAGGAGGCATGCAGACAGCGATACAGTAATACAGCAATACAGCAATACAGCAACCGATAAGTGGGACGTGGCGCATGTGGAGATCGCATGGGGTTGTAGCATAGAGAGCATGGCTTGTTGCGGGGCGGTGAAAAAGCAAGCAAAGTGTAGGGCAGCATAATGAAGATAAGAGTGCGCGTGCCCGGATTCGAACCGAGGATATCACCGCCACAAGGTGAGGTACTGACCACTATACTACACACGCCTGGAGAAGCAGGGTATCGATCCCTGTACCTCTCGCATGCTAAGCGAGCGCTCTACCATTTGAGCTACATCCCCGGATACCATACACACACACACAACACAAACAAAAAACACTTTACACACACACCACGCGCTACAAACCACCTTCTCCCATACCACACGCTCCACAATGCCACTGCGCAACCATTACAAACTTTCCGCACCGACATACTCGCGCCACACAAATCGGACACGCCCAACAATGTCCCACACCGTTTCGCGGCTGCTCGCTCTCTCCGCAGGTTTATCGACCTTACGCGTTGTGTCCACGATGTTAAGGCAAGGCTCATACCGACCGGATGGCTCGGACGGCTCGGACGACGACACATTCCGACACATTCCGACACATTCCGACACATTCGGACACACATTCCGACACACATTCCGACACATTGGGACACACATTCGGATACATTGGGACCAGCAACAACATCGAAGCAGAGGCCTGGTCGCGGGACACGACGGTTGCTCTCTACGTCCTTTGGGCCGTGCTAGACCTAGCCCAGCTACACCGACGCTTCTTGGGTGGACCAAGGGACCAAGGGACCAAGGGACCAAGGGACCAAGGGACCAAGGGACCAAGGGACCAAGGGACCAAAGGACCAAAGGATCAAGCGACCAAGCGACCAAGCGACCAAAGGACCAAGCGACCAAAGGACCAAGCGACCAAGCGACTGTAAGCACGTCATGGGAGGCGTGCCAAGACGCAGACAAGGTCGCTAGGTTTCTAAATACAAGAGTACAGGAGGCATGCAGACAGCGATACAGTAATACAGCAATACAGCAATACAGCAACCGATAAGTGGGACGTGGCGCATGTGGAGATCGCATGGGGTTGTAGCATAGAGAGCATGGCTTGTTGCGGGGCGGTGAAAAAGCAAGCAAAGTGTAGGGCAGCATAATGAAGATAAGAGTGCGCGTGCCCGGATTCGAACCGAGGATATCACCGCCACAAGGTGAGGTACTGACCACTATACTACACACGCCTGGAGAAGCAGGGTATCGATCCCTGTACCTCTCGCATGCTAAGCGAGCGCTCTACCATTTGAGCTACATCCCCGGATACCATACACACACACACAACACAAACAAAAAACACTTTACACACACACCACGCGCTACAAACCACCTTCTCCCATACCACACGCTCCACAATGCCACTGCGCAACCATTACAAACTTTCCGCACCGACATACTCGCGCCACACAAATCGGACACGCCCAACAATGTCCCACACCGTTTCGCGGCTGCTCGCTCTCTCCGCAGGTTTATCGACCTTACGCGTTGTGTCCACGATGTTAAGGCAAGGCTCATACCGACCGGATGGCTCGGACGGCTCGGACGACGACACATTCCGACACATTCCGACACATTCGGACACATTCGGACACACATTCCGACACATTGGGACACACATTCGGATACATTGGGACCAGCAACAACATCGAAGCAGAGGCCTGGTCGCGGGACACGACGGTTGCTCTCTACGTCCTTTGGGCCGTGCTAGACCTAGCCCAGCTACACCGACGCTTCTTGGGTGGACCAAGGGACCAAGGGACCAAGGGACCAAGGGACCAAGGGACCAAGGGACCAAAGGATCAAGCGACCAAGCGACCAAGCGACCAAAGGACCAAGCGACCAAAGGACCAAGCGACCAAGCGACTGTAAGCACGTCATGGGAGGCGTGCCAAGACGCAGACAAGGTCGCTAGGTTTCTAAATACAAGAGTACAGGAGGCATGCAGACAGCGATACAGTAATACAGCAATACAGCAATACAGCAACCGATAAGTGGGACGTGGCGCATGTGGAGATCGCATGGGGTTGTAGCATAGAGAGCATGGCTTGTTGCGGGGCGGTGAAAAAGCAAGCAAAGTGTAGGGCAGCATAATGAAGATAAGAGTGCGCGTGCCCGGATTCGAACCGAGGATATCACCGCCACAAGGTGAGGTACTGACCACTATACTACACACGCCTGGAGAAGCAGGGTATCGATCCCTGTACCTCTCGCATGCTAAGCGAGCGCTCTACCATTTGAGCTACATCCCCGGATACCATACACACACACACAACACAAACAAAAAACACTTTACACACACACCACGCGCTACAAACCACCTTCTCCCATACCACACGCTCCACAATGCCACTGCGCAACCATTACAAACTTTCCGCACCGACATACTCGCGCCACACAAATCGGACACGCCCAACAATGTCCCACACCGTTTCGCGGCTGCTCGCTCTCTCCGCAGGTTTATCGACCTTACGCGTTGTGTCCACGATGTTAAGGCAAGGCTCATACCGACCGGATGGCTCGGACGACGACACATTCCGACACATTCCGACACATTCCGACACATTCCGACACATTCCGACACATTCGGACACACATTCGGACACACATTCCGACACATTGGGACACACATTCGGATACATTGGGACCAGCAACAACATCGAAGCAGAGGCCTGGTCGCGGGACACGACGGTTGCTCTCTACGTCCTTTGGGCCGTGCTAGACCTAGCCCAGCTACACCGACGCTTCTTGGGTGGACCAAGGGACCAAGGGACCAAGGGACCAAGGGACCAAGGGACCAAGGGACCAAGGGACCAAGGGACCAAGGGACCAAAGGATCAAGCGACCAAGCGACCAAGCGACCAAAGGACCAAGCGACCAAAGGACCAAGCGACCAAGCGACTGTAAGCACGTCATGGGAGGCGTGCCAAGACGCAGACAAGGTCGCTAGGTTTCTAAATACAAGAGTACAGGAGGCATGCAGACAGCGATACAGTAATACAGCAATACAGCAACCGATAAGTGGGACGTGGCGCATGTGGAGATCGCATGGGGTTGTAGCATAGAGAGCATGGCTTGTTGCGGGGCGGTGAAAAAGCAAGCAAAGTGTAGGGCAGCATAATGAAGATAAGAGTGCGCGTGCCCGGATTCGAACCGAGGATATCACCGCCACAAGGTGAGGTACTGACCACTATACTACACACGCCTGGAGAAGCAGGGTATCGATCCCTGTACCTCTCGCATGCTAAGCGAGCGCTCTACCATTTGAGCTACATCCCCGGATACCATACACACACACACAACACAAACAAAAAACACTTTACACACACACCACGCGCTACAAACCACCTTCTCCCATACCACACGCTCCACAATGCCACTGCGCAACCATTACAAACTTTCCGCACCGACATACTCGCGCCACACAAATCGGACACGCCCAACAATGTCCCACACCGTTTCGCGGCTGCTCGCTCTCTCCGCAGGTTTATCGACCTTACGCGTTGTGTC
Source organism: Phytophthora citrophthora (assembly GCA_031305395.1). Taxonomy (NCBI): domain Eukaryota; phylum Oomycota; class Peronosporomycetes; order Peronosporales; family Peronosporaceae; genus Phytophthora; species Phytophthora citrophthora. The sequence continues at coordinate 14,495 of JASMQC010000102.1, forward strand.
CACGATGTTAAGGCAAGGCTCATACCGACCGGATGGCTCGGACGGCTCGGACGACGACACATTCCGACACATTCCGACACATTCCGACACACATTCCGACACATTGGGACACACATTCGGATACATTGGGACCAGCAACAACATCGAAGCAGAGGCCTGGTCGCGGGACACGACGGTTGCTCTCTACGTCCTTTGGGCCGTGCTAGACCTAGCCCAGCTACACCGACGCTTCTTGGGTGGACCAAGGGACCAAGGGACCAAGGGACCAAGGGACCAAGGGACCAAAGGATCAAGCGACCAAGCGACCAAGCGACCAAGCGACCAAGCGACCAAAGGACCAAGCGACCAAGCGACTGTAAGCACGTCATGGGAGGCGTGCCAAGACGCAGACAAGGTCGCTAGGTTTCTAAATACAAGAGTACAGGAGGCATGCAGACAGCGATACAGTAATACAGCAATACAGCAATACAGCAACCGATAAGTGGGACGTGGCGCATGTGGAGATCGCATGGGGTTGTAGCATAGAGAGCATGGCTTGTTGCGGGGCGGTGAAAAAGCAAGCAAAGTGTAGGGCAGCATAATGAAGATAAGAGTGCGCGTGCCCGGATTCGAACCGAGGATATCACCGCCACAAGGTGAGGTACTGACCACTATACTACACACGCCTGGAGAAGCAGGGTATCGATCCCTGTACCTCTCGCATGCTAAGCGAGCGCTCTACCATTTGAGCTACATCCCCGGATACCATACACACACACACAACACAAACAAAAAACACTTTACACACACACCACGCGCTACAAACCACCTTCTCCCATACCACACGCTCCACAATGCCACTGCGCAACCATTACAAACTTTCCGCACCGACATACTCGCGCCACACAAATCGGACACGCCCAACAATGTCCCACACCGTTTCGCGGCTGCTCACTCTCTCCGCAGGTTTATCGACCTTACGCGTTGTGTCCACGATGTTAAGGCAAGGCTCATACCGACCGGATGGCTCGGACGGCTCGGACGACGACACATTCCGACACATTCCGACACATTCCGACACATTCGGACACACATTCCGACACACATTCCGACACATTGGGACACACATTCGGATACATTGGGACCAGCAACAACATCGAAGCAGAGGCCTGGTCGCGGGACACGACGGTTGCTCTCTACGTCCTTTGGGCCGTGCTAGACCTAGCCCAGCTACACCGACGCTTCTTGGGTGGACCAAGGGACCAAGGGACCAAGGGACCAAGGGACCAAGGGACCAAGGGACCAAGGGACCAAGGGACCAAGGGACCAAAGGATCAAGCGACCAAGCGACCAAGCGACCAAAGGACCAAGCGACCAAAGGACCAAGCGACCAAGCGACTGTAAGCACGTCATGGGAGGCGTGCCAAGACGCAGACAAGGTCGCTAGGTTTCTAAATACAAGAGTACAGGAGGCATGCAGACAGCGATACAGTAATACAGCAATACAGCAACCGATAAGTGGGACGTGGCGCATGTGGAGATCGCATGGGGTTGTAGCATAGAGAGCATGGCTTGTTGCGGGGCGGTGAAAAAGCAAGCAAAGTGTAGGGCAGCATAATGAAGATAAGAGTGCGCGTGCCCGGATTCGAACCGAGGATATCACCGCCACAAGGTGAGGTACTGACCACTATACTACACACGCCTGGAGAAGCAGGGTATCGATCCCTGTACCTCTCGCATGCTAAGCGAGCGCTCTACCATTTGAGCTACATCCCCGGATACCATACACACACACACAACACAAACAAAAAACACTTTACACACACACCACGCGCTACAAACCACCTTCTCCCATACCACACGCTCCACAATGCCACTGCGCAACCATTACAAACTTTCCGCACCGACATACTCGCGCCACACAAATCGGACACGCCCAACAATGTCCCACACCGTTTCGCGGCTGCTCGCTCTCTCCGCAGGTTTATCGACCTTACGCGTTGTGTCCACGATGTTAAGGCAAGGCTCATACCGACCGGATGGCTCGGACGACGACACATTCCGACACATTCCGACACATTCCGACACACATTCCGACACATTGGGACACACATTCGGATACATTGGGACCAGCAACAACATCGAAGCAGAGGCCTGGTCGCGGGACACGACGGTTGCTCTCTACGTCCTTTGGGCCGTGCTAGACCTAGCCCAGCTACACCGACGCTTCTTGGGTGGACCAAGGGACCAAGGGACCAAAGGATCAAGGGACCAAGGGACCAAAGGATCAAGCGACCAAGCGACCAAGCGACCAAAGGACCAAGCGACCAAAGGACCAAGCGACCAAGCGACTGTAAGCACGTCATGGGAGGCGTGCCAAGACGCAGACAAGGTCGCTAGGTTTCTAAATACAAGAGTACAGGAGGCATGCAGACAGCGATACAGTAATACAGCAATACAGCAATACAGCAACCGATAAGTGGGACGTGGCGCATGTGGAGATCGCATGGGGTTGTAGCATAGAGAGCATGGCTTGTTGCGGGGCGGTGAAAAAGCAAGCAAAGTGTAGGGCAGCATAATGAAGATAAGAGTGCGCGTGCCCGGATTCGAACCGAGGATATCACCGCCACAAGGTGAGGTACTGACCACTATACTACACACGCCTGGAGAAGCAGGGTATCGATCCCTGTACCTCTCGCATGCTAAGCGAGCGCTCTACCATTTGAGCTACATCCCCGGATACCATACACACACACACAACACAAACAAAAAACACTTTACACACACACCACGCGCTACAAACCACCTTCTCCCATACCACACGCTCCACAATGCCACTGCGCAACCATTACAAACTTTCCGCACCGACATACTCGCGCCACACAAATCGGACACGCCCAACAATGTCCCACACCGTTTCGCGGCTGCTCACTCTCTCCGCAGGTTTATCGACCTTACGCGTTGTGTCCACGATGTTAAGGCAAGGCTCATACCGACCGGATGGCTCGGACGACGACACATTCCGACACATTCCGACACATTCGGACACACATTCCGACACACATTCCGACACATTGGGACACACATTCGGATACATTGGGACCAGCAACAACATCGAAGCAGAGGCCTGGTCGCGGGACACGACGGTTGCTCTCTACGTCCTTTGGGCCGTGCTAGACCTAGCCCAGCTACACCGACGCTTCTTGGGTGGACCAAGGGACCAAGGGACCAAGGGACCAAAGGATCAAGGGACCAAGGGACCAAAGGATCAAGCGACCAAGCGACTGTAAGCACGTCATGGGAGGCGTGCCAAGACGCAGACAAGGTCGCTAGGTTTCTAAATACAAGAGTACAGGAGGCATGCAGACAGCGATACAGTAATACAGCAATACAGCAACCGATAAGTGGGACGTGGCGCATGTGGAGATCGCATGGGGTTGTAGCATAGAGAGCATGGCTTGTTGCGGGGCGGTGAAAAAGCAAGCAAAGTGTAGGGCAGCATAATGAAGATAAGAGTGCGCGTGCCCGGATTCGAACCGAGGATATCACCGCCACAAGGTGAGGTACTGACCACTATACTACACACGCCTGGAGAAGCAGGGTATCGATCCCTGTACCTCTCGCATGCTAAGCGAGCGCTCTACCATTTGAGCTACATCCCCGGATACCATACACACACACACAACACAAACAAAAAACACTTTACACACACACCACGCGCTACAAACCACCTTCTCCCATACCACACGCTCCACAATGCCACTGCGCAACCATTACAAACTTTCCGCACCGACATACTCGCGCCACACAAATCGGACACGCCCAACAATGTCCCACACCGTTTCGCGGCTGCTCACTCTCTCCGCAGGTTTATCGACCTTACGCGTTGTGTCCACGATGTTAAGGCAAGGCTCATACCGACCGGATGGCTCGGACGACGACACATTCCGACACATTCCGACACATTCGGACACACATTCCGACACACATTCCGACACATTGGGACACACATTCGGATACATTGGGACCAGCAACAACATCGAAGCAGAGGCCTGGTCGCGGGACACGACGGTTGCTCTCTACGTCCTTTGGGCCGTGCTAGACCTAACCCAGCTACACCGACGCTTCTTGGGTGGACCAAGGGACCAAGGGACCAAGGGACCAAAGGATCAAGGGACCAAGGGACCAAAGGATCAAGCGACCAAGCGACTGTAAGCACGTCATGGGAGGCGTGCCAAGACGCAGACAAGGTCGCTAGGTTTCTAAATACAAGAGTACAGGAGGCATGCAGACAGCGATACAGTAATACAGCAATACAGCAACCGATAAGTGGGACGTGGCGCATGTGGAGATCGCATGGGGTTGTAGCATAGAGAGCATGGCTTGTTGCGGGGCGGTGAAAAAGCAAGCAAAGTGTAGGGCAGCATAATGAAGATAAGAGTGCGCGTGCCCGGATTCGAACCGAGGATATCACCGCCACAAGGTGAGGTACTGACCACTATACTACACACGCCTGGAGAAGCAGGGTATCGATCCCTGTACCTCTCGCATGCTAAGCGAGCGCTCTACCATTTGAGCTACATCCCCGGATACCATACACACACACACAACACAAACAAAAAACACTTTACACACACACCACGCGCTACAAACCACCTTCTCCCATACCACACGCTCCACAATGCCACTGCGCAACCATTACAAACTTTCCGCACCGACATACTCGCGCCACACAAATCGGACACGCCCAACAATGTCCCACACCGTTTCGCGGCTGCTCACTCTCTCCGCAGGTTTATCGACCTTACGCGTTGTGTCCACGATGTTAAGGCAAGGCTCATACCGACCGGATGGCTCGGACGACGACACATTCCGACACATTCCGACACATTCGGACACACATTCCGACACACATTCCGACACATTGGGACACACATTCGGATACATTGGGACCAGCAACAACATCGAAGCAGAGGCCTGGTCGCGGGACACGACGGTTGCTCTCTACGTCCTTTGGGCCGTGCTAGACCTAACCCAGCTACACCGACGCTTCTTGGGTGGACCAAGGGACCAAGGGACCAAGGGACCAAAGGATCAAGGGACCAAGGGACCAAAGGATCAAGCGACCAAGCGACTGTAAGCACGTCATGGGAGGCGTGCCAAGACGCAGACAAGGTCGCTAGGTTTCTAAATACAAGAGTACAGGAGGCATGCAGACAGCGATACAGTAATACAGCAATACAGCAACCGATAAGTGGGACGTGGCGCATGTGGAGATCGCATGGGGTTGTAGCATAGAGAGCATGGCTTGTTGCGGGGCGGTGAAAAAGCAAGCAAAGTGTAGGGCAGCATAATGAAGATAAGAGTGCGCGTGCCCGGATTCGAACCGAGGATATCACCGCCACAAGGTGAGGTACTGACCACTATACTACACACGCCTGGAGAAGCAGGGTATCGATCCCTGTACCTCTCGCATGCTAAGCGAGCGCTCTACCATTTGAGCTACATCCCCGGATACCATACACACACACACAACACAAACAAAAAACACTTTACACACACACCACGCGCTACAAACCACCTTCTCCCATACCACACGCTCCACAATGCCACTGCGCAACCATTACAAACTTTCCGCACCGACATACTCGCGCCACACAAATCGGACACGCCCAACAATGTCCCACACCGTTTCGCGGCTGCTCACTCTCTCCGCAGGTTTATCGACCTTACGCGTTGTGTCCACGATGTTAAGGCAAGGCTCATACCGACCGGATGGCTCGGACGACGACACATTCCGACACATTCCGACACATTCGGACACACATTCCGACACACATTCCGACACATTGGGACACACATTCGGATACATTGGGACCAGCAACAACATCGAAGCAGAGGCCTGGTCGCGGGACACGACGGTTGCTCTCTACGTCCTTTGGGCCGTGCTAGACCTAGCCCAGCTACACCGACGCTTCTTGGGTGGACCAAGGGACCAAGGGACCAAGGGACCAAAGGATCAAGGGACCAAGGGACCAAAGGATCAAGCGACCAAGCGACTGTAAGCACGTCATGGGAGGCGTGCCAAGACGCAGACAAGGTCGTTAGGTTTCTAAATACAAGAGTACAGGAGGCATGCAGACAGCGATACAGTAATACAGCAATACAGCAACCGATAAGTGGGACGTGGCGCATGTGGAGATCGCATGGGGTTGTAGCATAGAGAGCATGGCTTGTTGCGGGGCGGTGAAAAAGCAAGCAAAGTGTAGGGCAGCATAATGAAGATAAGAGTGCGCGTGCCCGGATTCGAACCGAGGATATCACCGCCACAAGGTGAGGTACTGACCACTATACTACACACGCCTGGAGAAGCAGGGTATCGATCCCTGTACCTCTCGCATGCTAAGCGAGCGCTCTACCATTTGAGCTACATCCCCGGATACCATACACACACACACAACACAAACAAAAAACACTTTACACACACACCACGCGCTACAAACCACCTTCTCCCATACCACACGCTCCACAATGCCACTGCGCAACCATTACAAACTTTCCGCACCGACATACTCGCGCCACACAAATCGGACACGCCCAACAATGTCCCACACCGTTTCGCGGCTGCTCACTCTCTCCGCAGGTTTATCGACCTTACGCGTTGTGTCCACGATGTTAAGGCAAGGCTCATACCGACCGGATGGCTCGGACGACGACACATTCCGACACATTCCGACACATTCGGACACACATTCCGACACACATTCCGACACATTGGGACACACATTCGGATACATTGGGACCAGCAACAACATCGAAGCAGAGGCCTGGTCGCGGGACACGACGGTTGCTCTCTACGTCCTTTGGGCCGTGCTAGACCTAGCCCAGCTACACCGACGCTTCTTGGGTGGACCAAGGGACCAAGGGACCAAGGGACCAAAGGATCAAGGGACCAAGGGACCAAAGGATCAAGCGACCAAGCGACTGTAAGCACGTCATGGGAGGCGTGCCAAGACGCAGACAAGGTCGCTAGGTTTCTAAATACAAGAGTACAGGAGGCATGCAGACAGCGATACAGTAATACAGCAATACAGCAACCGATAAGTGGGACGTGGCGCATGTGGAGATCGCATGGGGTTGTAGCATAGAGAGCATGGCTTGTTGCGGGGCGGTGAAAAAGCAAGCAAAGTGTAGGGCAGCATAATGAAGATAAGAGTGCGCGTGCCCGGATTCGAACCGAGGATATCACCGCCACAAGGTGAGGTACTGACCACTATACTACACACGCCTGGAGAAGCAGGGTATCGATCCCTGTACCTCTCGCATGCTAAGCGAGCGCTCTACCATTTGAGCTACATCCCCGGATACCATACACACACACACAACACAAACAAAAAACACTTTACACACACACCACGCGCTACAAACCACCTTCTCCCATACCACACGCTCCACAATGCCACTGCGCAACCATTACAAACTTTCCGCACCGACATACTCGCGCCACACAAATCGGACACGCCCAACAATGTCCCACACCGTTTCGCGGCTGCTCACTCTCTCCGCAGGTTTATCGACCTTACGCGTTGTGTCCACGATGTTAAGGCAAGGCTCATACCGACCGGATGGCTCGGACGACGACACATTCCGACACATTCCGACCAATACAGCAACCGATAAGTGGGACGTGGCGCATGTGGAGATCGCATGGGGTTGTAGCATAGAGAGCATGGCTTGTTGCGGGGCGGTGAAAAAGCAAGCAAAGTGTAGGGCAGCATAATGAAGATAAGAGTGCGCGTGCCCGGATTCGAACCGAGGATATCACCGCCACAAGGTGAGGTACTGACCACTATACTACACACGCCTGGAGAAGCAGGGTATCGATCCCTGTACCTCTCGCATGCTAAGCGAGCGCTCTACCATTTGAGCTACATCCCCGGATACCATACACACACACACAACACAAACAAAAAACACTTTACACACACACCACGCGCTACAAACCACCTTCTCCCATACCACACGCTCCACAATGCCACTGCGCAACCATTACAAACTTTCCGCACCGACATACTCGCGCCACACAAATCGGACACGCCCAACAATGTCCCACACCGTTTCGCGGCTGCTCACTCTCTCCGCAGGTTTATCGACCTTACGCGTTGTGTCCACGATGTTAAGGCAAGGCTCATACCGACCGGATGGCTCGGACGACGACACATTCCGACACATTCCGACACATTCCGACACACATTCCGACACATTGGGACACACATTCGGATACATTGGGACCAGCAACAACATCGAAGCAGAGGCCTGGTCGCGGGACACGACGGTTGCTCTCTACGTCCTTTGGGCCGTGCTAGACCTAGCCCAGCTACACCGACGCTTCTTGGGTGGACCAAGGGACCAAGGGGCCAAGGGACCAAGGGACCAAGGGACCAAAGGATCAAGCGACCAAGCGACCAAGCGACCAAGCGACCAAGCGACCAAAGGACCAAGCGACCAAGCGACTGTAAGCACGTCATGGGAGGCGTGCCAAGACGCAGACAAGGTCGCTAGGTTTCTAAATACAAGAGTACAGGAGGCATGCAGACAGCGATACAGTAATACAGCAATACAGCAATACAGCAACCGATA
>JASMQC010000103.1:0-23063 GCA_031305395.1 Phytophthora citrophthora
TTCTCGTTAGTATAGTGGTTAGTATACCCGCCTGTCACGCGGGTGACCCGGGTACAATTCCCGGACGGGAAGCTTCTTTTTGCTCCCACCTGCTCTTCTGCTCTTCTGCTCTTCTGCTCTTCTGCTCTTCTGCCCCCACCTACTCTTCTGCTCTTCTGCTCTTCTGCTCTTCTGCTCTTCTGCTTTGCTTTTCTTTGCTGCTCTCTTTCCTGCCGTTCGCGCACCACAACCGACATCTCTCATGCTACCAACGCACAGCTGGCGCATCGGCACCTCTGCTGCTGTCGAATCGGACTCACCAACGCGGACGAAGATAGACACGTGCACGGCGCCGTACTCGTCGTGAGAGCGAGCTTGCACGCACCTTCGCGCTGTGTAGTGGTGCTGTGTAGTGGTGCTGTGTAGTGGTGCTGTGTAGTGGCGCTGTGTAGTGGTGCTGTGTAGTGGTGCTGTGTAGTGGTGCTGTGTAGTGGTGCTGTGTGTGTCGTGGACACATGGTGGCACGGTAGACGTGACTAGAATGCAGCGGTAGTCCGATACGGTTTGTTACGCTAGATTGGTCGAGGATGCGGGAGAAACGTGTTTGGTGGCGCGGAGTGGCGACGAGTGTATGGTAGAGCGCGTGTGGTCGTGTGTGTAGGTGGTGGTAGGTCGGTATGTGTTGTGTATGTTGTGTATGTTGTGTATGTTGTGTGTGTTGTGTGTGTTGTGTGTGTGTTGTGTTTGTTTTGTTTGCGGAGTTGTTTGTGTTTTGTTTTGGATAGGATTCTCGTTAGTATAGTGGTTAGTATACCCGCCTGTCACGCGGGTGACCCGGGTACAATTCCCGGACGGGAAGCTTCTTTTTGCTCCCACCTGCTCTTCTGCCCCCACCTGCTCTTCTGCTCTTCTGCTCTTCTGCTCCCACCTGCTCTTCTGCCCCCACCTGCTCTTCTGCTCTTCTGCTCTTCTGCTCTTCTGCTCTTCTGCTCTTCTGCTCTTCTGCTCTTCTGCTTTGCTTTTCTTTGCTGCTCTCTTTCCTGCCGTTCGCGCACCACAACCGACATCTCTCATGCTACCAACGCACAGCTGGCGCATCGGCACCTCTGCTGCTGTCGAATCGGACTCACCAACGCGGACGAAGATAGACACGTGCACGGCGCCGTACTCGTCGTGAGAGCGAGCTTGCACGCACCTTCGCGCTGTGTAGTGGTGCTGTGTAGTGGTGCTGTGTAGTGGTGCTGTGTAGTGATGCTGTGTAGTGATGCTGTGTAGTGGTGCTGTGTAGCGGTGCTGTGTGTGTCGTGGACACATGGTGGCACGGTAGACGTGACTAGAATGCAGCGGTTAGTCCGATACGGTTTGTTACGCTAGATTGGTCGAGGATGCGGGAGAAACGTGTTTGGTGGCGCGGAGTGGCGACGAGGGTATGGTAGAGCGCGTGTGGTCGTGTGTGTAGGTGGTGGTAGGTCGGTATGTGTTGTGTATGTTGTGTATGTTGTGTGTGTTGTGTATGTTGTGTTGTGTGTGTTGTGTGTGCTGTGTGTGTTGTGTGTGTGTTGTGTTTGTTTTGTTTGCGGAGTTGTTTGTGTTTTGTTTTGGATAGGATTCTCGTTAGTATAGTGGTTAGTATACCCGCCTGTCACGCGGGTGACCCGGGTACAATTCCCGGACGGGAAGCTTCTTTTTGCTCCCACCTGCTCTTCTGCTCTTCTGCTCTTCTGCTCTTCTGCTCCCACCTGCTCTTCTGCCCCCACCTACTCTTCTGCTCTTCTGCTCTTCTGCTCTTCTGCTCTTCTGCTTTGCTTTTCTTTGCCGCTCTCTTTCCTGCCGTTCGCGCACCACAACCGACATCTCTCATGCTACCAACGCACAGCTGGCGCATCGGCACCTCTGCTGCTGTCGAATCGGACTCACCAACGCGGACGAAGATAGACACGTGCACGGCGCCGTACTCGTCGTGAGAGCGAGCTTGCACGCACCTTCGCGCTGTGTAGTGGTGCTGTGTAGTGGTGCTGTGTAGTGGTGCTGTGTAGTGGCGCTGTGTAGTGATGCTGTGTAGTGGTGCTGTGTAGTGGTGCTGTGTAGCGGTGCTGTGTGTGTCGTGGACACATGGTGGCACGGTAGACGTGACTAGAATGCAGCGGTTAGTCCGATACGGTTTGTTACGCTAGATTGGTCGAGGATGCGGGAGAAAGGTGTTTGGTGGCGCGGAGTGGCGACGAGGGTATGGTAGAGCGCGTGTGGTCGTGTGTGTAGGTGGTGGTAGGTCGGTATGTGTTGTGTATGTTGTGTATGTTGTGTATGTTGTGTGTGTTGTGTATGTTGTGTTGTGTGTGTTGTGTGTGCTGTGTGTGTTGTGTGTGTGTTGTGTTTGTTTTGTTTGCGGAGTTGTTTGTGTTTTGTTTTGGATAGGATTCTCGTTAGTATAGTGGTTAGTATACCCGCCTGTCACGCGGGTGACCCGGGTACAATTCCCGGACGGGAAGCTTCTTTTTGCTCCCACCTGCTCTTCTGCTCTTCTGCTCTTCTGCTCTTCTGCTCTTCTGCCCCCACCTACTCTTCTGCTCTTCTGCTCTTCTGCTCTTCTGCTCTTCTGCTTTGCTTTTCTTTGCTGCTCTCTTTCCTGCCGTTCGCGCACCACAACCGACATCTCTCATGCTACCAACGCACAGCTGGCGCATCGGCACCTCTGCTGCTGTCGAATCGGACTCACCAACGCGGACGAAGATAGACACGTGCACGGCGCCGTACTCGTCGTGAGAGCGAGCTTGCACGCACCTTCGCGCTGTGTAGTGGTGCTGTGTAGTGGTGCTGTGCAGTGGTGCTGTGTAGCGGTGCTGTGTGTGTCGTGGACACATGGTGGCACGGTAGACGTGACTAGAATGCAGCGGTTAGTCCGATACGGTTTGTTACGCTAGATTGGTCGAGGATGCGGGAGAAAGGTGTTTGGTGGCGCGGAGTGGCGACGAGGGTATGGTAGAGCGCGTGTGGTCGTGTGTGTAGGTGGTGGTAGGTCGGTATGTGTTGTGTATGTTGTGTATGTTGTGTGTGTTGTGTATGTTGTGTTGTGTGTGTTGTGTGTGCTGTGTGTGTTGTGTGTGTGTTGTGTTTGTTTTGTTTGCGGAGTTGTTTGTGTTTTGTTTTGGATAGGATTCTCGTTAGTATAGTGGTTAGTATACCCGCCTGTCACGCGGGTGACCCGGGTACAATTCCCGGACGGGAAGCTTCTTTTTGCTCCCACCTGCTCTTCTGCTCTTCTGCTCTTCTGCTCCCACCTGCTCTTCTGCCCCCACCTACTCTTCTGCTCTTCTGCTCTTCTGCTCTTCTGCTCTTCTGCTCTTCTGCTTTGCTTTTCTTTGCTGCTCTCTTTCCTGCCGTTCGCGCACCACAACCGACATCTCTCATGCTACCAACGCACAGCTGGCGCATCGGCACCTCTGCTGCTGTCGAATCGGACTCACCAACGCGGACGAAGATAGACACGTGCACGGCGCCGTACTCGTCGTGAGAGCGAGCTTGCACGCACCTTCGCGCTGTGTAGTGGTGCTGTGTAGTGGTGCTGTGTAGTGGCGCTGTGTAGTGATGCTGTGTAGTGATGCTGTGTAGTGGTGCTGTGTAGTGGCGCTGTGTAGTGATGCTGTGTAGTGATGCTGTGTAGTGATGCTGTGTAGTGATGCTGTGTAGTGGTGCTGTGTAGTGGTGCTGTGTAGTGGTGCTGTGTAGTGGCGCTGTGTAGTGATGATGTGTAGTGGTGCTGTGTAGTGGCGCTGTGTAGTGGTGCTGTGTAGTGGTGCAGTGCAGTGGTGCTGTGTAGCGGTGCTGTGTGTGTCGTGGACACATGGTGGCACGGTAGACGTGACTAGAATGCAGCGGTTAGTCCGATACGGTTTGTTACGCTAGATTGGTCGAGGATGCGGGAGAAAGGTGTTTGGTGGCGCGGAGTGGCGACGAGGGTATGGTAGAGCGCGTGTGGTCGTGTGTGTAGGTGGTGGTAGGTCGGTATGTGTTGTGTATGTTGTGTATGTTGTGTGTGTTGTGTATGTTGTGTTGTGTGTGTTGTGTGTGCTGTGTGTGTTGTGTGTGTGTTGTGTTTGTTTTGTTTGCGGAGTTGTTTGTGTTTTGTTTTGGATAGGATTCTCGTTAGTATAGTGGTTAGTATACCCGCCTGTCACGCGGGTGACCCGGGTACAATTCCCGGACGGGAAGCTTCTTTTTGCTCCCACCTGCTCTTCTGCTCTTCTGCTCTTCTGCTCTTCTGCTCTTCTGCCCCCACCTACTCTTCTGCTCTTCTGCTCTTCTGCTCTTCTGCTCTTCTGCTTTGCTTTTCTTTGCCGCTCTCTTTCCTGCCGTTCGCGCACCACAACCGACATCTCTCATGCTACCAACGCACAGCTGGCGCATCGGCACCTCTGCTGCTGTCGAATCGGACTCACCAACGCGGACGAAGATAGACACGTGCACGGCGCCGTACTCGTCGTGAGAGCGAGCTTGCGCGCACCTTCGCGCTGTGTAGTGGTGCTGTGTAGTGGTGCTGGTAGTGGTGCTGTGTAGTGGTGCTGTGTAGTGATGCTGTGTAGTGGTGCTGTGTAGTGATGCTGTGTAGTGGTGCTGTGTAGTGGCGCTGTGTAGTGATGCTGTGTAGTGATGCTGTGTAGTGATGCTGTGTAGTGATGCTGTGTAGTGGTGCTGTGTAGTGGTGCTGTGTAGTGGTGCTGTGTAGTGGTGCTGTGTAGTGGTGCTGTGTAGTGGTGCTGTGTAGTGGCGCTGTGTAGTGATGATGTGTAGTGGTGCTGTGTAGTGGCGCTGTGTAGTGGTGCTGTGTAGTGGTGCAGTGCAGTGGTGCTGTGTAGCGGTGCTGTGTGTGTCGTGGACACATGGTGGCACGGTAGACGTGACTAGAATGCAGCGGTTAGTCCGATACGGTTTGTTACGCTAGATTGGTCGAGGATGCGGGAGAAAGGTGTTTGGTGGCGCGGAGTGGCGACGAGGGTATGGTAGAGCGCGTGTGGTCGTGTGTGTAGGTGGTGGTAGGTCGGTATGTGTTGTGTATGTTGTGTATGTTGTGTGTGTTGTGTATGTTGTGTTGTGTGTGTTGTGTGTGCTGTGTGTGTTGTGTGTGTGTTGTGTTTGTTTTGTTTGCGGAGTTGTTTGTGTTTTGTTTTGGATAGGATTCTCGTTAGTATAGTGGTTAGTATACCCGCCTGTCACGCGGGTGACCCGGGTACAATTCCCGGACGGGAAGCTTCTTTTTGCTCCCACCTGCTCTTCTGCTCTTCTGCTCTTCTGCTCTTCTGCTCTTCTGCCCCCACCTACTCTTCTGCTCTTCTGCTCTTCTGCTCTTCTGCTCTTCTGCTTTGCTTTTCTTTGCCGCTCTCTTTCCTGCCGTTCGCGCACCACAACCGACATCTCTCATGCTACCAACGCACAGCTGGCGCATCGGCACCTCTGCTGCTGTCGAATCGGACTCACCAACGCGGACGAAGATAGACACGTGCACGGCGCCGTACTCGTCGTGAGAGCGAGCTTGCGCGCACCTTCGCGCTGTGTAGTGGTGCTGTGTAGTGGTGCTGGTAGTGGTGCTGTGTAGTGGTGCTGTGTAGTGATGCTGTGTAGTGGTGCTGTGTAGTGATGCTGTGTAGTGGTGCTGTGTAGTGGCGCTGTGTAGTGATGCTGTGTAGTGATGCTGTGTAGTGATGCTGTGTAGTGATGCTGTGTAGTGGTGCTGTGTAGTGGTGCTGTGTAGTGGTGCTGTGTAGTGGTGCTGTGTAGTGGTGCTGTGTAGTGGTGCTGTGTAGTGGCGCTGTGTAGTGATGATGTGTAGTGGTGCTGTGTAGTGGCGCTGTGTAGTGGTGCTGTGTAGTGGTGCAGTGCAGTGGTGCTGTGTAGCGGTGCTGTGTGTGTCGTGGACACATGGTGGCACGGTAGACGTGACTAGAATGCAGCGGTTAGTCCGATACGGTTTGTTACGCTAGATTGGTCGAGGATGCGGGAGAAAGGTGTTTGGTGGCGCGGAGTGGCGACGAGGGTATGGTAGAGCGCGTGTGGTCGTGTGTGTAGGTGGTGGTAGGTCGGTATGTGTTGTGTATGTTGTGTATGTTGTGTGTGTTGTGTATGTTGTGTTGTGTGTGTTGTGTGTGCTGTGTGTGTTGTGTGTGTGTTGTGTTTGTTTTGTTTGCGGAGTTGTTTGTGTTTTGTTTTGGATAGGATTCTCGTTAGTATAGTGGTTAGTATACCCGCCTGTCACGCGGGTGACCCGGGTACAATTCCCGGACGGGAAGCTTCTTTTTGCTCCCACCTGCTCTTCTGCTCTTCTGCTCTTCTGCTCTTCTGCTCTTCTGCTCCCACCTGCTCTTCTGCCCCCACCTACTCTTCTGCTCTTCTGCTCTTCTGCTCTTCTGCTCTTCTGCTTTGCTTTTCTTTGCCGCTCTCTTTCCTGCCGTTCGCGCACCACAACCGACATCTCTCATGCTACCAACGCACAGCTGGCGCATCGGCACCTCTGCTGCTGTCGAATCGGACTCACCAACGCGGACGAAGATAGACACGTGCACGGCGCCGTACTCGTCGTGAGAGCGAGCTTGCGCGCACCTTCGCGCTGTGTAGTGGTGCTGTGTAGTGGTGCTGGTAGTGGTGCTGTGTAGTGGTGCTGTGTAGTGGCGCTGTGTAGTGATGCTGTGTAGTGATGCTGTGTAGTGATGCTGTGTAGTGATGCTGTGTAGTGGTGCTGTGTAGTGGTGCTGTGTAGTGGTGCTGTGTAGTGGTGCTGTGTAGTGGTGCTGTGTAGTGGTGCTGTGTAGTGGCGCTGTGTAGTGATGATGTGTAGTGGTGCTGTGTAGTGGCGCTGTGTAGTGGTGCTGTGTAGTGGTGCAGTGCAGTGGTGCTGTGTAGCGGTGCTGTGTGTGTCGTGGACACATGGTGGCACGGTAGACGTGACTAGAATGCAGCGGTTAGTCCGATACGGTTTGTTACGCTAGATTGGTCGAGGATGCGGGAGAAACGTGTTTGGTGGCGCGGAGTGGCGACGAGGGTATGGTAGAGCGCGTGTGGTCGTGTGTGTAGGTGGTGGTAGGTCGGTATGTGTTGTGTATGTTGTGTATGTTGTGTGTGTTGTGTATGTTGTGTTGTGTGTGTTGTGTGTGCTGTGTGTGTTGTGTGTGTGTTGTGTTTGTTTTGTTTGCGGAGTTGTTTGTGTTTTGTTTTGGATAGGATTCTCGTTAGTATAGTGGTTAGTATACCCGCCTGTCACGCGGGTGACCCGGGTACAATTCCCGGACGGGAAGCTTCTTTTTGCTCCCACCTGCTCTTCTGCTCTTCTGCTCTTCTGCTCTTCTGCTCCCACCTGCTCTTCTGCCCCCACCTACTCTTCTGCTCTTCTGCTTTGCTTTTCTTTGCCGCTTTCTTTCCTGCCGTTCGCGCACCACAACCGACATCTCTCATGCTACCAACGCACAGCTGGCGCATCGGCACCTCTGCTGCTGTCGAATCGGACTCACCAACGCGGACGAAGATAGACACGTGCACGGCGCCGTACTCGTCGTGAGAGCGAGCTTGCACGCACCTTCGCGCTGTGTAGTGGTGCTGTGTAGTGGTGCTGTGTAGTGGTGCTGTGTAGTGGCGCTGTGTAGTGATGCTGTGTAGTGGTGCTGTGTAGTGGTGCTGTGTAGTGGTGCTGTGTAGCGGTGCTGTGTGTGTCGTGGACACATGGTGGCACGGTAGACGTGACTAGAATGCAGCGGTTAGTCCGATACGGTTTGTTACGCTAGATTGGTCGAGGATGCGGGAGAAACGTGTTTGGTGGCGCGGAGTGGCGACGAGGGTATGGTAGAGCGCGTGTGGTCGTGTGTGTAGGTGGTGGTAGGTCGGTATGTGTTGTGTATGTTGTGTATGTTGTGTGTGTTGTGTATGTTGTGTTGTGTGTGTTGTGTGTGCTGTGTGTGTTGTGTGTGTGTTGTGTTTGTTTTGTTTGCGGAGTTGTTTGTGTTTTGTTTTGGATAGGATTCTCGTTAGTATAGTGGTTAGTATACCCGCCTGTCACGCGGGTGACCCGGGTACAATTCCCGGACGGGAAGCTTCTTTTTGCTCCCACCTGCTCTTCTGCTCTTCTGCTCTTCTGCTCTTCTGCTCCCACCTGCTCTTCTGCCCCCACCTACTCTTCTGCTCTTCTGCTCTTCTGCTCTTCTGCTCTTCTGCTTTGCTTTTCTTTGCCGCTCTCTTTCCTGCCGTTCGCGCACCACAACCGACATCTCTCATGCTACCAACGCACAGCTGGCGCATCGGCACCTCTGCTGCTGTCGAATCGGACTCACCAACGCGGACGAAGATAGACACGTGCACGGCGCCGTACTCGTCGTGAGAGCGAGCTTGCACGCACCTTCGCGCTGTGTAGTGGTGCTGTGTAGTGGTGCTGTGTAGTGGTGCTGTGTAGTGGCGCTGTGTAGTGATGCTGTGTAGTGGTGCTGTGTGTGTCGTGGACACATGGTGGCACGGTAGACGTGACTAGAATGCAGCGGTTAGTCCGATACGGTTTGTTACGCTAGATTGGTCGAGGATGCGGGAGAAACGTGTTTGGTGGCGCGGAGTGGCGACGAGGGTATGGTAGAGCGCGTGTGGTCGTGTGTGTAGGTGGTGGTAGGTCGGTATGTGTTGTGTATGTTGTGTATGTTGTGTATGTTGTGTGTGTTGTGTGTGTTGTGTGTGTGTTGTGTTTGTTTTGTTTGCGGAGTTGTTTGTGTTTTGTTTTGGATAGGATTCTCGTTAGTATAGTGGTTAGTATACCCGCCTGTCACGCGGGTGACCCGGGTACAATTCCCGGACGGGAAGCTTCTTTTTGCTCCCACCTGCTCTTCTGCTCTTCTGCTCTTCTGCTCCCACCTGCTCTTCTGCTCTTCTGCTCTTCTGCTCTTCTGCTCTTCTGCTCTTCTGCTTTGCTTTTCTTTGCTGCTCTCTTTCCTGCCGTTCGCGCACCACAACCGACATCTCTCATGCTACCAACGCACAGCTGGCGCATCGGCACCTCTGCTACTGTCGAATCGGACTCACCAACGCGGACGAAGATAGACACGTGCACGGCGCCGTACTCGTCGTGAGAGCGAGCTTGCACGCACCTTCGCGCTGTGTAGTGGTGCTGTGTAGTGGTGCTGTGTAGTGGTGCCGTGTAGTGGCGCTGTGTAGTGATGCTGTGTAGTGGTGCTGTGTAGTGGTGCTGTGTAGCGGTGCTGTGTGTGTCGTGGACACATGGTGGCACGGTAGACGTGACTAGAATGCAGCGGTTAGTCCGATACGGTTTGTTACGCTAGATTGGTCGAGGATGCGGGAGAAACGTGTTTGGTGGCGCGGAGTGGCGACGAGGGTATGGTAGAGCGCGTGTGGTCGTGTGTGTAGGTGGTGGTAGGTCGGTGTGTGTTGTGTATGTTGTGTATGTTGTGTGTGTTGTGTGTGCTGTGTGTGTTGTGTGTGTGTTGTGTTTGTTTTGTTTGCGGAGTTGTTTGTGTTTTGTTTTGGATAGGATTCTCGTTAGTATAGTGGTTAGTATACCCGCCTGTCACGCGGGTGACCCGGGTACAATTCCCGGACGGGAAGCTTCTTTTTGCTCCCACCTGCTCTTCTGCTCTTCTGCTCTTCTGCTCTTCTGCTCCCACCTGCTCTTCTGCCCCCACCTACTCTTCTGCTCTTCTGCTCTTCTGCTCTTCTGCTCTTCTGCTTTGCTTTTCTTTGCCGCTCTCTTTCCTGCCGTTCGCGCACCACAACCGACATCTCTCATGCTACCAACGCACAGCTGGCGCATCGGCACCTCTGCTGCTGTCGAATCGGACTCACCAACGCGGACGAAGATAGACACGTGCACGGCGCCGTACTCGTCGTGAGAGCGAGCTTGCACGCACCTTCGCGCTGTGTAGTGGTGCTGTGTAGTGGTGCTGTGTAGTGGTGCTGTGTAGTGGCGCTGTGTAGTGATGCTGTGTAGTGGTGCTGTGTGTGTCGTGGACACATGGTGGCACGGTAGACGTGACTAGAATGCAGCGGTTAGTCCGATACGGTTTGTTACGCTAGATTGGTCGAGGATGCGGGAGAAACGTGTTTGGTGGCGCGGAGTGGCGACGAGGGTATGGTAGAGCGCGTGTGGTCGTGTGTGTAGGTGGTGGTAGGTCGGTATGTGTTGTGTATGTTGTGTATGTTGTGTATGTTGTGTGTGTTGTGTGTGTTGTGTGTGTGTTGTGTTTGTTTTGTTTGCGGAGTTGTTTGTGTTTTGTTTTGGATAGGATTCTCGTTAGTATAGTGGTTAGTATACCCGCCTGTCACGCGGGTGACCCGGGTACAATTCCCGGACGGGAAGCTTCTTTTTGCTCCCACCTGCTCTTCTGCTCTTCTGCTCTTCTGCTCCCACCTGCTCTTCTGCTCTTCTGCTCTTCTGCTCTTCTGCTCTTCTGCTCTTCTGCTTTGCTTTTCTTTGCTGCTCTCTTTCCTGCCGTTCGCGCACCACAACCGACATCTCTCATGCTACCAACGCACAGCTGGCGCATCGGCACCTCTGCTACTGTCGAATCGGACTCACCAACGCGGACGAAGATAGACACGTGCACGGCGCCGTACTCGTCGTGAGAGCGAGCTTGCACGCACCTTCGCGCTGTGTAGTGGTGCTGTGTAGTGGTGCTGTGTAGTGGTGCCGTGTAGTGGCGCTGTGTAGTGATGCTGTGTAGTGGTGCTGTGTAGTGGTGCTGTGTAGCGGTGCTGTGTGTGTCGTGGACACATGGTGGCACGGTAGACGTGACTAGAATGCAGCGGTTAGTCCGATACGGTTTGTTACGCTAGATTGGTCGAGGATGCGGGAGAAACGTGTTTGGTGGCGCGGAGTGGCGACGAGGGTATGGTAGAGCGCGTGTGGTCGTGTGTGTAGGTGGTGGTAGGTCGGTGTGTGTTGTGTATGTTGTGTATGTTGTGTGTGTTGTGTGTGCTGTGTGTGTTGTGTGTGTGTTGTGTTTGTTTTGTTTGCGGAGTTGTTTGTGTTTTGTTTTGGATAGGATTCTCGTTAGTATAGTGGTTAGTATACCCGCCTGTCACGCGGGTGACCCGGGTTCAATTCCCGGACGGGAAGCTTCTTTTTGCTCCCACCTGCTCTTCTGCTCTTCTGCTCTTCTGCTCTTCTGCTCTTCTGCTCTTCTGCCCCCACCTACTCTTCTGCTCTTCTGCTCTTCTGCTCTTCTGCTCTTCTGCTCTTCTGCTTTGCTTTTCTTTGCTGCTCTCTTTCCTGCCGTTCGCGCACCACAACCGACATCTCTCATGCTACCAACGCACAGCTGGCGCATCGGCACCTCTGCTGCTGTCGAATCGGACTCACCAACGCGGACGAAGATAGACACGTGCACGGCGCCGTACTCGTCGTGAGAGCGAGCTTGCACGCACCTTCGCGCTGTGTAGTGGTGCTGTGTAGTGGTGCTGTGTAGTGGTGCTGTGTAGCGGTGCTGTGTGTGTCGTGGACACATGGTGGCACGGTAGACGTGACTAGAATGCAGCGGTTAGTCCGATACGGTTTGTTACGCTAGATTGGTCGAGGATGCGGGAGAAAGGTGTTTGGTGGCGCGGAGTGGCGACGAGGGTATGGTAGAGCGCGTGTGGTCGTGTGTGTAGGTGGTGGTAGGTCGGTATGTGTTGTGTATGTTGTGTATGTTGTGTGTGTTGTGTATGTTGTGTTGTGTGTGTTGTGTGTGCTGTGTGTGTTGTGTGTGTGTTGTGTTTGTTTTGTTTGCGGAGTTGTTTGTGTTTTGTTTTGGATAGGATTCTCGTTAGTATAGTGGTTAGTATACCCGCCTGTCACGCGGGTGACCCGGGTACAATTCCCGGACGGGAAGCTTCTTTTTGCTCCCACCTGCTCTTCTGCTCTTCTGCTCTTCTGCTCTTCTGCTCTTCTGCTCTTCTGCTCTTCTGCCCCCACCTACTCTTCTGCTCTTCTGCTCTTCTGCTCTTCTGCTCTTCTGCTTTGCTTTTCTTTGCTGCTCTCTTTCCTGCCGTTCGCGCACCACAACCGACATCTCTCATGCTACCAACGCACAGCTGGCGCATCGGCACCTCTGCTGCTGTCGAATCGGACTCACCAACGCGGACGAAGATAGACACGTGCACGGCGCCGTACTCGTCGTGAGAGCGAGCTTGCACGCACCTTCGCGCTGTGTAGTGGTGCTGTGTAGTGGTGCTGTGCAGTGGTGCTGTGTAGCGGTGCTGTGTAGTGATGCTGTGTAGTGGTGCTGTGTAGCGGTGCTGTGTGTGTCGTGGACACATGGTGGCACGGTAGACGTGACTAGAATGCAGCGGTTAGTCCGATACGGTTTGTTACGCTAGATTGGTCGAGGATGCGGGAGAAAGGTGTTTGGTGGCGCGGAGTGGCGACGAGGGTATGGTAGAGCGCGTGTGGTCGTGTGTGTAGGTGGTGGTAGGTCGGTATGTGTTGTGTATGTTGTGTATGTTGTGTGTGTTGTGTATGTTGTGTTGTGTGTGTTGTGTGTGCTGTGTGTGTTGTGTGTGTGTTGTGTTTGTTTTGTTTGCGGAGTTGTTTGTGTTTTGTTTTGGATAGGATTCTCGTTAGTATAGTGGTTAGTATACCCGCCTGTCACGCGGGTGACCCGGGTACAATTCCCGGACGGGAAGCTTCTTTTTGCTCCCACCTGCTCTTCTGCTCTTCTGCTCTTCTGCTCTTCTGCTCTTCTGCTCTTCTGCTCTTCTGCCCCCACCTACTCTTCTGCTCTTCTGCTCTTCTGCTCTTCTGCTCTTCTGCTTTGCTTTTCTTTGCCGCTCTCTTTCCTGCCGTTCGCGCACCACAACCGACATCTCTCATGCTACCAACGCACAGCTGGCGCATCGGCACCTCTGCTGCTGTCGAATCGGACTCACCAACGCGGACGAAGATAGACACGTGCACGGCGCCGTACTCGTCGTGAGAGCGAGCTTGCACGCACCTTCGCGCTGTGTAGTGGTGCTGTGTAGTGGTGCTGTGTAGTGGTGCTGTGTAGTGGCGCTGTGTAGTGATGCTGTGTAGTGGTGCTGTGTAGCGGTGCTGTGTGTGTCGTGGACACATGGTGGCACGGTAGACGTGACTAGAATGCAGCGGTTAGTCCGATACGGTTTGTTACGCTAGATTGGTCGAGGATGCGGGAGAAAGGTGTTTGGTGGCGCGGAGTGGCGACGAGGGTATGGTAGAGCGCGTGTGGTCGTGTGTGTAGGTGGTGGTAGGTCGGTATGTGTTGTGTATGTTGTGTATGTTGTGTGTGTTGTGTATGTTGTGTTGTGTGTGTTGTGTGTGCTGTGTGTGTTGTGTGTGTGTTGTGTTTGTTTTGTTTGCGGAGTTGTTTGTGTTTTGTTTTGGATAGGATTCTCGTTAGTATAGTGGTTAGTATACCCGCCTGTCACGCGGGTGACCCGGGTTCAATTCCCGGACGGGAAGCTTCTTTTTGCTCCCACCTGCTCTTCTGCTCTTCTGCTCTTCTGCTCTTCTGCTCTTCTGCCCCCACCTACTCTTCTGCTCTTCTGCTCTTCTGCTCTTCTGCTCTTCTGCTCTTCTGCTTTGCTTTTCTTTGCCGCTCTCTTTCCTGCCGTTCGCGCACCACAACCGACATCTCTCATGCTACCAACGCACAGCTGGCGCATCGGCACCTCTGCTGCTGTCGAATCGGACTCACCAACGCGGACGAAGATAGACACGTGCACGGCGCCGTACTCGTCGTGAGAGCGAGCTTGCACGCACCTTCGCGCTGTGTAGTGGTGCTGTGTAGTGGCGCTGTGTAGTGATGCTGTGTAGTGGTGCTGTGTGTGTCGTGGACACATGGTGGCACGGTAGACGTGACTAGAATGCAGCGGTTAGTCCGATACGGTTTGTTACGCTAGATTGGTCGAGGATGCGGGAGAAACGTGTTTGGTGGCGCGGAGTGGCGACGAGGGTATGGTAGAGCGCGTGTGGTCGTGTGTGTAGGTGGTGGTAGGTCGGTATGTGTTGTGTATGTTGTGTATGTTGTGTGTGTTGTGTATGTTGTGTTGTGTGTGTTGTGTGTGCTGTGTGTGTTGTGTGTGTGTTGTGTTTGTTTTGTTTGCGGAGTTGTTTGTGTTTTGTTTTGGATAGGATTCTCGTTAGTATAGTGGTTAGTATACCCGCCTGTCACGCGGGTGACCCGGGTACAATTCCCGGACGGGAAGCTTCTTTTTGCTCCCACCTGCTCTTCTGCTCTTCTGCTCTTCTGCTCTTCTGCTCTTCTGCCCCCACCTACTCTTCTGCTCTTCTGCTCTTCTGCTCTTCTGCTCTTCTGCTTTGCTTTTCTTTGCCGCTCTCTTTCCTGCCGTTCGCGCACCACAACCGACATCTCTCATGCTACCAACGCACAGCTGGCGCATCGGCACCTCTGCTGCTGTCGAATCGGACTCACCAACGCGGACGAAGATAGACACGTGCACGGCGCCGTACTCGTCGTGAGAGCGAGCTTGCACGCACCTTCGCGCTGTGTAGTGGTGCTGTGTAGTGGCGCTGTGTAGTGATGCTGTGTAGTGGTGCTGTGTGTGTCGTGGACACATGGTGGCACGGTAGACGTGACTAGAATGCAGCGGTTAGTCCGATACGGTTTGTTACGCTAGATTGGTCGAGGATGCGGGAGAAAGGTGTTTGGTGGCGCGGAGTGGCGACGAGGGTATGGTAGAGCGCGTGTGGTCGTGTGTGTAGGTGGTGGTAGGTCGGTATGTGTTGTGTATGTTGTGTATGTTGTGTGTGTTGTGTATGTTGTGTTGTGTGTGTTGTGTGTGCTGTGTGTGTTGTGTGTGTGTTGTGTTTGTTTTGTTTGCGGAGTTGTTTGTGTTTTGTTTTGGATAGGATTCTCGTTAGTATAGTGGTTAGTATACCCGCCTGTCACGCGGGTGACCCGGGTACAATTCCCGGACGGGAAGCTTCTTTTTGCTCCCACCTGCTCTTCTGCTCTTCTGCTCTTCTGCTCTTCTGCTTTGCTTTTCTTTGCTGCTCTCTTTCCTGCCGTTCGCGCACCACAACCGACATCTCTCATGCTACCAACGCACAGCTGGCGCATCGGCACCTCTGCTGCTGTCGAATCGGACTCACCAACGCGGACGAAGATAGACACGTGCACGGCGCCGTACTCGTCGTGAGAGCGAGCTTGCACGCACCTTCGCGCTGTGTAGTGGTGCTGTGTAGTGGTGCTGTGCAGTGGTGCTGTGTAGCGGTGCTGTGTGTGTCGTGGACACATGGTGGCACGGTAGACGTGACTAGAATGCAGCGGTTAGTCCGATACGGTTTGTTACGCTAGATTGGTCGAGGATGCGGGAGAAACGTGTTTGGTGGCGCGGAGTGGCGACGAGGGTATGGTAGAGCGCGTGTGGTCGTGTGTGTAGGTGGTGGTAGGTCGGTATGTGTTGTGTATGTTGTGTATGTTGTGTGTGTTGTGTATGTTGTGTTGTGTGTGTTGTGTGTGCTGTGTGTGTTGTGTGTGTGTTGTGTTTGTTTTGTTTGCGGAGTTGTTTGTGTTTTGTTTTGGATAGGATTCTCGTTAGTATAGTGGTTAGTATACCCGCCTGTCACGCGGGTGACCCGGGTACAATTCCCGGACGGGAAGCTTCTTTTTGCTCCCACCTGCTCTTCTGCTCTTCTGCTCTTCTGCTCCCACCTGCTCTTCTGCTCTTCTGCTCTTCTGCTCTTCTGCCCCCACCTACTCTTCTGCTCTTCTGCTCTTCTGCTCTTCTGCTCTTCTGCTCTTCTGCTTTGCTTTTCTTTGCCGCTCTCTTTCCTGCCGTTCGCGCACCACAACCGACATCTCTCATGCTACCAACGCACAGCTGGCGCATCGGCACCTCTGCTGCTGTCGAATCGGACTCACCAACGCGGACGAAGATAGACACGTGCACGGCGCCGTACTCGTCGTGAGAGCGAGCTTGCACGCACCTTCGCGCTGTGTAGTGGTGCTGTGTAGTGGTGCTGTGCAGTGGTGCTGTGTAGCGGTGCTGTGTGTGTCGTGGACACATGGTGGCACGGTAGACGTGACTAGAATGCAGCGGTTAGTCCGATACGGTTTGTTACGCTAGATTGGTCGAGGATGCGGGAGAAAGGTGTTTGGTGGCGCGGAGTGGCGACGAGGGTATGGTAGAGCGCGTGTGGTCGTGTGTGTAGGTGGTGGTAGGTCGGTATGTGTTGTGTATGTTGTGTATGTTGTGTGTGTTGTGTATGTTGTGTTGTGTGTGTTGTGTGTGCTGTGTGTGTTGTGTGTGTGTTGTGTTTGTTTTGTTTGCGGAGTTGTTTGTGTTTTGTTTTGGATAGGATTCTCGTTAGTATAGTGGTTAGTATACCCGCCTGTCACGCGGGTGACCCGGGTACAATTCCCGGACGGGAAGCTTCTTTTTGCTCCCACCTGCTCTTCTGCTCTTCTGCTCTTCTGCTCTTCTGCTCTTCTGCTCCCACCTGCTCTTCTGCCCCCACCTACTCTTCTGCTCTTCTGCTCTTCTGCTCCCACCTGCTCTTCTGCCCCCACCTACTCTTCTGCTCTTCTGCTCTTCTGCTTTGCTTTTCTTTGCCGCTTTCTTTCCTGCCGTTCGCGCACCACAACCGACATCTCTCATGCTACCAACGCACAGCTGGCGCATCGGCACCTCTGCTGCTGTCGAATCGGACTCACCAACGCGGACGAAGATAGACACGTGCACGGCGCCGTACTCGTCGTGAGAGCGAGCTTGCACGCACCTTCGCGCTGTGTAGTGGTGCTGTGTAGTGGCGCTGTGTAGTGATGCTGTGTAGTGGTGCTGTGTAGTGGTGCTGTGTAGCGGTGCTGTGTGTGTCGTGGACACATGGTGGCACGGTAGACGTGACTAGAATGCAGCGGTTAGTCCGATACGGTTTGTTACGCTAGATTGGTCGAGGATGCGGGAGAAACGTGTTTGGTGGCGCGGAGTGGCGACGAGGGTATGGTAGAGCGCGTGTGGTCGTGTGTGTAGGTGGTGGTAGGTCGGTATGTGTTGTGTATGTTGTGTATGTTGTGTGTGTTGTGTATGTTGTGTTGTGTGTGTTGTGTGTGCTGTGTGTGTTGTGTGTGTGTTGTGTTTGTTTTGTTTGCGGAGTTGTTTGTGTTTTGTTTTGGATAGGATTCTCGTTAGTATAGTGGTTAGTATACCCGCCTGTCACGCGGGTGACCCGGGTTCAATTCCCGGACGGGAAGCTTCTTTTTGCTCCCACCTGCTCTTCTGCTCTTCTGCTCTTCTGCTCCCACCTGCTCTTCTGCTCTTCTGCTCTTCTGCTCTTCTGCCCCCACCTACTCTTCTGCTCTTCTGCTCTTCTGCTTTGCTTTTCTTTGCCGCTTTCTTTCCTGCCGTTCGCGCACCACAACCGACATCTCTCATGCTACCAACGCACAGCTGGCGCATCGGCACCTCTGCTGCTGTCGAATCGGACTCACCAACGCGGACGAAGATAGACACGTGCACGGCGCCGTACTCGTCGTGAGAGCGAGCTTGCACGCACCTTCGCGCTGTGTAGTGGTGCTGTGTAGTGGCGCTGTGTAGTGATGCTGTGTAGTGGTGCTGTGTAGTGGTGCTGTGTAGCGGTGCTGTGTGTGTCGTGGACACATGGTGGCACGGTAGACGTGACTAGAATGCAGCGGTTAGTCCGATACGGTTTGTTACGCTAGATTGGTCGAGGATGCGGGAGAAAGGTGTTTGGTGGCGCGGAGTGGCGACGAGGGTATGGTAGAGCGCGTGTGGTCGTGTGTGTAGGTGGTGGTAGGTCGGTATGTGTTGTGTATGTTGTGTATGTTGTGTATGTTGTGTTGTGTGTGTTGTGTGTGCTGTGTGTGTTGTGTGTGTGTTGTGTTTGTTTTGTTTGCGGAGTTGTTTGTGTTTTGTTTTGGATAGGATTCTCGTTAGTATAGTGGTTAGTATACCCGCCTGTCACGCGGGTGACCCGGGTTCAATTCCCGGACGGGAAGCTTCTTTTTGCTCCCACCTGCTCTTCTGCTCTTCTGCTCTTCTGCTCCCACCTGCTCTTCTGCTCTTCTGCTCTTCTGCTCTTCTGCCCCCACCTACTCTTCTGCTCTTCTGCTCTTCTGCTTTGCTTTTCTTTGCTGCTCTCTTTCCTGCCGTTCGCGCACCACAACCGACATCTCTCATGCTACCAACGCACAGCTGGCGCATCGGCACCTCTGCTGCTGTCGAATCGGACTCACCAACGCGGACGAAGATAGACACGTGCACGGCGCCGTACTCGTCGTGAGAGCGAGCTTGCACGCACCTTCGCGCTGTGTAGTGGTGCTGTGTAGTGGCGCTGTGTAGTGATGCTGTGTAGTGGTGCTGTGTAGTGGTGCTGTGTAGCGGTGCTGTGTGTGTCGTGGACACATGGTGGCACGGTAGACGTGACTAGAATGCAGCGGTTAGTCCGATACGGTTTGTTACGCTAGATTGGTCGAGGATGCGGGAGAAACGTGTTTGGTGGCGCGGAGTGGCGACGAGGGTATGGTAGAGCGCGTGTGGTCGTGTGTGTAGGTGGTGGTAGGTCGGTATGTGTTGTGTATGTTGTGTGTGTTGTGTATGTTGTGTTGTGTGTGTTGTGTGTGCTGTGTGTGTTGTGTGTGTGTTGTGTTTGTTTTGTTTGCGGAGTTGTTTGTGTTTTGTTTTGGATAGGATTCTCGTTAGTATAGTGGTTAGTATACCCGCCTGTCACGCGGGTGACCCGGGTACAATTCCCGGACGGGAAGCTTCTTTTTGCTCCCACCTGCTCTTCTGCTCTTCTGCTCTTCTGCTCCCACCTGCTCTTCTGCTCTTCTGCTCTTCTGCTCTTCTGCCCCCACCTACTCTTCTGCTCTTCTGCTCTTCTGCTTTGCTTTTCTTTGCCGCTTTCTTTCCTGCCGTTCGCGCACCACAACCGACATCTCTCATGCTACCAACGCACAGCTGGCGCATCGGCACCTCTGCTGCTGTCGAATCGGACTCACCAACGCGGACGAAGATAGACACGTGCACGGCGCCGTACTCGTCGTGAGAGCGAGCTTGCACGCACCTTCGCGCTGTGTAGTGGTGCTGTGTAGTGGCGCTGTGTAGTGATGCTGTGTAGTGGTGCTGTGTAGTGGTGCTGTGTAGCGGTGCTGTGTGTGTCGTGGACACATGGTGGCACGGTAGACGTGACTAGAATGCAGCGGTTAGTCCGATACGGTTTGTTACGCTAGATTGGTCGAGGATGCGGGAGAAAGGTGTTTGGTGGCGCGGAGTGGCGACGAGGGTATGGTAGAGCGCGTGTGGTCGTGTGTGTAGGTGGTGGTAGGTCGGTATGTGTTGTGTATGTTGTGTGTGTTGTGTATGTTGTGTTGTGTGTGTTGTGTGTGCTGTGTGTGTTGTGTGTGTGTTGTGTTTGTTTTGTTTGCGGAGTTGTTTGTGTTTTGTTTTGGATAGGATTCTCGTTAGTATAGTGGTTAGTATACCCGCCTGTCACGCGGGTGACCCGGGTACAATTCCCGGACGGGAAGCTTCTTTTTGCTCCCACCTGCTCTTCTGCTCTTCTGCTCTTCTGCTCCCACCTGCTCTTCTGCTCTTCTGCTCTTCTGCTCTTCTGCCCCCACCTACTCTTCTGCTCTTCTGCTCTTCTGCTTTGCTTTTCTTTGCCGCTTTCTTTCCTGCCGTTCGCGCACCACAACCGACATCTCTCATGCTACCAACGCACAGCTGGCGCATCGGCACCTCTGCTGCTGTCGAATCGGACTCACCAACGCGGACGAAGATAGACACGTGCACGGCGCCGTACTCGTCGTGAGAGCGAGCTTGCACGCACCTTCGCGCTGTGTAGTGGTGCTGTGTAGTGGCGCTGTGTAGTGATGCTGTGTAGTGGTGCTGTGTAGTGGTGCTGTGTAGCGGTGCTGTGTGTGTCGTGGACACATGGTGGCACGGTAGACGTGACTAGAATGCAGCGGTTAGTCCGATACGGTTTGTTACGCTAGATTGGTCGAGGATGCGGGAGAAACGTGTTTGGTGGCGCGGAGTGGCGACGAGGGTATGGTAGAGCGCGTGTGGTCGTGTGTGTAGGTGGTGGTAGGTCGGTATGTGTTGTGTATGTTGTGTATGTTGTGTGTGTTGTGTATGTTGTGTTGTGTGTGTTGTGTGTGCTGTGTGTGTTGTGTGTGTGTTGTGTTTGTTTTGTTTGCGGAGTTGTTTGTGTTTTGTTTTGGATAGGATTCTCGTTAGTATAGTGGTTAGTATACCCGCCTGTCACGCGGGTGACCCGGGTTCAATTCCCGGACGGGAAGCTTCTTTTTGCTCCCACCTGCTCTTCTGCTCTTCTGCTCTTCTGCCCCCACCTACTCTTCTGCTCTTCTGCTCTTCTGCTCTTCTGCTCTTCTGCTCTTCTGCTTTGCTTTTCTTTGCCGCTTTCTTTCCTGCCGTTCGCGCACCACAACCGACATCTCTCATGCTACCAACGCACAGCTGGCGCATCGGCACCTCTGCTGCTGTCGAATCGGACTCACCAACGCGGACGAAGATAGACACGTGCACGGCGCCGTACTCGTCGTGAGAGCGAGCTTGCACGCACCTTCGCGCTGTGTAGTGGTGCTGTGTAGTGGCGCTGTGTAGTGATGCTGTGTAGTGGTGCTGTGTAGTGGTGCTGTGTAGCGGTGCTGTGTGTGTCGTGGACACATGGTGGCACGGTAGACGTGACTAGAATGCAGCGGTTAGTCCGATACGGTTTGTTACGCTAGATTGGTCGAGGATGCGGGAGAAACGTGTTTGGTGGCGCGGAGTGGCGACGAGGGTATGGTAGAGCGCGTGTGGTCGTGTGTGTAGGTGGTGGTAGGTCGGTATGTGTTGTGTATGTTGTGTATGTTGTGTGTGTTGTGTATGTTGTGTTGTGTGTGTTGTGTGTGCTGTGTGTGTTGTGTGTGTGTTGTGTTTGTTTTGTTTGCGGAGTTGTTTGTGTTTTGTTTTGGATAGGATTCTCGTTAGTATAGTGGTTAGTATACCCGCCTGTCACGCGGGTGACCCGGGTTCAATTCCCGGACGGGAAGCTTCTTTTTGCTCCCACCTGCTCTTCTGCTCTTCTGCTCTTCTGCTCTTCTGCTCTTCTGCCCCCACCTACTCTTCTGCTCTTCTGCTCTTCTGCTCTTCTGCCCCCACCTACTCTTCTGCTCTTCTGCTCTTCTGCTTTGCTTTTCTTTGCCGCTTTCTTTCCTGCCGTTCGCGCACCACAACCGACATCTCTCATGCTACCAACGCACAGCTGGCGCATCGGCACCTCTGCTGCTGTCGAATCGGACTCACCAACGCGGACGAAGATAGACACGTGCACGGCGCCGTACTCGTCGTGAGAGCGAGCTTGCACGCACCTTCGCGCTGTGTAGTGGTGCTGTGTAGTGGTGCTGTGCAGTGGTGCTGTGTAGTGGCGCTGTGTAGTGATGCTGTGTAGTGGTGCTGTGTAGCGGTGCTGTGTGTGTCGTGGACACATGGTGGCACGGTAGACGTGACTAGAATGCAGCGGTTAGTCCGATACGGTTTGTTACGCTAGATTGGTCGAGGATGCGGGAGAAAGGTGTTTGGTGGCGCGGAGTGGCGACGAGGGTATGGTAGAGCGCGTGTGGTCGTGTGTGTAGGTGGTGGTAGGTCGGTATGTGTTGTGTATGTTGTGTATGTTGTGTGTGTTGTGTATGTTGTGTTGTGTGTGTTGTGTGTGCTGTGTGTGTTGTGTGTGTGTTGTGTTTGTTTTGTTTGCGGAGTTGTTTGTGTTTTGTTTTGGATAGGATTCTCGTTAGTATAGTGGTTAGTATACCCGCCTGTCACGCGGGTGACCCGGGTTCAATTCCCGGACGGGAAGCTTCTTTTTGCTCCCACCTGCTCTTCTGCTCTTCTGCTCTTCTGCTCTTCTGCTCTTCTGCCCCCACCTACTCTTCTGCTCTTCTGCTCTTCTGCTCTTCTGCCCCCACCTACTCTTCTGCTCTTCTGCTCTTCTGCTTTGCTTTTCTTTGCCGCTTTCTTTCCTGCCGTTCGCGCACCACAACCGACATCTCTCATGCTACCAACGCACAGCTGGCGCATCGGCACCTCTGCTGCTGTCGAATCGGACTCACCAACGCGGACGAAGATAGACACGTGCACGGCGCCGTACTCGTCGTGAGAGCGAGCTTGCACGCACCTTCGCGCTGTGTAGTGGTGCTGTGTAGTGGTGCTGTGCAGTGGTGCTGTGTAGTGGCGCTGTGTAGTGATGCTGTGTAGTGGTGCTGTGTAGCGGTGCTGTGTGTGTCGTGGACACATGGTGGCACGGTAGACGTGACTAGAATGCAGCGGTTAGTCCGATACGGTTTGTTACGCTAGATTGGTCGAGGATGCGGGAGAAACGTGTTTGGTGGCGCGGAGTGGCGACGAGGGTATGGTAGAGCGCGTGTGGTCGTGTGTGTAGGTGGTGGTAGGTCGGTATGTGTTGTGTATGTTGTGTATGTTGTGTGTGTTGTGTATGTTGTGTTGTGTGTGTTGTGTGTGCTGTGTGTGTTGTGTGTGTGTTGTGTTTGTTTTGTTTGCGGAGTTGTTTGTGTTTTGTTTTGGATAGGATTCTCGTTAGTATAGTGGTTAGTATACCCGCCTGTCACGCGGGTGACCCGGGTTCAATTCCCGGACGGGAAGCTTCTTTTTGCTCCCACCTGCTCTTCTGCTCTTCTGCTCTTCTGCTCTTCTGCTCTTCTGCCCCCACCTACTCTTCTGCTCTTCTGCTCTTCTGCTCCCACCTGCTCTTCTGCCCCCACCTACTCTTCTGCTCTTCTGCTCTTCTGCTCTTCTGCTCTTCTGCTCTTCTGCCCCCACCTACTCTTCTGCTCTTCTGCTCTTCTGCTTTGCTTTTCTTTGCCGCTTTCTTTCCTGCCGTTCGCGCACCACAACCGACATCTCTCATGCTACCAACGCACAGCTGGCGCATCGGCACCTCTGCTGCTGTCGAATCGGACTCACCAACGCGGACGAAGATAGACACGTGCACGGCGCCGTACTCGTCGTGAGAGCGAGCTTGCACGCACCTTCGCGCTGTGTAGTGGTGCTGTGTAGTGGCGCTGTGTAGTGATGCTGTGTAGTGGTGCTGTGTAGTGGTGCTGTGTAGT